>JARBWK010000009.1:64797603-65256316 GCA_030556195.1 Anolis apletophallus
TTTTCCCCAAAAGGCTCCCCCAACCTTTTGGGGGCACCCCCGGGCCAGAGCCAGCACAATGCTGACTTGGCCTTCCCCTTTTTGGAGCAGCTGCGGGGGGGCCCCAACCCCCGGGGGGAAAAAGGGGCCCAGGGAAACCCACCCCCCCCCAAATTTCCCACCCTCTCCGGGGCCCGCCATGCCCCCAGCTTCAGCTCTCTTACAGAGGAGATGGCGGGGGCCCCCGGGTTGGGGGGGGCTCCCCCCCCCCCGGCTTCAGTGGCGGGGGAAAGTCATGGGGGATTGGAGGCTGGCGGGGGAAACGGGGGGCCCCCGGTCCCTTCTTTTTTTTCTTCGCCACTGCCCGGCCTTCCCCCCCCCCCAAGCGCAGGGGGGGAAAGGGAAGGGGGCGGGGTTTTTTTTCTCGTGGCCAGCAGGACCCCCGTCACGGCACACTATCCCCCCGGGCCCCCTGGTTGAAAAGACGGTTTTTTCCACTAGTATCTCACTAGTCTCAAACACAGTTTTCCCCCCCCCCGGTTTTTATGTCTCAGCAAAAACTCCGTTCCCCCCCAGCCAAACCTCGGGACTTAAAATAGACCTTGAGTTGGTCAAAACCCCTGCTCTCTCTGAGCTTCTCAGCCCCCCCCCCTAGAGCGGGTTTGACAGTTAAACTGTCAAAATTCAAACTTCCCCAGAATTTATTCTTGGCTGTAAAAAGCTGTTGCCCCCCCCACTTCTGCCTCACAGCCATGTTTATGGAAATTTTTCCCCCCAAGGTGGCCACGAAGAAGTGCACCTTCCTTAAACATCTAAACATTTCAATACACATTCAATCCTGAATCCTATAAAAAAAAAAAAACACTTCTGCACAATGGTAAAATTGTAAATTATGATGGAAAAAAAATCCCCAAAAAATTACATTTTTTGGGGAAGTACTGAGTTACAAATAAACTGCTTGCTATAACAAATTGCACTGGCTTTAAAAAAAAAGGGCAGAATTACAACCTTTAAATTGGGAAATGAAATTTTTAAATTTTATTTTAAAGGGAAAAGTTTTTTAAAGGCAGTAAAAGGTCCCCTAATTTCATACCATTTTTTTTTTTAAAAATTTTAAAAGGGGCAAAAAGAGAATGACATACTTTTAAAACTGCTTTTAGTGTTTAAAAAAACCCAAAAAAAGGAACTGTTACATTTAAACATTTCTTTCCCAGTTCTGTCAAATTGTGGCTGGAAAATTTTGGGTTTTAAATGTATTAATAAAAGCAATAAGAATATTAGATGGGAAATCTTTTTCTGATTAATTTCATTTCAGGGGGGGAAAAGGTGTTTCCAAAGGGAAAAAGGATTTTGCATGAAGGAGTAAAAGGGTTTGGGGAACAAGCCATTACCATTGAAGCGGCCCCACAACAGACACCCCGACCTCTGACTGCCCCTGTATTGCTCCCAAATTTACACCAGTCAGTCGACCAACCACCGGAGTTAGCCATTAGAGCCATTAAAAAATGGAGAAAACTTTGATATAAATCGTTGGCTGGGGTTTTCAATCGGGCCCCCCTTGTTATATATGTGAAAAAAAAAGACACACTATAGTTAAGTAAAAAAAACAGATTTAGAAGGTTTATTTGAACTGGAAACAAAAGGCTTCTCAGATGTTATAAAAATACGGGCGTGTATTGGTTACAGCAGGTTATTTTGGTTTAGACAAGGCCTTTCCTTGGGGGCCCCCAAAAAACCTCAAAACCCCCCCTTTTTCCCAAGGAGGCTTATTCCATTACAGTCCCTATCATATAATAACATGAGCATGCCATTGCCAATCCACTTTTTTTTTTAAAAAAATGACATATGCGTTGCAAATTTTTTTTTTAAAAAATTTTTTAAAAAAACATGGATGAGCAGAAGTGCGGGGAAAGGTTTGGTTCGCGTCCAACATATTCTCCCTATGAACCATCAAAAGCATTAAAAACTTCTGGGGAGGCCCTGCCCCGGTCCCACCACTTTCGCAAAAGCGCTAGTGGGGACAAGAGACAGAGCCTTCTCTGTGGGGGCCCCTCGCTATGGAACTTTTTCCCCCAAATGAGATCAGGTCTGCCTCCCCCCCGTCCTTCAGGAAGCTAGTTATGGAATGAAGCTTTCCCCAAAAAATAATACCAAGCCCCCCTTTTAGACCAAAGTGAATGCCCCCATATGGGACTGAGTTGGACTTGATTTTATTTTTTGGGGATTTGGCTTTGTGTATTTATTTTATGGGTTTTTTTCTTTATTGTTATATTGATTTTTTAATTTATTATTTGCATTGAATTTTTGCTGTGAGCCAGTCTAAACCCCCCTACGGAGATGAGAAGATTGGGATATAAAATTTTTTAAAAAAATACTGGCGGGGTACGGGGCCACAGATTGGTAAATCAGCACAGTTACACAAGTGGAGAGATGGGGATACTGGGAATGCTCATGCCTTTAGGGAAATTTCCCCCTTTGTGATCATTCGACTACCATGGAATAGCAACTGCATTGAAATGAAGCCCCCAATCTGCTAGAAAAACCGAGCAAGAGCGGCTAACAACACGAGAAAAGTGTAGCACACAAATTGAAAAAACATCTAATATATAATATAATATGCATATAAGTAAGAAACACTCAAAGAGTACAATACCACAGTATGTAGGAAAGTCCGTAGCAGTCCCAATGAGTAATATGAGTCCAAATGTCAGAATGTGTTTCAAAGTAGTCCAATGTCGAGTGCAATACAAATAGTCCAAAATAGTCCAATATGGGAAGGGAGGTAAATGGTACTCGAGAAGGGTTTCCAAGAGTTCGTAGAGGGTCCAAAATAAGGCCAGATGAGGAGAAAATGAATTCAATCAATGGGTAGCAAAGGCTTTGTGGTTTCTCTGGGATTGCTACACATTGATTGAATTCATTTTTCTACCTCATCTGGTCCTTATTTTGGACCCTCTACGAACTTTGAAAACCCTCCGGAGTACCATTTACCTCCCCTTCCCATATTGACTATTTTGGACTATTTGTATTGCACTCGAGACATTGGACTATTGGAAATGCATTCTGGACATTTGCCTTATATTACTCATTGGGACTGCTATGACTACTTCCCTAAATACTGTGGTATTGTACTCTTGAGTGTTTCTTACTTACAGTATATGCATATTATATTATATATATTAGATGCTTTTTTCAATTTGTGTGCTAGCACTTTTCTCGTGTCCACAATCTGCTACTCATTTTGTTCAGTTTTGAGCAGTAGTTGTTAGAACCAGACTACGGGAAGTGTTCTTTCCTAATCCTAAAAGTCCATTGCCTTTTCATATCCAAGTAATAAAGTCATGTGCATTGCAATCCCATACACGTGACTTGCTAATAGCCTTGTGAAATCCAAGTTCAAAAAAATATGCCATTTCCCAATCGAAATATAGAATCTGGTTAGCATATTTTAGATATTTACACTGACTATAAATTTGCATGTTGTACTTGATTGCAGAGCTCTTACAGTCGCACACTCAACTTGATCATTAATCTTATATCATTTGCATGCTTTATATCATCAACTACTGACTTCTATTAACTTGAGCCTTCACTGACTCTAATGCCTTTGCTGTTACGGTTTCTAAGGAGGGGTAGGTCAGGTGCCAAATTACATCCATTTCTCACTCTCCCTGTGCTTTTAAGCAAGGTGTCAGTTTCTAATTCACTGCTAATTGATTTACTATAAACACCTTCTGTTACTTATTGGTGCTCCATAAATTAGAAGATTCTCAACAGCACATTCAATTTATACACTATCAAGAGCCCACTTGAAGTTATCACAACAGTATCATAGATCTGTGCTTTCCTCCAGAACCTTCTAATTCAACTATCACAAGGTACACACACTGTCATTTCCATCCCATGCTAAATATATTCTCCTGTTGTTTTATAACCAAATTCTTCACAGTCCAATGACTCAACTCCTTTTCCTTCTCCATTGCTATAGTGTAAAGTATACATAGAATATTTGTCATGTCTGTTTGTGCGTGTTACTTTCCTCTATGCCTGTCAGTAATGCACTCAAACCGGAACTAGGGGCAGAAAAACCTTGGTAATAATAATGACTTTTGGAAAGCAATTCTTTTTAGAATTCATGATTTGCCTGATGTGGTTGAACAGCTCTACCAGTAATAGGACTTGTTTTCCCACAGAATGGAATAGTCCTTAGTTTAGTATACTGAAGCCTTCAAGTGAAGCTCCAGAGCTGTCAAAGTTGGATACATTATGCTCACATATGTAGCCGTGGTTGCTAGGACCTCTACGCAAACCGACTGATACAGCATATTAATATAATATATAATAACCTCAAGTGATGGATCTGTCAACTCAAGACAGCTGCCCGACATCAAGGGGAAGAGTGGTACTATCCACAACGCACACATACACAAGCATACACATACACACACAGAGAGAGAAACTGTTTGAGAAGCTTTCCTCGAATGAGGAAAAAACCTTATCTTTCCAGCATGAAAGGAAGTAGATATAGTAGTGACCCAGTTAGATAGCTGAAGACAGCTGAAGACTAGTCACATTCCTCTTCTCTTGAATAAAGTAGCTTAGGATCCAGCTCCTGAGACCCCATCTACACTTACAATTAAAAAAGTGTCATGCTGCATTAATTCTGTAGTTTAGATGCACCTGAGATCTGCTTTAGAGGAACTCAACCGAGGCCACTTCTACACTGCCATATAATTCAGACTATCAAAGTAGATAATCCACATTATTTGCTTTGAACTGGATTATAGGAGTCTCTCTCTCGGCATTACTTCGCAAATGAAGATTCTTAGGAAGGACTCATCCCACACTTTGTACAAGCGCGTTGATGACTAAAAAGGCCAATCTAAGATAGGCAAGTTTGGTTGCAGAAAGCACAGCAGAAAGTCTCCTTGGGTGATGTTGTTTCCAAGTTGTGGTTCTTTCTGCGTTGTCATTTCTCTTCGAGACCCATTCGGCGTCAAAAGAGGCTGCAGCATTGTGGATAGTGCGTCTCCATGCCTCCCGATGTGAGGCCAGGGTGGACCATTGTTGGTGATCAATCTGGCTGAGCCTAAGATGTTGTTTCAGGGAGTCCTTATATCTCTTTTTGGGGGCGCCTCTCTTGCGCTGACCCGTGGCGAGTTCACTATAGAGTAGTATCTTTGGGAGGCGGTGGTCCTCCATCCTAGAGACGTGCCCTGCCCAGCACAGCTGTGTTCTCAATAGCATGGCCTAAATGCTGGTGATCCCTGCTTGCTCAAGGACAGCAACATTCATCACATAGTCAGTCCAATGTATATTTAAGATTTTGTGAAGACAGCGCTGATGAAAGCGTTCGAGGAATCATAGGTGTTGGCGATAGGTGACCCATGTTTCAGACCCATAAAGGAGAATAGACAGTACGATAGCTCTGTACACACTGATTTTGGTGCTTTGCCTCAGGTGCTTGTTGCTCCAGACTCTTTTGTGAAGCCTTCCGAATGCACTATATGCCTTTGCTAATCTGTGATCTATCTCTTTATCAATCTTGGCAACAATATTGCGATATGTTGTAATGTTAATTGTTGTTTTTTCAGTTTGTTGTAAGCCGCTCCGGCAATATTGTTATATGTACACTGTAAGCCACTCTGGCAGTATTGTTGTTTGCTGTAAGCCAATCTGAGTCCCCTTCGGGGTTGAGAAGGGTGGCATATAAAAAAAGTAAGTAAGTAAGTAAGTAAGTAAGTAAGTAAGTAAGTAAATAAATAAATAAATAAATTGGTGTCTGAAGAGATGATGCTTCCCAGGTAGGTGAACTGCTGAACGGATTTAAGCACAGATTTGCCTATGCTGACGTGGGGATGATGGTGTTCTTCCTGTGGTGCGGGCTGGTAGAGGACTTCCGTTTTCTTCAGGCTGACTGCCAGCCCAAACAGCTCTGCAGCTGTTGCAAAGCAGGATAGGAGTCTACACTGCCATATAATCCAGTTCAAAGCATATAATCTAAATTTTATATGGCCGTATAGAAGGGGCCTTGCTGTCATTTGGGAAGGTAGGTGTGGCTAGCAGCCTACAGTATTATAAGAAAGGCAAGGTCTTGTCAGCACTGAAAAGGAGAGCAATCCTGGCTTATCTCTTCCTCGATAGCTGCTTAACCCTTTGGGTGTTTAATGTCAATACATCACCTGGTTCTTGATTTGGATTCATTTCAGCAAATGCTCTTCACCCCTTCTTCTTTCAGCATTCCTGACCTGAATTTTCTTGACCATTAGAATGGGCTTTCCTTGACCAAAACACATGCATCCTTGATTCCAAATAACTGTGTTTTGCTGTAGTCAGAGCAAGAGAGGCAGCCATATAACCTTGGCTCTATATATACTACTATATAATGTGGTTTAACTTCAATATGAAACTGCATTACATGGCAATATAGATGGGGCCTTTGTCCTTCAAGACCATTTCATCCCTTAAAGTTGCACACTGTTGAAAGCAAAGTTATGTATTAAAAGTCTGCAATTTTCTGAATATTGGTAGTACTGCAGATTTCAACATATACACACATTACGTTTAATTTTAAAAAATCAAACTAGCCTTACAAACACATTTTTACCAGGAATGTGGCGCAGCTGGCTGGGAGTCAGCTGTGTAAGATCTCTACTGACCAGAAGGTCATAAGTTCGAGGCCTGCTCGGGTCGGGGTGAGCTCTCGACCAATTGTGTAGCTCGTTGTCTGTCTATATATGTTGTTTGTCTATGTCATTGAATGTTTGTCTTTATATGTGCATTGTGATCCGCCCTGATTCCTCTTTGGGGTGAGAAGGGTGGAATTTAAATGATGTCAATAAATAAATAAATTTAATATCCTTTTAGTGTCATGTCAATGTCAGGATTGGGAGACTTGAGCTCGGGTGAAGTTCAAGCTCCCAGCCTGGCATGAGATTGCACCGACCTTTGCCCTAGTTCTTAGGTGACCTTGGCTCCAGTTATGTAAGACTGTGCTGAGTCATGTGGAAGTGAGGTAACTTCCAGATGTGTGCAAGGCTGCAGAGGGAAGTGATGTAACTCCTCTGAGCCTGGACATTGGACAATTGGACTCCTAATGCTGATTCATGGGGCCATGAGGTCACATCCCTTTGGACTGTGGGATATGCTGAATCACCGGATATGGTGCAACCCTGCCTGGACATTGCATGGGAAATGGGAGGGGGGTGGGGTATATAAGTGGTGGTTTGGTGGTGGGCAGGTGCTTTTGCTTCACATGTGTCATACCTGCAATAAAATCGTGTTGGACCGTGCTTCAATCTACGCGTGATCCTTACCGAGTGTTGGAGAGTCGTTACAGAAGCAAAAGCCCCTTTTCAACTATCCCAGCAATGGAGAGGTTGGCTTGGAGAGAAGAAGAATATATTGATAGATGGGATTCGGCTCCTGAGGAAGTCCGGCGTACCATGGAGTGGGACTGGACCACTCTCGACCAAGTGGGTTGCCCGGATGAGCACCGTGGAATGATGGAAGGTGCGGTTGCCCAGGAGGAGGAATTCAAGAAGCGGAGCGACTGTGGGAAGCTCAGGTGAGCCTGGAGGATGGCCGGCGAAGGAGAGAGAGATTTGACTCCAGACAGGCCGAGGTCTGGAGGAACGAAGGGATCGGAGGAGCTGTGCCGAAGGACTGGTCAGTTCAAGTAGATCCGGAAGTGTATGGGACCAGGGAGACTGTGCCGAAGGACAGGCCAGTTCAGATGGAGGTCCAGAGGGCCGGAGGGATCGGAGAAGCTGTTCCGAAGGACTGGGCAGTTCGGGCGGATCAGAAGTGTGGGGCCCCAGAGAGACTGTGCCGAAGGACAGGCCAGTTAGGATGAATTTGATGGAATGTGGTAGTGAAACCACGGAACCGGCATCACCCTCGGAGTTGGAAGTGATGAGGTGTAAGTTGGAGGCTATGGAGCAGACTATGAGAAGGATGTCTCGAGCCATGTCCCGAAGAGAGCCGATAGAGTCAGTTTGGAGTGCCCGGGTGGAGGAGACTTCACTTATTATTCGTGGATGGATGGCGGAGTATGAGCTGAGCGTCCTAGATCTCCTTTGGGAGTGAGGACCGTTGGTGGCCATCCAGGAGGAAGTCCGGCTCAGTTGAGGCGCCCCCTGCAACAAGCTGGAATGGGAAGAGGTGTTACCAGGCTGGAGGTCCCTCATGGAAGGGAAGCACTTTCCCAGGAATTTGGGGCCCGTATGAAGAAGGAACCATTACGGGTTGAGTTTGAAGGGAAGCCTGTAAAGTAGCCTTCTTTGCCGCTGCGGTGCAAGACCATATGGAGGACTATGGTCACCTTTATCCTAGTGACAGCAGCCGAGTGCGGGCCATCGGAGCAGTGTTCAAAGGAAGGGCAGCCGAATGGTATGTTCAATGCCATGACCAACGAGACCCGTGTTTGCATTCCGTGAGAACCTTTTACAGGCGATACGAAGCCGGTTTCGAGATCCGTTGGAAAGAATCAAGGCGAAGGAAGCGCTGCGCTGCCTGACTCAGGGATCCCGGTCTGTCACTGAGTATGCAGAGGAATTCATGGGTTTGGCCGGAAAAGTTGCAGAGTGGTCTCCAGCTACCTTACTGGAATTATTTAAGGACGGTCTACGTAAGGAGATCCTGGAGTGGTGTCTACATCGGGATGATCCTGGAGATGTTGATGGCTGGATCCAGTTGGCTGGCAGCGTTGAGGGGATCCTAGCCCAGGTGCAGCGGCGTCGTTTCCAACCCGTGAGGTCCAGAGGATCCGGTCGTGGTGTTGCTGAGGGGCGATTCCGTGGAGGAGAGGCTAGACGTGGCAGTGACAACCGATCCAGTCCAGCAAAAAGGCCATCGAGGGGACGAGGCCTTTGCTTTATTTGCTCGCAGCCTGGTCATTTTGCATCCCAGTGCCGACAAAGGCAGGCACTGGAACCGGTGAAGGTGGCCTCCGCTAAAGCAGCTTGTGTGGACAATGATGATAGGAAGAGTGTTGGGGTGAGCTCCAATATTCAATGCACATTGGGTTTGATTAAAGGAGATGGGATTGTGGAGAGAAAAGCTTTAGTAGACTGTGGGTGTTCGGAGAACATTATGTCCCCAAAGTTGGTTGGGGATTTGGGGGGGAGTACGAAGCCCTTGGAAACACCTGTAACGTTTATGCAATTAGATGGATCCTCTATTGAGGGGGACCCTTCTCCGTGGGGACTAAAGATTTAAAGGGTCGGGTGGGACCCTGGGAGGGGACATTGATTTTGTGGTGGCCCCCATCAAAGGTCATGAGGTGGTATTGGGGTTACCTTGGCTAGAGCAGGTTAATCCCAAGATCGATTGGAAAACAGGGGTGGTACAATGTTCTCCTAATGAGAGGGAGGAGGTCAGGAGTGATGTGCAAGGGGTGCCTGTTGAATACTGGGATTATGTAGATGTGTTTAACCCGGTTCTAGCTCAGGGACTACTCCCTCCCCGCAACGTACAGTGTAGTATAGAGGTGAAGGACGGGGCTGTCCTGCCTAAGCCCAAGATATATGCCATGACTGTGAAGGAGAAGGAAGCGTTGAGGGAGCAGATAGATGGGTATTTAAGAAGGGGGTTTATTCGAAGGTCTGAGTCTCCCATTGCAGCACCAGTGTTGTTTCGCGAGAAAAAGGATGGTAGTTTGCGGATGTGTATTGATTATAGAGGGTTGAATGCTGTTAGTACCACCAACTGTTACCCTTTGCCACTAATTAAAGATTTGTTGGGTCAGTTGGGGGTGGGAAGTTTTTTTGCCATTCGGTTTGGCCGAGCTCCCGGTATTTTCATGCAGTTGATTAATGAGGTGTTGCACCCCCTTTTGTATAAGGGGGTGTTTGTATATTTGGATGATATCGTGATTGTGACGCGTACCAGAGATGAGCATGTTAGTCTGGTAAGAGAGGTGTTAGAGAGGCTGCGGCAGGCGAGTCTGTATGTAAAGTTGAGTAAGTGTGAATTTGGCAAGAATCAGATTGATTTTTTGGGATACAGAATTAGTGAGAGTGGAGTTGCGATGGATCCGGCTAAAGTGGATGATGTGTTGAGCTGGGAGGCTCCGCAAACTCGTAGGCAATTGCAGGCTTTTTTGGGATTGGCCAATTTTTATCGCACTTTCATAGCGGGGTTTTCGGCGATAACCCTCCCGCTTACTGAGTTATTGAAGACCAAGGGTAAGGGCGAGTCGAAGAAGACTAAGTCTCCAGGGGCTAAGTTGGAGTGGACGAAGGAATGCCAGGAGGCTTTTGTGAAGTTGAAAGGAGCATTTACGAATGGGCCATTGTTAATGCATCCGAATGTGGATAAGCCGTTTGTGGTGCAATGTGACGCTTCTGCTTGGGCGTATGGTGGAGTGTTAATGCAGGAGGATGAGCAGGGTAGAATGAGGCCGTGTGCGTATTTTTCTAAAAAGTTTGGGGAGCATGAGAAGAGATGGCCTGTTTGGGAGAAGGAGGCGTTTGCTGTACGCAACGCTTTGCAGACGTGGAGGCAATTTTTAGAGGGCGCTGCTTTCCCTTTTGTTGTGATGACCGACCATCAGAACCTACAATATTTAAGAAATCCCCAAAAGTTATCTCCCAAGTTGGTGAGATGGGCGCAGTTTTTTGCTCGGTTTAATTTCAGACTCCAGCATATTAGAGGTAAAGAGAATGTAGTGGCTGATGCATTGTCTCGGTATCCGAGTGTGGGTGAGAATGAGATGCATAAGGCGGAGGAGGTGTTTGCTAGAGAACATTGGGGTCTGGCAGTGCAGACAAGAGCTCAAGCGGCGAATGAGATTAAGAGAGAAGAGGGATTAGTAGATGAGTGGAGTTTGGAATTGCAGAAGGGTTATGTGGGTGATGTGTGGCTGCAGAGTCATGAGAAGGAGTGCAAGTCATTGGATGGTTTATGGATTATGGGAGGTAAAGTGTATGTCCCTCAGAGTATGAGAGAAAAGGTGCTGAGGTTGACTCACGACCATAGGACTGCTGGACATTGGGGAGTCACGAAGACTCTTTTGGCCTTGAAAAAGCGGTATTGGTGGCCGGCCATGAGGGCTGAGGTGAAGAGATATGTAGAGTGTTGTGAGGTGTGTGCTAGGAATAAAGTTCCCTCTGCAAAGCCGCAGGGGTTGATTCAAGTGGTAGTTACTCCTGTGAGGCCGTGGACGCATGTCAGCACTGATTTTGTGGGGGAGTTGCCTTCGAGTCGGGGTTATAAATACATTTGGACTGTGCTGGATATGTTCTCGAAGCAGGCCCATTTTATTCCATTGAGGGGGTTGCCTTCTGCGGAACGCTTAGCGGAATTGTATGTGCAGCATGTGTACCGGTTGCATGGGTGCCCGGAGCAAGTTTTGAGCGATCGTGGAGTGCAGTTTACTGCTCAGTTTTGGGAGGGGTTTTTGGAAGTGTTAGGGGCTCAGAGGCGTCTTACGACCTCTTATCATCCTTGCTGCAATGGCGGCGTAGAAAGGACGCAGAAATCGTTAGGGGCTTATCTACGCATTTTTAGTAATAAAGAGCAAACTAATTGGTCTGATTTACTGCCCTATGCTGAAGTGGCATACAATAGCTCTGTGCATTCGTCTACCGGAAGGTCTCCTTTTGAAATAGTCTATGGTCAAGAGGTGGCTCCTTTACCCCAGCTGTTGGAGTTGGGAGGGGAGGAAAAAGTGGAGTGGAAGATACGAGCCCGGGAGGATTGGAAGGAAGTAGCGGAAGCTTTAGAGAAGGCACAGCGTTCTTATAAGATGTTTGGTGACCGGAAGAGGCGAGAAGGGGAGGAGTATAGCGAAGGGGATTTAGTGTGGCTGTCCACACAGAATTTGAAATTGGGTTACCCGTCCAAGAAATTGAGTCCAAAGTATATTGGGCCTTTCAGGATTGAGAAAGCGGTGAATAAGGTCTCCTATACCCTTTTATTGCCCAAGAGTTTAGGGAAGGTTCATCCCACATTTCATTGTGGTCTTCTAAAAAAGTATGTGGGCCCCTTTCATCCTCCGGATTGAATGATGTTTTGTTTTACAGGGGGAGGACGTGGTGGAGGAGGCCGTTATGTCAGGATTGGGAGACTTGAGCTCGGGTGAAGTTCAAGCTCCCAGCCTGGCATGAGATTGCACCGACCTTTGCCCTAGTTCTTAGGTGACCTTGGCTCCAGTTATGTAAGACTGTGCTGAGTCATGTGGAAGTGAGGTAACTTCCAGATGTGTGCAAGGCTGCAGAGGGAAGTGATGTAACTCCTCTGAGCCTGGACATTGGACAATTGGACTCCTAATGCTGATTCATGGGGCCATGAGGTCACATCCCTTTGGACTGTGGGATATGCTGAATCACCGGATATGGTGCAACCCTGCCTGGACATTGCATGGGCAATGGGAGGGGGTTGGGGTATATCAGGGGTGGTTTGGTGGTGGGCAGGTGCTTTTGCTTCACATGTGTCGTACCTGCAATAAAATCGTGTTGGACCGTGCTTCAATCTACGCGTGATCCTTACCGAGTGTTGGAGAGTCGTTACAGTCAAATTCTATGATCTTGCAGCTATGATTTTGACAGACATGCACATTCAATTTATTATTATAGGTTTAGTATAATATTAATTGATTTTGTAGTGTTTCTTTTATTGCAATTATATGCTGTTAATGCACTTGCATAATACCAGAAGTGTCATTGATATCAAGACTGTTTAGCTTTGATCAGACTTCCCTGTCATCTTTCTTGATTACCTTAATTTGCATATTGTTTGATTTAGTGGGAATGTGATCTGTCATTTGGTTGTGCTCAATTCTCTCTGGGGTCCTGCTTTGTTTTTTATTCACCCTTTGTTCTGAAAAATCTTGAGTGTTCAGCAAGTGGTTAATTAAAAACATAACTATGTGGGCTTCCTTCCAGTTATGGTACTTGATGCTCAAATTTAAAATATGAGTTTCAAGTGTATCTAAAATATACTTGGGGGTTATAAAGTGTAAAATATAAATGAAGTATTTTGTAAATCAAAGTATTTCATTTTATTTTTTTATTTTGATCTCATCAGTCCATTTTCTCTGCCTCCCTGTTCCCCTTACGATCAGTTTTAAATTATGATAATGGTGATTATTGAAGATGGACCAATGCATGCAGAGCAGTGGAATCTAGTAGAATGTTACCTTCTCAATACAGCCTCCTGGTGCCTCAAAATTGTAATCCAGCCACAGTGAGTAGTAGTAGTAATAGTATCCCTTAGTAGACTGGATAGCATATCAACTATCAGGTCTTAAACTAAATCCCTGTAACCTGTTTTTTTTCCAAAGCCACTGCATGTAATATTATTTCTGTATGTGTTGAATCAGGGATGTAGCAAATGGGTGGTGGGAGACAAAATAATTACATTGACTGCCAAATCAGAATTCTGCCCCAATTTATTTTATTCACTTTATTTATATTCTGCTCTTCTCACCCCGATGGGGACTCAGAGCGGATTACAGGTACACATACTTAGCAGACCATCTCTGTCGTTTCCACATACACACATATAGATGAACAGAGGCAAACTCTGGCCACCAGGGGGAGCTGACGCACCCTTCATCTCTCAGCGTTCCCAGCGTCCCCTGTTGTTCCTTCCTCATTCCTCAGCGTTTCTGGAGTTATTTAATGGCCTCACAATTCAGTCAAAATGTGCCTCCCCACTTAATGTGGTACCTTTATCTCCTACTTGATAGATGCAACTGTCTTTTGGTTGCAAAGGTTGACAGCAGGCTACACTTAAAAGTTGAGCACCCACCTCGACCCAGGCAGGCCTCAAACTCATGACCTACTGGTCAGAGAGATCTTATGCAGCTGACACTTAGCCAGCTGCGCCACATTCCCGGTGCTTGAAATTAACTCACTGTCCCCAGATTTCCAAGGAAGGAGGGAGAGAATCATACTGGGAGCACAGTGAGTCATTTTGCCTCCCCATAGCTGTACCCTATTGCCCCTCCCAATAATTTTGGGAGGTGCAAAATCTTCAGTTTGCATAACTTTTGGACGTATAATTGTTTATATTTATAGGTTGCAGTGTGAAGATATAGGTGACTGGTACTAGGATTGTGTTGGGATAATATCTTCAAAAAGAATTAGACTCTATACATACATGAACTAGACTCTGACAACATAAACAGATTCACTATGCCTCATTTATTTATTATCTTAATCTATTAGGTTTATTTGGATTTGGACAGTTTCTTGAATGTCTAAGTAAAAGCTGTGCCAAGGTAATATTGAGGCAAATGACTGCTGTCACTTTCAGTTTGACAATTCAGCTAGGTACTTCTAGGAGAGCCTCATAGTCCAATCACTGTCTCCCAAAGAAGTTACTTTATTCTCAACTTAAGAACAGAAAATAGAATGTAGATAGACAACAAAAGAGATTTAAAGATGGTCTTAAAGTGAAAAACTGGGAAACCCTGATACTTGGGTTTTGTAACTCATGGCCAGCTGTCCAATAGTGCTATGGATTTTGAAAGTGCACAAATAAAGGTCCAAAAGGAAGAAATGTGCCAAGAGGAAGACATGTCAAACAAATCCTTGTCGTGATGACCTTCCATTTGAGAATCTATGTCCTCAACATGAAAGACCAAGTGGATTCAGAATAGGACTTCACAGTCATTTATGGATCCACCGCTAAGCCTTTCTCTAGAGAACCATCATGCTCGGCCACAAGTGATCGCCTATGACAGGGTTGCTCACACTTTTTCAGCATGCGAGCTACTCTTAAAGCAACCAAGTCCAAAAGATCTACCTGCCCCTGCCGCGCGCTCCCGCTGCCGTGCGCTCTTGCCACCGCACATGCTCCTGCTGCAGTTTTCCGCCCGCGCAGCACTTCTTCCGCCTGCGGGGCATTGCAGAAAGAAGAAAGCATGAGGCGGGGCATCCAGAGGGAGCACTCCGCCCTGCCTGTCTCGCCGGCAGTGGAGGCTGCACAGCTGCTTCTGGATGAGAGAGAGGCAGGGCCCTCCCTCCAGAGGCCCCGCCTCGTGCTTCCTTCTTCCTGCAATGCCCCACAGGCAAAAGAAGCACCGCGAGAGCAGAAGCCAGCAGCAGGAGTGCGTGTGCGTGCAGGGTGTGCGCGTGCATGGCAGGAGTGCCTCATCCGGCTGGTGAGGCCCGAAGATCACCTGGAAGAGGGTCGAAGATCTATTAGTAGCTCCTGAGCTACCTAATGAGCACCCCTGGCCTATGACATCAAAGCCTGCTCAGAAATAGTCCCTGACACACACCAACATCCCTACAGCCAGCCTTCCTTTCAAATAATGAATAGGTCAGATACTTTATAAGTCGAGAGATTCAACTACTTTCTAGCAGTTCCCCAATACTATTTGATAGGGAGTGAGGGTAGAAAAGAAGCCAGAAGTTCTACAGACTGTCTCAGGACATGCATCTGTCCCAGTGGTCTAATTGGGCCACTGGGAGGAGGCAGCAGCAAACAAACTGAGAGTCAACCAATTGAGTGCACAAGAAAGGGAATACACAGAGAAGTAAAGATATATTTTCTTTCCCCAAGTCAACACTGCCTCATTTAATCTAGAGTCAAATATGGCCTCCTGAGGCCTTGGCACCAGCACAACAGTAGAAACTGTTTGGAACAGTTGCCTTCTAGGTAATTGATTGCCAGGGACCTACACTTTACCTGCTTTCTTATTTCCAAGCATTGGGACATGATGAGCCACACTTTCAATAGCATTACAATAATATTCCTTGTCTTTGGAAGATTATTGTAAGATTATTATTAGGCCCCTTCTACAGATAATCTGGATTTTATATGGCAGCGTAGAAGGGGTGTACATGATATAAATTTTCATTCTGGATTTGTGTAAGGCATCAACCCATCTTCATTAACTTTGGTTTTGGGAATATCTGTATGCACAGACATAAAACGTAAAATGGGGAAAAATTAATAAGTAGCTTTTGGCATGTCCATAGACACTGAATGGCATCATTGCCTTTTTAGATTGGCTTCAGCAAAACACAGTTATTAGATATCTGCCAGTGACATATGTATAACCAATGTTTTTACCACTATTCAATGCCTCCCATGTGTAATTTTACCAATTTTCTTACTGCTGTGAAAAAGTTTTTTTAAAAGAACAAAGTGTTTGCATGGGGTAGTTTTGTGCAGAAAACAGCATGTTCTGTGCAGGGAAAATATTTTATGCACATACAATTATGTGACTTAATTATATTATTCCATGTAGAGAAAATGCTGTTTTCTGCAGATGCAAATACTGTTTTCTATGCAAAACAATCGCATGTGAATTTTGCACAGACTACATCTTGAACTGTGAAGTTTCTCATCAGTTTTTAGCTTTACTGTTTTATCCTGTACATGCAGCCCATTCACTGTTACTGTGTCATGAATGATTTTATTTTAATTTTATATTGTTTGCAGTATTTTTATGCCTTGTGTAATTTATTATGTTATTGTTTGTGCTTTGATTTCATTTTTTGTATTGTGTTATTGGGCTTGGCCTCATGTAAGCCGCCCCGAGTCCTCATTGGGGAGATGGTGGTGGGGTATAAATAAAGTTTATTATTATTATTTATTATTAGTCCAAGATACTCCTTATCAAAGTATCATAATATGTGAAAAATATGTGTTTTCACTATTTTGCTTGGCTCTTTCCATTCTTATATTATGTGAGCAAGCAAAAACACAATTGAACCGTATCAAAATTAATAATATTCTATATTCAAGCATACATATGTGTACCATTGGAATGACAAATAACAGGATAAATATTCCTAAGAACCAAGGTGTCAGAACGGACTAGCGTAGAGATAATGGAAAATCCACAATCTGATAGTCTCTATACTCATGGAAGTCCCAATTAGTGGTGAAAGAGTCCGTAAATAAAGTCCAAATTAATGGTGGAAGAGTCCGTAAATAAAGTCCATATAGGCGAGATCCAAGTCCATTGGTTCCAGTGGAGTCATGTCCAGATGGTAAATCAATTTGTAAATCCAAAACAGGGATAAGGTACAGTCCAAAAGGATCGGGGAAATAGGTTCTTCAATGGGAAAGATTCCAGGATGCGGAGAACGCAAATCGGCGTCTCCTAAAGCTAAATGAGGTTGCACGAAACGCCAACGGGGAGCTTTTGCTTGGATTTCGGCCACACAAACCGTTTCACCATATAGCTTTTTCAAGGTGTGTTAATAGAAAATATCAGCGTCCCATATTTACAAATGTAGTTTTCAACCAATCGTAACCCTGCTTCCAGCGAAGTAGGGTGACCATTCTTAAGCATTATGTACAAAGCTTAAGACTTCATTAATCCACTCCATAGTTTGCTGAGAAAAACAGTGTAATGATTTTCTTGTATTTTGCTTCCCCCAAAGATTGTCATGAATGTCGGGAAATAATCAAAAACAGAAGCATTTTTTAAAATCTTCATGGTTATTTTATGTCAAGGTTTGTGAATGAAGCAGGGGAGGCTAGATTAGGATCATTCATGTCATGATAAAGCATGAGTAATTGTGGCATTTGAATGCAAATGAGGCTTCAAAAATACTTGCCCGTATTCTCAAATCTTCTTGTTGTAGCCATTTTATTTCCAACTTCTTCTAGATTAGGACAGACACTGTAGTGATTTAGACATGCTCGAGGATTTCTCTGCGTAAATATATTTTTCTGACTACATTATACAGTTGTATCTTGAAAATAATCAAGTGAATCTGCTGACTAATATAGTGCATTTTCTATAATCAACTATCTTGGTATTTTTTAACATTTGATCACAGGATGGAAAAGGAAGAGCAAAGCCATAAAAGCAGTAATAAGAAAAATGGTAACAGAAGCTGAGTGAGCTTTCTGATTAAGAAATATCAGAAGATGGAAGCTATACATTTTTTGAGACCAAACGGTATTTGAAGAAAATAAAAAGGAGCACTGGGAATATATTTTGTGAAGTGAAGCCATTGGGTTCAGCTGGCTCAATATTGCCAATATAAAGTGGCACCAATTCTTCAAGGCTTCATATTTCTTTCCCTATCCAGAGATGGCAACAAGTGAATTACAGACCATTTGCATACACGGGAAGCCTAGGTCACTTCCAGGATGCTGGGAGGAAGGAGACTGCAGGATCCCGTCAGATGACGGACAACAACTTCTGGTGGGGCTCCATCCTCCCAGTGTCCTGGCGGCATCCTAGGCTTCCCGTGTTCTTATTGATAAGAAAGGGGTCAGCACAGAGGTAAGCTGTGCAGTGACGCTTTCCCCCATGGGATGGAGAAAGCATCAATGTATGGTGTAGGGTGTTGGTTTCCCCTGCTGCCTGCTGGATTTGCCACACTGTCTGGTGAACCCCCCTCACTATTGCCTGCTTATGTGGCCTCAATGTGATGAGGTCCTAAATATTAATCTGGTCCCCCGCATTACTATTGTACATATTAGACATGGGAGATCAATGCTAATGGTCACATCCCAATTAAATCCAACAAGTGAAATGCACATGTGATACCATGACCCAGTCTCTAGAGGCAGGGAGTTATCATAAATTACGCTTTTATCCCTTCCAATCCTGTTCTGTTGTTCTCTGTTCACATCTTTTAAATCTGTTTCTTCTTCCTGAATGATTTAATTTGTTTAAAGATCATCTGTAAGTTCCCACATATTTGCATTTGCTCACCAGGCAGCAGTTATTCCTAGAATTTTGTAATTTTTTTTAGTTCTGAAGTCTATATGATTTCCCTCTTTTGTATCACTTTGGCTGAAGCAGAAGAGGTGATCAAAGTAACTGGTGGCAATCACAGATTGGTTTCTTTAAAATAATGTAAATAATCTATAATGGACCTATCCAACAGGCGGCCCACGGGCCACACATGGCCCGCCAGCCCCTTGGCTGGGGCCCCCACCTACCCTCCTGCAAGAAATCGGCTTTTTTCAAAAATAATTGAAATCGATCTCCCGGGGAGGGCGACGCAAGGAGGGGCGGGGCCGACGTGAGTGAGGAGGAGGCGGAGGGAAGCCACATCAGATGCCCTAGGAGCAGGCTGTTCATCGCTCGCGGGTGGCAGGGCCACTCGCAGGCATGCGCGGCAGGGCGGGAGTAGCGAGGCGCGCATGCCCGGCGTCCTGCATGGCCCGCCCCTTTTTGGCGGGGCTGGGTGTCGTCAGGTATGGCGCCGGCGGTGAGGAGGAAGAGGTGGAAGCAGAGGCCTTTTCAGCGGGGCTGGGTGATGTCAGGCGTGGCGCCGGCGCCGAGGAGGAAGAGGTGGAGGCAGATGCGCCGGCTTCCCTCCACCTCTTCCTTCTCTGCGCCGGCGCCATGCCTAACGTCACCCAGCCTCGCCAAAAGAGGCATGCCGCGCAGGACTCTGGGCATGCGCGCCAGGGTGGGAGCGGCGAGGCGCGCATGCCCGGCGTCCTGCATGGCCCGCCCCTTTTCAACGGGCTGGGTGACGTCAGGCGTGGCGCCGGCGCCGAGGAGGAAGAGGTGGACGCAGAGGCCCCGGCTTCCCTCTACCTCTTCCTCCTCAGCGCTGGCACCATGCCTGACGTCACCCAGCCCCGCCAAAAGGGGCGGGCCATGCAGGACGCCGGGCATGCGCGCCTCGCCGCTACGCCCTGGCGCGCATGCCCGCGGCGGCCCTGCCTCCACAAGCAGCCCTGCCCCCCCCGGCTGCGGCCCCCCAGGTGATCAGTCACCGGAATTCCGGCCCTTGGGCCGGTAGAAGTTGGACAGCCCTGATCTATAACAACAATATCTATTAAAATAGAATAGATATAGATACAGTATAAAACAAGACATAAGAAGTGACATAGGCATATATCCTGTTAGTGATTTGTATAGCTCATTGTTTTCCCTGTGTATGATGTTTAAAGTCATGGCAGAAAAGGAGTTCAGCATCTCTGTTCTTTCTTTGAGCCACCTACTTGTTTTCTAGCTAGGCATTCCTCTCCACTGTCATTCAATAGCCACAGAAGGTTTAGTAGAGAATGAGGAGTGTCTGGGTAGCCAACGGACCCCATCCCTGCAGGAAGAAAAAAACAACTTCTTAGGGTCCTTCCATGCAGCCATATAACCCAGAATATCAAGGCAGATAATCCACAATATCTGTTTTGAACTGGGTTGTCTGAGTCCACATTGCCATATAATCCAGTTCAATGTAGATTTTATACAGCTGTATGGAAGGGGCCTTAGACATCCCAGGGGTCCTCTGTAAGTCCAGAAGAATACACTTCACCCTCCAACGAGGTTGGGGGTGAAGCAACTTTGTCTCCTCCCCTCGAAGCAGAGATTGGTTGGTTCAGTGGTACCTTCTAGTAGGGGAGGCGGGGCTGGCCTTATGGGAGGC
Organism: Anolis apletophallus; assembly: GCA_030556195.1. NCBI lineage: Eukaryota > Metazoa > Chordata > Lepidosauria > Squamata > Anolidae > Anolis > Anolis apletophallus. The sequence continues at coordinate 64,817,892 of JARBWK010000009.1, forward strand.
CAGCCCCCTTCTCCTTCGTTCTGCTTGAGAACATCGCCCACCACCCCCGCCCATGGTCAGTATAGTAACGGTCGCCCATCGGGACCGGGTAGGAATTTCCCCCTTCTTATGTTATAGGAGGGGTTTTTTGCCTGCCCTATACTGTTCTTTAGGGGCTAGATGGATGGTCGGTTTATAACTAGGTTAGCATAAATAGATTAGTAATACAAAGGTTATTATATACTTAAGGCACCCCTTAAGGGTGCAGGCCATTAGGCAAACACTCACCTAGAGGTTAATTTTAGGGGGTGAGGTGATTTAGAATGGCCCAGAAATGGGGAGAGTCTGGTCTCAAAATTGAGAGAGATTTCTCCGGACGTTTCCCTTACGGGTTGCCCGGGTTTAAATCTCCAGGGGACCCAGGTATTACACCTGAATAGCTGAGGGGTAGACTATACAAGACACTACCTCGGCTTAGACACACCAAGTTGAACCGACACCTAAAGTTATTTGACTTAAAAGTTAAATAGGTAGCAATCAATAAAAGTTGTCCAAATTTTAAATCCATATTATGTGTCTGTCTCATTTTTAGGGGGTTTGGAAGACAATGTGGATTATCAGCTTTGATAATCTGGACCATAAGCTAGTATAGTAGAGGCCTGGGAGACCAGTTGCATTCTGAATTAGATGAACTCCTCAGTAATAGATAGCTAGCTGTTTCTGTCTTATAGCCATAATATGGGTTATCCATATTATCTGGAAATTCATGCTCAAGCATTCACTCTTCTCAAAATGTATATTGCATTGCTGCACTATTAAACAAGCAGTTTAGGGTCAAAATATATTGACAACATTTACTACTATCCCAACTGCAATTATCCAGGGTCCTTTATGTGCATGCATGCTCTGTTTTTCAGCTGACCTTTGCAAGCATGATGTGATAACAAATATATCATCCATGACTTTTAGGTTTTTGTATTATGAAGAAGAAGAAACAACACAATACCTTTCACAGTTTCAAAGGGATTTATGATGCTATAGTCTTAACAATGAGACTGTTCCTAAAATAACACTGCAAATCTAGAATTTCACCAAAATTCATGCTTAGATACTTGGATAAAAAGGAATTCCCTTCTTAATTGCCTATGCATGTGTTTTCATGTGCATACAGTATTTACATTAAAATGTGAGCACTCAAAAGACTTGCTATTCTGAAATTTATTCCCATGTGTTCTACTTGGAAGTTTAGAATATAGAAATAGTTTACGAACAGTTCAAATAATACAGCAGTTACTCGGAAGACCCTTGTTTTTGGCATATAGACCTACCAGGGGACCCCAAAGAGCAAAACACATAGTTTCTTGAAATTCTACCATGCATTTCTAAATACAAAAGACAGACTGTACTTTACTAGCTGTGGGTTGGAGATTTCCTAAAACACACAGTTTTTTTGGTGAGTCTGAGTGCCAGTTTGAGTGCTCTAGATTGGGCTATAAGCTGTATGTAAATATTCATTGCAGTCTTTGTAAACATGTTTGCATGCATATTTATTTATTTACTTACTTACTTTATTTATATTCCGCTCTTCTCACCCTGAAGGGGACTCAGAGCGGATTACAGTACACATACTTGCAGACAATCCCTGCAGTTCAACATACGACATATAGACAAACAGAGGCAAACTTCTGGCCACCAGGGGGAGCTGTCGCACTCCTAATCTCTCAGCGTTTTTCCAGCGTTCCTTTGTTGTTCCTTCCGCATTCCTCGGCGATTCCTGGAGTTCTTTAATGGCCTCATAAATCAGTCAAAATTTGCCTCCCCACTTTAATGTGGTACCTTTATCTCCTACTTGACAGATGCAACTATCTTTCGGGCTGTAAAGGTCGACAGCAGGCTACACTTAAGGTCGAGCACCCACCTTGACCTGGGCAGGCCTTGAACTCATGACCTACTGGTCAGAGAGATCTTATGCAGCTGACACTTAGCCAGCTGCGCCACATTCCCGGTGCTAATCATATATCATATGATTATGGTAGCTATTAGGCATGAGAAAAAAGTTATGAAAATGAAAAGAAATCGGAAGGGATTCGTATGTATGGGACTTTCAAGTTTATACGCATCGCAGGGCCAATCCCGGAAGTGGACTTTCTTTTTCACCCCTGGGCCCAAATTTTCGTTAGATTAGTAACTATTTCGGATGCCCACCCAACAGGAAAATTTCCCCCTCCAAAATAGCTTTGCAGACATAACTCACAGTCAAATCGGGGCCTTTCCATGCTTGGAGCCTAATTAGAGTGAAAGGCCTCCTCCAGGAAGTGAAAAAGGAGCCGGAAACGATAGAGAGATCCAGATCAGGACTCCTAGAGGGGCTGGAGGACTGACGAAAAAAGCGATTTAAACACCCAGGAAGGGGGTTTAGATAGAAGGACAGAGTAGAAGGACATAAGAACTGCTGAGAGAAGGGCAGCAGGAGTGAAAAGAGCACGGAGAGGAGAAGGAAGAGTTCAGAATCAAGAAAAGCCATAGAGTTCAAACGGAGGTCCTAGACTGCTATGGTAAAACTGAATGGGGAAAAGCTGGAGTGAGGAGAACTCTACAGATTAGCAAGGCCTGCACCAGAGGTGGGCAACTATTTTATTTAATAATATTAATAATATATTAATGCATTATATGTCCCTGCAAAGAAACCCTGTCCCTTTATAATATTAATAATCATAATAATATATTAATGCATTATATGTCCCTGCAAAGAAACCCTGTCCTTTAATAATATTAATAATAATATTAATAATAATAATATTTAATGCATTATATCTCCCTGCAAGGAAACCACGGGAAATGTTGCCCCAATTAGATTTTTGATTCCCTATTTTTGGGTTCTAAACCATGCCTGGTAGCTATGGGAAAATGTGAAGAGGAGCTTGGCAGTGATGAGAATGTATCCTGTTATTGGAAATGAATTCATCAGAAAAGGGAAAAGGCAACACTATCAAAGCACTTGTGAAATGTTAAAAGATGTGTGGATAAATTATGAAGACAGAAAATAATTCATTTGTGAGGGACAATTGTGGATGAATGGCATATCTATGTATATATGAGTTTATTATTGTTATATACCTTTAAGTCATTTCTGACTTCTGGCACCCTCAAGCAAACCTTTCACAGGGTTGTCTTGGCAATATTTGTTCACGGTGGGTTTGCCTCTTTCTTTCTCCGAGTCTGAAAAAGTGAAACCTGCCAAGGTCACCTGGTAGATTTCCATGGCCGAGAAAGTATGTTCTCAATCACTACACGATTTTGTCTCTCACGTTATTATATGTGGAAGAATCCCACACCTTGTGTGACTGTGGAGCAGAACAGACAGCTCCACATCTGTATGCTTGGCCAGTATTCCTGCCTCATGTACAGAGGAAGAATTGTTGGAGGCTACAGACAATGCCATTGCTATTGCCCGTTTTTGGTCAAAAGATATTTAGCCGCCTGCACTCCCTCTGTTTTTTAATCAGATTTATACTAATTTATGCAATGCTTTTGATACAAAATAAATAAATATTTCTCTGTGGTCGCCCCTCGGCTGTGGAACTCTACCAAGTGATGCTAGATCTGCCCCCTCTCGGTTGTCCTTTAGGAGGCTGGTGAAGACTTGGATGTGGAACCAAGCCTTGCCAGAATAGGCTGAGATTGGCTATTGTCTGAATGTATGACCACGTTTACAGATTGAGTGGAATTGTTTCAATGGCGATGTGATTTTCTGTTGAATTTTTATGTATTTTAATAGTTGTTGTCGTTGTTTTTAAATTTATAGCATTGAATTTTTGCTGTTATGCCAGTCTGAGTCCCTTGATAGAGGTGAGAAGGTCGGGGTACAAAAGTTTTAAATAAATAAATAAATAAAATAAATAAATATGTTGAAGGGACATTTTGGATACAAAAGACCAAATGCAATGTCTGCAAAGTATATAGGATTGATTATTGCAATGTTTTTTAAAAGTCTGAAATGATCAGAAAGCTCTAGAAATCACCAGCTATCTAGAATCTCATACCGTGTCATAGTGTATGACATATATTTTTATGGGGTTTTTTTTACTCCTGAGTGGCAATTTGCAGCATTTGCCTCCACAGACAAATAGGTACTAAAGCTGTGCCAACCTTATACTCTTAGCATTTCATAATTTACATCTTTAGCCCTATATGCTGAATAAGCAGACATTTTTTGGGTTTTTTAAAAAATGAATTAATTTGTACCTAAAAACATTCAGTGCTGATATGCAACAGCAGGGGAGGTGCAAAAGGAATGATAATGCCATCAAATGAAAAGGCAAGACTGAAGAAAAAAATATTATCCCAGGAAGAAGAAATATGCATACAAATGATAAGAATAAGCTGAAGAAATGTCTAATATTGATAGGAAGATTAAAAACATTGTGTTATTCCAGAGGAAATTACCCTTGGGAAATTCTGCATAGGTAGCAGTTTTACTCGAAATATAGACCCCGCCAAGCCTTCCAACTGGGTGTTGACAATACAGAATTTTTGAAAAACACAGCAAAGAGATGATGTTGAAAGAATAGTCCTGTATCAAGGTTAATAACTTACCAGTATGATAGGTAATTTTCAGTTACTTAGGAGCAACATCACACCACAGCAGGCTGAAAGAGGGAGTGGACTATGGAAATCATGTGATCATACTCAAATTTCTAGTGGCCAGTCATTTTATTTTTGTTGTTACTCTTATGGATATCATGAAAGTGAAAGTTGCAAGTAGTCATAATAAACATTCACCTGCCATCTTACTGAAAACATGACGGGGTTACACTTCCCCTGAAGGCGCAGGTTCGCAGCCTGGGTGTGATCCTGGATTCATTGCTGAACCTGGAGCCCCAAGTCTGGGCGGTGGCCAGGAGAGCTTTTGCACAGTTAAAGCTTGTGCGCCAGCTGCGCCCGTACCTTGGGAAGTCTGACTTGGCCACAGTGGTCCACGCTATGGTTACATCCCAAATAGACTACTGCAACGCTCTCTACGTGGGGTTGCCTCTGAAGACTGCTCGAAAGCTGCAATTAGTCCAACGTTCGGCAGCCAGGTTACTAACAGGAGTGGGCACAGGGAGCATACAACTCTCTTGCTGCGCCAGCTCCACTGGCTGCAAATTAGCTTCCGGGCACAATTCAAAGTGCTGGTTTTAACCTACAAAACACTATACGGTTCTGGCCCTGTTTACCGGATTCTCCCCTATGAACCATCAAGAACATTAAGATCCTCCGGAGAGGCCATGCTCTCGGTCCTGCTGGCTTCGCAAGCGCGGCTGGTGGGGACGAGAGACAGGGCCTTCTCTGTGGTCGCCCTTCGGCTGTGGAACTCTCTACCAAGTGATGCTAGGTCTGCCCCCTCTCTGTTGTCCTTTAGGAGGCTGGTGAAGACCTGGATGTGGAACCAAGCCTTCCCAGAATAGGCTGAGATTGGCTACTATCTGAATGTATGACCACGTTTACAGATTGAGTGGCATTGTTTTAATGGCAATGTGGTTTTATGCTGGGTTTTTATGTATTTTAATATGTTGTTGCAGTTGTTTTAAATTGTATAGCATTGAATTTTTGCTGTTATGCCGGCCTGAGTTCCTCGATATAGGTGAGAAGGTCAGGGTACAAAAGTTTTAAATAAATAAATACTTTCCCACTATCTTTCCCTTGAAAGCATACTTCTCCATGAATGTAAACATCAGCACTCTGCTGTACAGTTCAGCCAGGTTCATTGACCATTTCAAAGTAAAATTCAGCAAACCAAATTAACTTCAAGGCTTTTTTCAATGTAGATATATAGATAGTGCCTGGATTGTATATGAATATCAGCAAAATGGTTCAGAAGTGGTGTAAGCATACACTTTTGTTAGCTTCTTAGTTGTATGCCCCAGCCCAGTGCCATTTATCTTCCCATTTCCCTTTCTTCCACCTGATATATCTATTATTTAGACTGATTTATGAGGCCATTAAAGAACTCCAGGAATCACTGAGGAATGCGGAAGGAACAACAAAGGGACGCTGGAAAATACTGAGAGATGAGGAGTGCGTCAGCTCCCCTTGGTGGCCAGAGGTTTGCCTCTGTTCGTCTATATGTTGTATGTTTATCTATATGTCATATGTTGAACTGCAGGGATTGTCTGCAAGTATGTGTACTGTAATCCGCTCTGAGTCCCCTTCGGGGTGAGAAGAGCGGAATATAAATAAAGTAAATAAATAAATAAAAAATATTATCCCCTCTATAACATTCTAGAAATATGATCTGAAAATCTGAGTTGTCATTCCCTGAAGTCATATTTGTTATTCTTTGCTAAGAATATTGTACATTATGTCTTGTTCTTTCAAAAAAGAAAAAAAATCACTGTGATTTTGTTACTGGACTAGCAATTGGCACTTCTGTTTTTAAAAAAATGTGTTATAAAGATCTGAAAAGAAACAATACTTCTGCTGCTGCTACTACAATGGGCATAGTATAAAATAACCAGAGATAAATGGAAGCAGAACTAGAAATGCCAAAATTGTCCTTTGGAAAAAATGTGCATTCCCCTAAGATCCCTGATGGAGTCTCACATACATTACATGGCTAGTGTTAGCTTCATGCTGATTTTGCATCTGTGTCATGGACCACATAGACCAAATTAAGGAGGATTTCTCATGGATGAACTGAAAATAATGAATGTTCATATGTTGATGCTCTTGCCAACCTCAGGAACAATAAAGGAGAAAATGCTGTCATTGATTCTCAGTCCATTCAGAGAAAGAGAAGAATAGAAACCAGGACAATACAGCTACACTCTAGTCTTGCTATTCTTATGATCCACTGCAGCAGTACACAAGATTTCAGATTCTTATACAGGCTCTGCTTTCGCTTATTGAATCATATATTACCAAATAAAAATGGATGCAGGGGTAATGCTTTAGAGAATTGCAAATGGTTCAGCAGCACTGAGCCCTGTTGTTCTCATTCAACCATCAATTCTGAAAGCTGGTAACGATAATTTACATGTATCATTAACTACAGCAACTGATCATGCTTAACCAATGGAGATGAAACTTGGACCAAAGCCCATAAGAAGAATTAGGAAATGCCTATAGGGCAGCCATATGTGAAGGAACAGAAGGAGGGATGCAAGGAAGGAAGCTGGAAAAGGAATGGAAAATGGAAACAAAAGACTGACATCATGGCCATGCCATGTTTGGATGGTTCCTTCCCCATGATTAAAAACTTAAAAACAAATGTGTAATTAAAATGTCAATAGTATTCGAAGTAGTAACTGTATTAGTCTCTTGCAGCATAAAAAGGGGAAGGAGGGGAGAGAGAATCACTTTTCAAACTAACGGTGGAGGTTTTTTAACTAGCCCATTGTAGTAGTAGTTAGTTAGGTGTTTATTTTCAAATATTTAAAACACATTTTTAAAACCCAGAAACTATGTCCTATGAGCTGTGGCTTGGGGATTTGGGTATGTTTAGATGAAGGGGAAAAAATGATAGCCACATTTAAATATTTGAATTGACGCCATTTTAAAAATGGAGTAGTCTTGTTTTCTGCTACCTCAGAAACTATGACTTGGAGCAATGGAAACTACAGGAAAACCACTGGAAAAAAGCTACACCATCTGAATATTAGGAATAATTTTCTAATGGTAAGAGCTTATGGACAGTGGAATATGCAACCTTGTAGTGTGGTAGAATCTCTTTTTCTGGAAAGTTTTAAACAGAGACTAAATGGCCAAATTTGGGGGTGCTTTGATTGTGTATTCCTTCCTGGCAGGGGATTGGACTGGATAGCCCTTGGGTTATCTTCCAAATCTGTGATTATATGTTGTGTAGTGTAATTGTATACACATGTATTTTCACAATGGTTATGGTACGCCACCTTACTACTACATATCAATATTGTACAATCAGCTGTGTATGGGTGCCAAAATATTTGCTTATTGTCTTGTTATACAATGGGAAATGAACAGTGACCGTTTCTGAAAGCTAAATTGATGTTTAAAGCATTGACATATAGTTACGTTTTATGCAAGAATTTGCAGCCACTTGCCTGGAATCCTATGCATGAAATGATTTCTAGCTACAGCAGATCCACCACTATGATTTTATAATTTGAGTGTTGGACTATGGCTCCAGGAGATCAGGATGCACATCTTCACTTAGCCATAGAAATCCAGTGGATGACCTTGGCAAGTCCCATTTCCTTTGCCTCAATTGAAGCGAATGGCACACCCCCTCACACACATGCACACACGCACGCGCGCACGCATGCACGAACACCCACACACACACAAATCATGCTAAGAAACCCCCATGTTAGATTTACCTACATGGTACAATAAGCTGGAAACAATACAGGTCCTTCTCAAAAAATTAGCATATAGTGCTAAAGTTCATTGTTTTCCATAATGTAATGATACAAATTAAACTTTCATATATTGCACACCAACTGAAATATTTCAGGTCTTTTTTTGTTTTGTACTGATGATTCTGGCATACAGCTCCTGAAAACCCAAAAATACTGTCTCAAAAATTAGCATATTTGGTCGGATGGAATATGCTAATTTTTTGAGATATGTATGCCCAAATCATCAGTATTAAAACAAAAAAGACCTGAAATATTTCAGTTGGTGTGCAATGAATTGAAAATATATGAAAGTTTAATTTTTATCATTACATTATGGAAAATAATGAACTTTAACACTATATGCTAATTTTTAGAAGGACCTGTATAACGCAAACCTATAAAATTGTGCAATAGCATAAGTAAATCCAACTGCTTTAAGTACTCAACTGTAGTTTGAATGAACAGTGCCATTTAATCCCATATGAACGGCTTACTTTAAGTTACTCTGAAGTTAATTTAAAGTATGCAGCCTTAGAATTTGTTTTGTTTGATATAGTGAATCAATGACAGGTTCCCTTCCCTTCAGTGCCCTACAGGTATGATAGTCTACAACTCCTTTTAGTCACAGCCAACAGAAGTTCTAGTCTGAGACACCAGGAGGGCACCAGTTGGTGGAAAGATAATCTAGTTTGCCAGTGGTTTGCCAGTCCACTGTAACCAAAGTTCTGTACCCTGTAACCAAAAATATATTTCTTCTTCGAGAGCTCTGTGAATGCACACTTATGAAGTTTGCGCGCCAGCGCGGGCTTCCAACGGAAACTTTCCCAGTTTGAAAAGTTTTGGCGGTAGCTCCGCCCAGCCGGCCCGGAGGGCATAAAAGGCGCCTCCATGCGCGCCCACCCCATTCCTTTGTTTTCCGCCACTTGGGCAACATCGGAAATACGGCTGGTTGTGTGAGCATAGCATGTCCACAACCAGTTTCAAAAGGTGCTTATCCTGCGGTAGCAAGATCCCGGATTGCGATGGTCACTCGAAGTGCCTTCGGTGTCTCGGGGAGGGACACGTCGTTCCGACCTGCCGACACTGCCAGGCCTTCTCGTCGGCCACCAGGCGAGCGAGAGCCCGCAGGCTTCAGGCCTACCTGACGGAGCGTGCTCTCTGCCCTCCGGAGATGGCGACGGCTGTCCCATCTGCCTCCTTGGGGTCCGAGGCGGCTGCTTCGGCCCCCACCGTGTCGACCGCTCACCCGGCCGGGAAGCGTCCACGGAAGGAGAAGAACGCCTCTGTCTCCTCGAAGACTTCGGCGTCGAAGAGGCCCTGCACCGTAACCACCGAAACGGTCCAGCTGCCTCCGCCTCGTCGACTTTCGACAAGCTCGATGGCGTCGGGCCTCTCCCAGAGGTCGGCCATCTCGAGGACTCCCTCTGACCGGGCTATGGAGATAGCTTTCCGGAGGTCGAGTGAAGAAGCCCGTAGAGCCCAGACCAGAGGCCTGGTTCCTGTGACTCCGGGCAAGTCTCTGGAGGCCGCGGCCTCGAGACCTCCATCGCCGAAGAGGCGCAGGACTCTGACGTCATCATCTTCAGTCTCCTGCCCCGACTCTTCGCCTATCCCTGTTCTCGCTGTGGAGACAGGGGTAGAGCACCACGTGTCACCAGAGGACTCAGTCCAGACCGTCGTCCGAGCCCCATCGGGGCCGACCTCGGTCCGACAACGTTTCGTCACTTCGCCTGACAAAGGCAGACAAACCACGAGGCTCGCCTTGGCCCCGGCCGAGCGAAACCTCCCTCCCGTGATGACTGCGGCTCCTCCAACCTCTAGGTCGCCGCCACGGTCACAGCCTCCGGCGAACCAGGACACGGTTCGGCCTTGGTCGGGAGACGAGATGGAAGATGGCGAGGTCCCTCGGTCGACGAGATCGGGCTCCATCCTGTCCCTCAACTTGGACAGGACGCCTTCTCATACAGGATGCGAGGTGGAACCTTCGTCCTCACCGACCGACAATGCAAGAGCCTTCGGTGAGCAAGTGGGCCGGATGGCAAGGTCTCTGGGGATGCAGACCTACGTTCCCACGAGATCCAGCGCCTGCCCCGTTTTCAGCAGGGTGCAGGTCGAGGAAGCGGCCCAACCACACCTCCCCATGCTAGAGCCACTGGAAGAGGTGGTGAAGGCCTCGTGGATGACTCCATCGACCATTCCTCCTACGTCCGGGCGTATCGAGGCATGGTACAAAATAGATGAGAGGGAGAAGAGTTGGCTACACGATCATCCGACCCCCAACTCGATGATCGTCACCTCTTCCCAGTCCTCGGGCCGAGAGTCTGCAGCCCCCTCAGACCAGGAGGGAAAGAGGTTCGACACGGTCGGCCGAAAGATCTACAAGGCCGGACTCTTGCTGACCAAAATGGCCAACTACAGGGCGTGCATGGGAGCTTATCACCAGATCCTGTGGGAAAGGGCTCAACCCTTTTTCCAGGATCTCTCCCAGGAACAACAGGCTGCACTTCTCTCCATCTCTCAAGAGGCGCAGTCGTTGGCACACCACCAAATCCTGATGGCCCGCCATACGGGGGACTCCTCAGGGTAGATGCTGGCCCACGGTGTCGCCATCCAGAGGCACGCGTGGTTGAAGTCTTCTGGTCTCTCTTCAAATTCTAAGAAGACCATCGAGGATCTACCGTTCGATGCCCAGGGACTCTTCTTTGCGGGCACGGACGACAAACTGAAGGCCACTCACGACTTCAGGGTCCTGACGGCCAAACTGGACCGGCCCCAGCCACAGCCGAAGCCCAGGTACTACCAACGGGCGAAGTTTCAGCCCAGGCAGTACCGCCAAGCTCCACGGCCATACTCGGCCCCTCAGCAGCAGCAGCAGCAACAACCGAGGCAGCAGCAGCAGCAACAGCCTAATCGACCCCGTCAGGGTAACAAGTCAAGGCCTCGCCATAACAATGGCAATGGACAATCCAACCGCCGCGTTTGACGGGACGAGGGACGACACCGCCTCCTCGCTAGGTACCGCTGCCACCACCATGCCTCCCCCCAGCCCTCGACCTCCACCACCTCACCCGCCATTCGGAGACCGCCTGGCCCGCTACATCGATGCCTGGCGACGCATCACCTCAGATGCATGGGTTCTCCGGATTGTCGAAGACGGCTATGCCTTGGAATTCGACGAGCTTCCACCAACGGGGTTCATCGTCGAGACGGAGCCGTCCAAGGTGATCTTGGAGGAGGTCGACAGCTTGCTTCAAAAAGGAGCAATTTCACAGCTCCCCCAGAGCAAGGAAAGAGGGGCATTCTTCTCACGGTACTTCACCGTGCGAAGCCAGACGGTTCCCCTGCGTCCCATCCTGGACCTCAGAGACTTAAACGCGTACGTTTCGCCGAGGAAATTCAGGATGGTGTCAGTGTCATCCATTCTCCCACTTCTCCGGTCAGGCGACCACTTCGCCTCGATCGACCTCCGGGACGCATATTTCCACGTCTCGATCCGGCCTGCTCATCGACGCTTCCTGGCCTTCAAGGTAGCGGGAAGGACATACCAGTTCAACGTCCTTCCGTTCGGCCTCGGAACAGCACCTCGGACATTCTCCAAGTGCATGTCGGTCGTGGCTGCGCACTTGAGGAGGCAGAAAATCCGGATTTTCCCATACTTGGACGACTGGCTGCTGGCGGCTCAGTCTCCGGAACTCCTACAGCAACAGGTTTCGGCGACCCTGCGGCTACTCTCTTCATTAGGCCTACGCCTCAACGAAGAGAAGTCCCAACTGGTCCCGGCGAGGACCATCAAATTCATCGGGACAATATTCGACTCCGTCGATCAGCTCGCCTATCTGCCAGAGAGCAGATTTCAGGCACTTCGAAGCGAGGTAAACAACTGCACCAGGCCCTGCATCACTGCAAAACAGATTCAGGTTACCCTGGGCCACATGGCCTCCACGGTGGCGGTGACCCCCCTAGCGCGACTGCGCTTCAGGCCACTGCAACGCTGGTTCCTCGACCATTTCAACCCGGTCACGGAACACCACTCGAAGAAGCTTTCCCTCCCGAAGCCGGTCAAGGACTCCCTTCGGTGGTGGACGTCCAAGATCAACGTGTGCAAGGGAGTACCCTTCCACACGGTGAACCCATCCTTCACAGTGACAACCGATGCGTCGCTGCGAGCGTGGGGAGGTCACGCAGGCACCCTGTCGATCAACGGACAATGGTCGACGGTGGAGAGGCTCCATCACATCAACTACCTGGAGCTCCTGGCCATAGCCAAGACTCTTCGGGCCTTCGCCCCCTCATCAGGGACACGTAGTACTGGTCAGGACAGACAACATAGTGGCCATGTACTACGTCAACAAGCAGGGCGGAACGGGCTCGAGGAAACTCCTGGCCCTGGCCCTGGCCCAGAGCCTGTGGGAGTGGTGCGTCCTTCATCAAGTGACCCCCAGGGCCATTCATCTCCCGGGAGTCGAGAACGTGGAGGCGGACTCCCTCAGCAGAACCGGCTGGTCGTCCCACGAATGGATGCTGCATCCGGACGAGCTCCACCGTGTCTTCCAACGGTGGGGATTCCCAGACGCAGATCTCTTCACATCGCCGGAAAACAGCCAACTGCCAGTTTTCGGTGCCAGGCTTGCCCCGGATGCACGCCGGGGTTGCCTCGGGGACGCACTCCTGCTCGACTGGACGACGGGGTTCTTCTACCTCTTCCCGCCGTTCCCGCTTCTTCTCCGAATCATCGAGAAGATCCAGCTCTCGGGGACCGATTGCATCCTCATCGCTCCCTACTGGCCGAGACAAGTCTGGTTCCCGACCCTGCTCCACCTAGCAGGCCAGGACCACATGCCACTCCCTCACCGGCCAGATCTGCTGACCCGGGAGAAGGGGATGCTCCTCCATCCGGACCTTCTATCCTTGCACTTAACGGCATGGAGGATCCACCGCCGCCAGACGTCTCTCCAGCAGTAGCAGCGATCCTGGCAGCAGCCCACAAGCCGGCCACGTCGAAGGCGTATTCGGCTTGCATCGCCCGCCACGCGGTTCCAGGCTTCTCGACCCGCCGTCTTCCCACTGGCGGTCCTGGCGGTCCTGGAATTCCTGGCGGAATTGGTCGACAGGGGTCTGTCCATGTCCTCGGTGAAGACCCACTTGGCGGCCCTCACCTGGCAGAACCAGCAGAGGGATGGTCCCTCGCTGTTCCAGTACCCGATGGTCAAGAGATTCCTGAGGGGTGTCAACAACACCCGCCCCCCGGTGCATCCACCTACACCGGGTTGGAACCTCGACCTGGTGCTGTCCTGCCTGACATCCCCGCCATTTGAGCCGTTGTCATCCATCGACCTGCGGCTCCTCTCCTGGAAGGTGGCCTTCCTGGTTGCCATTGCTTCGGCGCGTAGGCCTTCCGAACTGGCGGCGCTCCGTGTCGATGAGCCCTACTTGCTGTTTTTGGCAGACAGGGCCATCTTGCGGACGGACATCACCTTTCTACCTAAAGTGGTGTCTCCGTTCCACGTAAACACCGACATTGTGCTCCCGGACTTGGGGCCCTCCCAATCCGGGGACAAGGACTCGGCGCTCAGAGCCCTCGACGTCAGGAGAGCCCTCTGGGTCTACAAGGACCGATCGGCGGACTACCGTCGGTCGACTAGACTCTTTGTTTCTTACGCCACCGACAAGCTGGGCTTGCCGGTGTCGTCACAAAGACTCTCTAATTGGGTGGCATCCCTGGTTGAACTGTGCTATCAGATAGCACGTCAACCGTGTCCCCCTAGGGTCAAGGGTCGCTCGACTAGGGCAGTAGCCACGTTGACCGCCTTTCTCCAAGGGATCCCCTGGACCAAATTTGTAGGGCGGCCATCTGGGCCAACCCTCCACCTTCACATCACACTACCGGGTAGACACCCTATTTGGAAGGGAGGCGGCTTTTGGTCGGTCAATTCTTAACCCCAAGGGCCCTCGGGGTGGTGCCGAGTAGGCAGCCCTGTCTCTCCCCTCTATGCACAGTTCGGTCGACAGTTACGGTCGTTCGAACTCTTCCCCTTAGGTTGCACTAGCTAACGTTCAAGTGTGCGCCATGCCCCGGGTAGGGGCACAGTCTACCGGTTAAAGCGCACTTTACCCACTCACGGGTTCAAGATGCACCAGTTGTGCACTTATGTTCTCAGTTGTGCTTGTTGCACTCACTGTTATGAGGCCTGTGTGCCTGACATGAATGGTGCTTGTTGCACTTATGCTGTGAGGCCTGTGTGCCTGACATGAATGGTGCTTGTTGCACTGTGTTTACAAGTGGGAGCATACCTTCCACTCTTATTTATATGATTGATGTGTTATTTATTCGTATTGTTGGTTGTAATAAACCTGTTCATTTTGTTCAATATTTGGCTGGTTTGTTCCCACCTCCTTTACCTTAGCTCGGTAAATCTTCATAAGTGTGCATTCACAGAGCTCTCGAAGAAGAAGAATGGTAGGTTACATACCTGTGACCATCTTTCTTCGAGTGAAGCTCTGTGAATCCACACGAACCCGCCCGGCCGTCCCCTCTATCTCAACCCACCCTTTCCTAGTTGCTATCGTGGCGTAGGAATGGGGTGGGCGCGCATGGAGGCGCCTTTTATGCCCTCCGGGCCGGCTGGGCGGAGCTACCGCCAAAACTTTTCAAACTGGGAAAGTTTCCGTTGGAAGCCCGCGCTGGCGCGCAAACTTCATAAGTGTGGATTCACAGAGCTTCACTCGAAGAAAGATGGTCACAGGTATGTAACCTACCAATATCCTAAGCAAGATATTTCATAGAAGACTCCATGGTTTCCACCCCCATTTCAAAGGCAATTTGCTTCCTCCAGCTTCAAGCAAGTTGGTTGCTAAATGGAGGGACTTTTAGTTTTGAGTCCTGCCAGGAATATTATATGTTGATAACTGAAGCTGCCAGGGCTGGTCTTCTTGGATAATGTACAGCTATCTGCTTGCTTCATCTTCAAATGGGCAGGAAATGCAGTAGACAGGCAGGGGGCCTCTCTCAGGATTGTGGTTGCCAGCTGTCCAAAAATAGTCCAGTCTAAGCATTTTCACTTACAACACTGAGAAAGGGAATTCAAATTAATGTGTGTGACCCATAACAAGGGCAATTCTACCCTTTCATTCAGGAATGCAGGAGACAAAGCATGGCACACAGCACACAGCACGATGCCTATTTACACCCCTGGAAAATATAATTTGTCAAAATCATGTTCTTCTTAATACCTTATTAGATCATGGTGTCTGCCTTAAGCACTAGTAGTTCTTATGGTAATTGAGGCCTCCTAGTGTCAGAGTTCCATCTTCTCTTCAACATAAAGCCTCATTTTAAATTTGCAGAAGTAAAACATGCACATCACCAGCATCATCTTGATTTTCTGACTTATATTTGCACTCAGTTTTGTAGACATTGCTAAAATGTTTGTTTGTATCATCTTTTGACGGATAATCTTTGCCAAGGATGACTGCTCTAGCTCTGCATATTAATCATTTCTGATAAATCAGACAGTGAGTAATGAATATAATAAAAAGGGGTACAAATGTATGCATGTGGAAAGAGAAATTGAAAGCTAAGCAGCCCAAATAAGTTGAAAAGCAAAAACAGTTCTAGTAAACTATTTTCTCCTAGTCACAAATATGTGGTAGTCTTGGAAAGGAAGGAAAGTCCCTAACTGTGAGAAGAATGTTAATTTTATTTATTTTTCTATTATTTATCGTATTTAAAATGTACGATGCCTCTGAGAAGTTAAATGAAATATGTATTGTCATTCCCAGGCCCGGATTATCCATAAGGCCACCCTAGGCCACGGCCTAGGGGCACAGCCATGGGAGGCGCCAGATCCAGACCCCCCAATTGTTTTTTTAAAAAAAGGTCAATCTTCGGGTGCTTCTGCGCCTGCGCGCGGAGTGCCATAGGCCCCTAGGGCCTCTGACACAGCTTCCCTCCGCTCTCCGCCTGTTCCTCCTCGCTTGCGCCGGGTGCCCCTCCTTCCTTCACTCACAGAAGGAGGGGCGCCCAGCGCGGGCGAGGAAGAAGAGGTAGAGGGAAGCCCTGCCCCTAGGGCTGCTGCCGCGCATGCTCAGCATCAGCCCGAGGGCGTGGCTTCCAATGTGTAGCCTAGGGTGCCAAAAAGGGTTGATCCAGGCCTGGTCATTCCTTCTCGTTTTAATTCTCATGACACCCTTTGAATAGATTATATATAAAGAATGAAATGAATTCAAGGTTTACCCAAGCATCTTCACACCAGCAAGAAAGTACAACTGTTTATCAATTAAACATGTAATTATTTGCTAATTTTGTTCTCAAGTGACACAAAAAGTAATTTTATCAAATCTTCCATTTATTTATTTATTTACTATATTTTATACCACCTCTCTCAGCCCAAAGGCAACTCGAGGCAGTTCCATGTGTGAGAAAGTATTTGAAAACTACACAACTTTGAGGACTCTGAAAATTATGTACTTACTATATGCAAAATATGTATATAAGGGTTTTTGCACAGACAATTCTATTTTCTGTGCAGAAACTCACATACAAAATTTACACAAAATTTTCAGCACATCTATTTCCTGTGCAAAAAAACCCCTCTATAATTCAGAAGTTATTTTGTGTAAAATTCACATGTGGGTGGGGAAGGGTTTCCACGAAGAGTAGCATTTTTGCACAAAAACAGCTTTTTTTCTGTGGAGGAAACAATATTTCTGTTCACAAAATGCAGCAAACTGGACAGAAAAGTGCAGTTTCAAATGCAGAAAATGTAAAAAGGTGCATATTTGGTACACAATTAAGTTCCAAGCTATAAAGATTGTAGTGACCCAAGATTCTCCTTGTCAAGATTTTATGACACGAGTATCATATTTTTACCATTTTCAAATATTCATTCCAATTCACCCCAGTTTAAAAGTCTAACCATTATGCATCATTAATTTGCCATTTCACATGAGATAAATATATTTGATGTATGAATGCTTGGGTTTTGGCAGTTTCCCCTTTGCCTTCCTTGTGTTTTAAACATGAACACGTTTTCAAGCCAATATATAATATAATGCTCAGATCTACACTTGGTAAGCTCCGTGTTTCTTGCATGACAGAACGCCATTCTTTTCAATAGAAAAAAGAAAAGATCATGCTTGATATTTGCCTCCCCATCTGCAGCCTATGAGAAGAGACCCGTTTGTTCATGAGTGTCTTGTGCTATTTAGGTGCTCATTTTTCCTCCATGCTTGTATTAAAATTCACATCACATCATGGTTGGAGAAATATGCTCACCTCTGTCTGATGTGTTTATTCTGCACAGTTTTGGTAGTACTTATCTTCCCACCATCAATACCGCTAGTCTCACACCAAGCCATCGCACTGTTCTGTTTTTGTGTGATTCCTTCCATCAGCAAAGCTAATTTAATAACATTTTCACTGATGGGCAAAAAGTCTGCTAAGCTAAGCCTCTATTAGCTTTTCTATTTTTCTTCTTTACTCTTTCAGCTGCTTATGCCTTTTATATTATGAGTAAAAACAGATAGTCTATTTCTTTTCTAACACTGGCCACCTTTGCTTACCATGTGCATTCATCTCCCTTTTCTTGCTTTCATTTAATACAATAAAAAAAACCTGGAAAGGGGTAATAATTGCAGGCAAGCTACATGAAGGATTTAATGAACATTATGTTTCTGAAGAATGTCGCTCTGATTCTGTACCACACTTCAGTAAATTATACAAATTAAATATTCATTACTTTGTACTTCATTAGTTCACATTTGGAACACTTTCTTCATTATAATAGCCCGAGGAAAGACTTTTTTGCTTTTAATTTTTTTTATTTAAAAAACCTAAAACAACTTCATAGCATTATTTCACTCACTCCCCGCCCCACAAACTCTTTAGTTACAATGAAAGGGCAAAGTTGTAGGGCAGACCATTTGTATACGTTTTGAAGAGATTTCACAGAACTAAAATTTAAATGTTATTTTTAGAGTTCCTATTTCAACTGTTGACATAGCTTAATATTTATATATTGAGTCCTTGTTTTCAATCTGGATTGTATACTTTCCTGTAAAGCACTGATTCTCAAAGTGGGCGGTACTGCCCCCTGGTGGGCTGTGAGGCGATCCAGGAGGGCAGTGGGAGGCTCAGGGGAATTTGGGGGGGGTGAACCCATTTAAGGGGGCAGTACCATTTAGGAGGGGTTGTGCGGTCCCTGCCCCCTGTACACCATCCTCGCAGTCTCCCCAATAGGGCCCTCTCTCTGCCACTCCCCCACACCATGCATGCAGGCCAGAGGGGACACAGAACATCATTTCAATTTTAAAGTAAGTGCTTAACACTACTATATGTCAATTGTTAAGTATAACAGATGATGGGATTTGTAATACCTTCAACAGCATTATCTGTTGTCCATACTCCCCCAAACCCCTCCAGTATTTTCTGTTGGTCATGGGGGTTCTGTGTGCCAAGTTTGGCTCAATTCCATTGTTGGTGGAATTCAAAATGCTCTTTGATTGTAGGTAAACCATAAATCCCAGTAACTATAACTCCCAAATGAGAAGGGCTATTTTCTGAAAACTCCACCAGTGTTCAAATTTGGGCATATTGAGTATTTGTGCCAAGTTTCATCCAAATCTATAGTTGTTTGGGTTCATCGTGTTCTCCAAATGTAGGTGAACTACATGTCTCCTAAATCAGTCAATTCATTCCAAACCCTTCCAGTATTTTCTGTTGGTCATGGGGGTTCTGTGTGACAAAGAGAAGGTTGAGGACCAAATAATAATCTAATAACACACTTTCACACTCAATATTCAATATTTCACTTGTTTTAGAAAATAAAGTGGAGTTATACTCACGGACCATACAAATCAATAGCGTCTTACACAGTCAAAAATAGGCAATTGTAATAACAGTTCAAGCCCACATATTCCCATCAAAGGTCCCCGTAAGTTCATACGGTGAAAATGTCCAAATCATAAGAGTATAATGTCCAATGAAGTGATTGAAATAAAGGACAAAATTGTCAGTAAGTGGAGCCAGTCGACATATATTCCAGGAGCCGAGTTAACGGAAGTCACCAGGTCCTGCTCCGTTTCACGCAGATTGCGCTTTATCAAAACCCTATATTTCAGTCAGGCAATCGAGGCGTCCACAGTTCATCAATCAGTCATGCGGCAAGCACGGGCCAAACTCAGGGGAGTAAGGCAAGTTTGTCTCAATTCCATTGTTGGAATTGAGACAAACGTTCTATGATTGTAGGTGAACGTTCTATGATTGTAGGTGAACTATAAATCCCAGCAACTACAACTCCCAAATGTCAAGATCTATTTTCCCTAAACTCCACCAGTGTTCAAATTTAGGCATAATGAATATTCGTGCCAAGTTTGGTCCAGATCCATAGTTGTTTGGGTTCTCAGTTCTCTCTGGATGTAGGTGAACTACATCTCCCCTAAATCACTGCCAATTCCTCCCAAACCCCTCCAGTATTTTCTGTTGGTCATGTGGGGTCTCTGTGCCAAGTTTGGTCCAATTCTGTAATTTGTGGGGGTCTCAGTGGACTGTGGAAGTCAGAGCTGAATCGATTGAAGGTACTGCAAATCCCATCATCTGTTGTCCATACTCCCCCAAACGTATTGTTTTTGTGATTAATCACTATGCTTTACTTATATTCAATTTGTAACAATGAAAATACATCCTGCATATTAGATATTTGCATTAGAATTTGTAAGAGTAGCAAAATTATTTATGAAGTAGCAACGAAAATATGGTTGGGGGTCACTACAACATGAGGAACCTTATTTAGGGGTCACGGCATTAGAAAGGCTGAGAACCACTGCATTAATACATATATCTTTCTGTTTAATTGCTATTAAAATTTAAAAAAATAATTTCTAGGGGGGCAGTGAGTAAAAAAAATTCTGGAAAGGGGGCAGTAGGCCCAAAAAGTTTGGGAACCACTGCTTTAAAGCATTCAGAATGATTTGAATGGGTCAGCATGTATAAACAAATATTGATATGTGCTGGACCATACCTTTCCCTCTCCCCCATTGCCATGAAAAGCCATGATTATATGTTGTGGAGAATGGAAAGCTGCCTTGAAGAACCATAGAAATTGAGAGATCTGTGTTGCTCTTTCAGGGCTTTGTTGCGCTTTCAGGGCTTGTCTTCAATGGCCAAAAACCTCAGTGGCACTACTATGTGACATTCAGGGACATTCAATCCTTAAGATGAGGTAAGTCAGGTTGAATTGATTGAGTGCTACACTGTGGTAAGTCGGGGAAATTCCGGAGCTGCTATGTGAAGTGTGAACAGCACAATCGGCTCAGATGAAAACTGTTCCACTATGCACATGAGCCAGTGCTTCCTTCCCTTTCCTTTTGCACTCATTGGTTCAATGAAATGATCAGGCCCATGTCACCATCATTGCTGCAAATGACTGCAAAGTTCCCACAGAGTTCTTCCCCATTGCAGGCATCCCGTGCTGACATTGTACAAACAGATAGTCCCCTTTAAGTAAGGCCTGTCTCATGTTCAAGGAAGGCCTGTGATAAGATTATCAGGTTTCTACAACATTTCAACCTAGAGACATTCCAAAATCCAGGAAAATCTTGCAATGGACAGCACCTACTGTGACATCAGGAATTTACTATGGCAAACATACTGAGAGTGCACAGCTTGACTGGACTGAGCATAGGATGAGAAGATAGTTGCCTATTATTCCATTTCCAGCATAAAAATGGGTTTTCAGCATTCACAAAACTGGAACTGTGGCGCAGCTGTCTGGAAGTTATCTGCGTAAGATCTCTACCGACCAGAAGGTCATGAGTTCGAAGCCTGCCTGGGTCGGGGTGTAGCTTGTTGTCGATCTTTGCAACCCAAAAGACAGTTGAAGTTTAGGTATCACTTTGTGGGGAGGCTAATTTAACTGATTTATGAGGCCATAAAAAAAATTCTCCAGGAAGTATGTGAACAATGAAGGAATGCGACAGCTCCTCCTGGTGGCCAGAAGCTGGAATGTTAAATAGCCTCTGTGTCTTTGTCTCTATATGTTGTGTATCTATGTGTAGCAACCCAGTTCTCGTTCGTGCCTGGGGGGCTAGGAACGACACCGGGGGTCCCACTTGCATTAGAGCCAGCTGGAGCTGAGGTGGATTCTGAGGAGGATTTGGAGGGGCTGGAAGAAGGGGAATTTGAGTTAGCTGGGCCTTCTTCGCCCACAGAGAGCCTAGCGTGGGATCCTGGCTGGCCTGACCCTTACGAGAATCAGGAGGACCAGATGGCCAATGTAAGCAGTGATAGTGAAGATTACGAATGGCCGGGGGGGAGGGCGAGGTTCGCAAGAAAGAATGTGGGAAACCACGGAGGAGGAGGCCCGGGAAGGAGATAGGGAGTTAGCTTCTCACGGAGATAGGGAAGCAGGTGCTGGGAGGCAAGGCCGAACCTTTGATAGGAGACGGAACATCAAGGCTAGCAGGAGGGGTTGGTTTCACAGCCTAGACCGGCCGCGGTCCCGCAGCACAGATTGGAGGAGGAGAAGCCTAGAGTGTCGGGGGCCTCGTCAAGGGGATTAAGTATAGGATCCGTGAGAACGGATCCTCAGTACCTCGGCCTCGTCTATCCTATGCAGACGTGTTAGCAAGGCAAGTCCACGGAGCTAAGTTTGGGCTAGTGGCCTGCCAAGAAGTGCCTTGGATCTTGTAACCTTGTTTTGTTTCCGTGATCTGCTTTTGCTGAGCGGAGCCTTGCCAAGTCTTTGGAAACCTTGCCAAGCTTGATTTTGGACATTCTATTCAACCTATACCTTTGGATTGCTTTTGCTATTTTTATGGACAATACCTTTTCTACTGTTCTTATTCTTCAATAAAGTAGTTAGCTGAATACCGTCTCTGTGTGTGTGATTAAGGGGCCGGTCAAGTCCGTGCATTGTGACACTATGGCATTGAATGTTTGCCTGTATATGTACATTATAATCTGCCCTGAGTGAGAATGGCGGAATATAAATGATGGAAATAAATAAATAAATAAATAAATAAATAAAACCTGTTGGGAAGAATATCGCAGAGAATAAAATTCTGCCCTATTTATTTATTTATTTATTTATTACATTTGTACCCTGTCCTTTTCACCTCCCCCCCCCCCCAATTGGGGGGGGGGAATCAGGGTGGCTTCACAACAAGCACTCATTCGAGTGCTAATCACAATCATATACATATTTAAAACAGATCATTAAAATACATTACATTAAAACCATTTGGTTAAAATCATGCCAGTTTAAAAATCATTGTCTTGGATATTCCATTATCATACATATTGAGTCTTATCCCAATTGCTGCTGCTACTGTTCAAATGCTCGGTCCCACAACCAGGTCTTTAGTTTCTTTCTAAAGGACAGGAGGGATATCACTGGGAAGGGAGTTCCACAACTGAGGGGCCGCCACAGTTTTTACTCATGTAAGTCGCCCCGAGCCACCCAGGAGTGGCGACACATAAATTCGAACAATAAATAAATAAAAAATAAGATACTATTTACACAAATTGTTTCTGGGAGAAAACATACAGTACATTTATGTTTTAAAAAAATAATGTGTCATCACATTGCAGAAACATATTTTCTTCCATGTCTTACATCTTATTTCTCAACCCAAAAAAAGCCATCACATTTTTGCACAAAAAATTAACATGTTTGGAGCAAAATATTTTTAATTCACAAATATAGTTTTATGTTGGAATTGTATTCCCATTGTTAGTTTCAGATAATTATTTTGAAAAAAATTAACTGTTTCCAAATAACCCCCCCTTTCTCTCTCTATATATATATAATGCCTGAGTGTATCAAGCAACAGAATTGATACAGCATTGATTCTGCAATGTTTTACAAGATTAGCTATCATTATTTTATTATTGTAGCACCCATGGGTCCGCTCGGGCCACGGGGGAGGGGTAATGCACCGGGGGTCCCGTTGGCATTGGGACCCGCACAGGCTGAAAGGGACTCTGAGGATGAGTTGGAAGGCCCAGAGCAAGATTGGTCAGCCGTGCCTTTGCCCAGTCCACCGCCAGAGAGTTTAGCCTGGGATTTCGAATGGGAGCATTCTCCCGGGGAAGGAGCGGACCAGGTGGAGATGGGAGGCAGTGAAGCAGATAGCGGAGATAGTTATGAATTCCCAAATGGCCGAGGGTCCCAAGAGCTGGCCGGGCCGCAGATGGAGGCTCGCGGCTGGGAAACTTCGGGGGAGGCTGCTTCTCAGGAAGATAGCGATACTAGGCTGGAAGAGCGGGGCCGTTCCCATAACAGGCGCAGGGACATAGAGGAGGGCAGGAGGAGCTGGCATCTGTCCCTAGACCGTCACCGTTCGGAAAGTAGAGACTGGAGGCGCCGGGCCCTAGATCGTCGGGGGTCCCGGCCGAGGATTAAAATACGGCCCGTGGGAACTGATCCTCAGTTCTCCGGCCACGTCTATACTGAATAGGCGCGAAGCGGAGTGGGACCACAAGTAACAGTGGTCATCAAGCCTTGCCTTGCCTTTGCCTTGTTTCCTGAGCCGCAGCGGTTTGCGGCACCTTGCCCTGGTTCCTGATTCGCATTGGTTTGCGAAACCTTGTCCTGTTTCCTGATCCGCATTGGTTTGCGGAGCCTTGCCTCGCTTCAAGCTATTTGCTACGATACTTTGGACTATTTGCTTTATACTTTGAACACTTGCATCTTATTGGACTATATACCTTTTGGACTGTTTTTATACTCAATAAAGTAGTTAGCCTTTGATACGTCTCCGTGTGTGTGTTAAAGGGGCAGTTCTAAGTCGGCGTTTGTGACAATTATTCATGCATTTATATTCCCATAGTAAATTGGTTCACCATTATATCAAATAAAAGGCTTTATGATAAAGCAACAAAGTTGTATATGTGATGCCTAGAACATAAAAAAATTGCTGGTAAGCATCATGTGCAAATTAAGTGAGTCCCAGTCTGTAAATAAGACCCTTTGATTATACAGACATTAACATATGAAATTAATATCTTTGAAGAAGTTACACAGCTTGAGGCAAAACTCTGGGTGGTTAACAAAGCCCCTTGTGTGCATTATCCAGTGATAAGCCTTGCGTCATCAAATATTTTTATATCATACAAATTGCCCAGATTGTAAAATGCAGCTATGATCATCCTAAAGAAAATCAGTATTAAACAAATGTATATACTAATGTAGCATTTATCGTTTTACTTGTGGTGCTACATTACTGAAATATGTCTCTGTGCTTTAAAAAATGTTCTCTTCACATATATAACATCAACACAGTGATCTTACATACAATAAAATATGGGGGGGGGGACGACTCAGTAGATATTTAGGCCTTTTTGTCAACATTGCAATTTTTTCCACCATAGAGACAATCCCAAGTATACTGGGGCCCAGACCTCCATTTTGCCCTGTACATATCCTTTTCTCTAATTGTTACTATATCTCATTAGATGATTTTTCAAGCACTTTGGACATACTCTCCTTTTGTCCCTTTTTGGTAGAACTATTTTGGCTTATTCTCTGCACCCCACTTTTTCAGCTGTTTATAAAATGCCCTGGTTCCTTTCATCTCTTTCCATTTCCCCCCTTTGTCTTCTGCTTAGATCAGTTGCCTCAAACTGAGTTCAAAAATACCTATTAATTCAGTTGGAAGGAGAGAAGAGGAAAGGACAAACACTTACTTTTCCCAATGGGTTCAGTTAAAATCAAACTGCTGCAGTCTCTACTAACTTGTGTATTTGTCCTCATTAATAAAGTTTGCCATCTTGAGCACAAGTGTCCCAGTTGTCCCCTGTACATAAGAAGCTAGAGGGAAAACTCAGGTTTTTTTAAAAGAAGCATATTAACTTAACACCTCAATACATCCACTTCTTTAACACCATCAAATTCAGCATGACAAAGTCTTGCTCTGTTTGGCTGTTGAAAGAAAGGTGTAATAATAGCACTAATAGTAAAATACTGCAAGTATCCCTTTTACAAAAAATTCAAAATCCAAATACTCCAAAATTCAAAACTGTCCTCTTTGCTTTTAGATGATTTGGTGTTGATAAATTGCATTTCATGCATGAATTTGTGGATAAAATAATCTTCAGGCTATGTGGACAAGGTTTATGTGAAATATAAATTACTTTTCAAATTTTACACTTGGGCACCATCTTGAAAATATATTGTTATATACATATATGCAATTATGTTTTCCATAAACTCTGGCCTGGCCTCAGGGGACCCGTCTCCGGCGCTGCGACTGCTTGGTGGAGATGAATTGGGAGCATGAGGGACTAGCCAAAATGGTGGACGGCCTTGATGACGCCGAGAGGAGGCAGTCTTTCCTGTCTTCTTCTGATCTAGGCCGGAAGAGACGATTACGCAAGCGCCGGAAGAGCACGAAGAAACTCCCGACTTCTGGTCTGCCAATGGACCATCCAGAGACTGCAGTCTCCCAGGAGACAGGGGCTTCTAGGATGATGGGTTCCTCTTCAGCGAATAGAGACATTACTGAGGCCCTCCGAAGACATCAAGCTGCCCGCGTAACTTCTGGGGTGAGCGCTGAAGACGGAGATGGCCTCGGAACAAATCTGGACAGTGCTTTGGGTAGCAGTAAACACAGGAAATTTAGATCTAGAACTTTTTGGGGACTTGGCTTTGGGAACTGGGCTAGAGCTAACTCCCATAGCCCAAGGGTTGGGGCTAAGAAGACCCTAGTTACCAAAGTTCCCTTGGCTGTGATCGATCCCTCCCTTGGGCCTCACAGTGGAAGTCCAGCTAGAGTTTGCTTGAAATAGCATAATTCGTCTGTTTGTATTTAACTGTGATTGTTTCGTTTTAATGTATTTTGTCTCTGTATTATGTTTACTCTTCAATTTTACTGTAAACCGCTCCAAGCCCTCAGGGAGTGGCGGTCTAGAAATTTGAAGTAATAAATAAATAAATAAATAAAATCGGGGGGGGGGGATCTAAAATCCCAAAACACTTCTGGTCTCAAGCATTTCATATAAGAGATTCTCAACCTATTCTTCCCATCAAAACCCCAAACAGGTAGCTCTTGTTTTATCATTATATCATCACATTGCATATCCAAATATTCCAAAATCTGAAATCCAAAATACATCTGGTCCCCAACATTTCAGATAACAGATACGCAATCCATATTGCGATCAGAGCTTTCCATGTTTTTACCTACAACATACTATTTTGAACTTCAACACTAAAGGTATTTGTAAGATGATCCCATTTTTAAAAAAATAAAATGCACTTTATATTCTTAATCTGCTGTGGGAGAAAGTAAATGTAGAAATCTCTTTTACCACACAGAGAGACTCGTTCCATCTCCAACCTGCAAATGATTTCAGAGCCATGAATTAGATGAAAGCCAGTAACAGCTTGGTAATATTCAACTCTTTGTGCATCTGATAAGAAATCAGATGGCAAGTCCTTCAAGCAGATTGCATGAAAGGTGACAGAACAAAGATCTTGCAGAGGCTTCATCAAATGAAGACAATATGCAGCATTAATTCAGTGTCCATTTTGATACCTTGGTGCTCAGAGAAGAAATAAAGATTGAGTGACAGCTTTATTTCGTAAGTCAGCGGCTGCTGAAAATTTTATGAAAAGATGCAACTTGCATGCAGAACAGAATGGCTTGTTATTTGCAGCCACTGATAAGCCACAGTGAGCAAGAAAGTGAATAATTCACATTAGGTGTCACTTATTAAAGAGCATGAAATATATATTAGCTGAAAATCTACATAAAACTGCCTTTTTTGTTTACAGCATCATCCTTATCTCATCACCTTTCATTAATAAAAGGGTGCTATTCACTCTGTTATCTGCTGTTTTCTTTTGGAATAATAATCGTTGAATGTAGCCACCAGCTTCTTCCTGGTCACTCCATCTCTTATTCCTTCCTGCTTTAGATATACTCTATTCTTGCTTCAAATTGCACCCCTTACTTCAAAGTAGCTTTGGGACACAAAATAATGCTATAGTTCCATTTCAATTGTCACACACATACACACACAGGACCTTGGATTTGGCAGTTGAGAGGGTGGGGTTCGAATCACACCACCCAACAACAGAAATGTGTTGCTGTCTTGGTTTTTAGGCCTGTTCCTGGCTTTATTTGGGGTGCTGGTTTGGAAAATTGCATTGGATAGACCACAGCAGCTCTAGTTTCTTCAATAGGGCTAGCATGATTTTCTCTGGGTGAGGAGATGGCAACTTTTAGATGGCATATGTTCTGCATTCTTAAATAACAATGGCTGATAGGGAGAAACTGGTACCATTTTTGTAATCAACAAGTCAAATATACCCAGAAGCATGGCTAGAATTTATGGTACCAAAATGTGTGTTGGCCAGTATTATTTTATTTATTTATTTATTTATTCAGTTTTGCATGCCGTCCTTCCCCGAGGCTCAGAACGGCTTATAGAAAACACACTTTAAAACAACAAAAGGAATTGAACTCTTAACTTTAAAAAACTGTAAAACTGTTTGCAGCTTTCAAACCAAATTGCATTCAAACCCAAGAGTTTTGAATGCAATTTTCCTGCATCTTGGCAGGGGGTTGGACTGGATAGCCCACTAGGTTTCTTCCAACTCTATGTTTCTATGATTTTATTCTATTCTAGTGCTTTACTACAAGCCCTAGTATTCCCCAGGATGTTGCCATGTTAAAGTGAAATCATTGTGTTATATTATTTATGTAATATGAAAGGTCCTCCTATTTCACTTCTCTGCCAAATAACCTACCATCTGCTCAATCCCCAGCATTTTTCTTGTTTATCCTGAAATCTACACACACACACATAAACTTCCTTTTCCTTCATTCATTCTTTTGGGTAAATCTGTTAGCCAGCCGCCTAACCAGACTGTATTCTTAATACTCCTTTAGTCTTTAATGTTATAATAAAGTATTCTTAATCCACAACCTCAGACCTCACAACTTCTGAGGATGCTTGCCACAGATGCAGGTGAAACATTAGGAGATAATGCTTCTAGAACACGGCCATATAGCCCGAAAAACCTACAACAACCCTATTCTTAATTCACTTTAATTTGAGCTTCTGTCTCACTGATTTTTATGGATACATATCACTGTTTCATGAGCAAAAGTTACTAAATGATTGAACAGAAACAGATGTCCAGTTTTAAGAGAGGATACTCAAGGATGAAATGTTCACCCCAAATTCTATTCCTGGTAATGGGCTTATTTCTGAATAGAAATTCACAGTATTGTACTGCAAACCAATATGGTTCTTTAGCCTGAACACCATATATGCATCAATTCTTTATCCAAATG
Organism: Anolis apletophallus; assembly: GCA_030556195.1. Classification (NCBI taxonomy): domain Eukaryota; kingdom Metazoa; phylum Chordata; class Lepidosauria; order Squamata; family Anolidae; genus Anolis; species Anolis apletophallus. Next base: position 64,846,532 of record JARBWK010000009.1, read on the forward strand.
CACCCATTTCTATGTGATAGAAATTTTGAAAACGTTTGATATAGTGGTTTTTTTCCAAGCACGAACTGCAAATCTCAAAGAATATCCATCTTAAAGGGGGTGGGGGAAACCTCGCTTCCTTTCACAACCAATTTAAAAACTAAACCAGCCAGTTACCAAACTGACATAAGCTATGTTTAAATGGCATGCACCAAAAGGAAGAATTTGTACTAACAATATAAAAGTAATTCTCCATGGTTTTACTGAGGTAGCACACATATATATGAGTAATGTCCCAATGCTACTAGTGAACAAGGCACTTAATAAAAGCCAAACAACTGTCACACATAGGTTAGAAGGTCATTCCTCACACATAAGATAAACTAGGTATCTATTGAAAGGATGGAATCAGAGAGAGCATTGTGAAGTTTACTGGAAAATAAAAAATGAGTTTCACATGTTGTTTTATTTCCCAAGGGCACTTTACTAAATATGTCCATATATTGACATGCATGGTTCAGAAAAGAGGGAAAATGGCCAAGAAAGGCCAAGACTGTTGAGTACATGAAATATGCACCATTTTCAATCTTGCTGTTGACTTGACCTTATAGCTTCAATTAAAATACAGCAAGTGAGAAAAAGTAGGAATGTCAGTCTTGTTGGGCAAGAATAGGGCAACATTTTAGTTAGGTTTTGGGCCAGTGAAAGTTTGTGGCGAAGCTGAGAATGGAAAGTTTGTTGTGTTCATTACAAAATGCATTCAATTCATCCTACCGCAGAATAGCTGTGTTGAAATCTGACATTTAATTTATACCTTGTACTATCAAAAGATTGAGGTGTATCAAATATGTGATTGCACTAAAATTATGAGTGGGCTCACTGTTTGTTAATGAGAAGCATGGTCTGAGCAACAGCATAGAAGTTCAAAGCAGAGTTAGAACAGAAACAGCATTAGTGGCCAAACCGTACAGTGACAAAGTGGAAACAGGGCAGCAGAATTTGTAATAACTTTTTTCCATTTTAAGTAATTTATCCCAAAATTCTTCATTTTGGTTGAAGCCTACCTTCTTATCTCGATTATAGTAATCTCTAATTTGTAAATAGTGGAGGCATGAGATATTTTTATAGTTTTGTTTTAATTTCCTTATAAGTTGGTCACTTTATCCAGCCTAATAGTCTCCTTTGATTGGCTTCCATTGAAGATATCCAGAGTGGATTTTTTGTATAGCAGTTCCAGGCTCTCAATAGTGACGATCATACAAAATTATTTCCAAAGTTTTTTCCCTGATGTACGAATGCCAACCTACTCAGAGATCGAAGCCTACTAGGGGCAATATTTTTTCTTTCTTTCAAAATTTGTAAATGTTACTTTTTTAAACTATAGCCAATGGTCATACTAGCTAGGAGATTCAGAAAGTAATAGCCTCCCCCCCCCCCAATTGCTTCGATTAGCTCTCTAATGCAGCTATACCATCAATTGGAATGTGGGAATGTGGTGTCAGCTCCATAAGATCTCTCTGACCAGTAGTTCATGTGTTCGGGTCGAGGTGGGTGCTCAGCCTTTAAGTGTAGCCTGCTGTTGACCTTTGAAGCCCGAAATGCAGTTGCAGCTGTCAAGTAGGAAATAAAGGTACCATATTAAGTGGGGAAGCAAATTTTGACTGAATTATGAGGCCATAAAAAGAACTCCAGGCACGCTGAGGAATGCGGAAGGAACAACGAGGGACACTGGAACGCTGAGAGATGAGGAGTGCGTCAGCTCCCCCTGGTGGCCAGATTGCCTCTGTTCGTCTATATGTGTGTAATATGTCAAAATGTATGTACTGTACTGTGATAAACGGCAGGGATTGTCTGCTTGTATGTGTACCTGTAAGCTGCCCTGAGTTCCCTTCGGGGTGAGAAGGGCAGAATATAAATAAAGTAAATAAAAGTAAATAAATAAATTGACAGGGCCTTCTTCAAAGATTATGTTTCATTAACCTCAATATTCACAGTGAGTTATAGCATCTGTTCATCTTTCACTCCTTGAGTGAATTTTGGGCAAATGTGGAAAACAAAATAATCACAACAAAGGAGTGGTGGGTCAGGTGATACTCAGCAAAGCTACTGCTGGGAGCACGTGCAAGCAGCAGCCTATAGCATTCTTCCCCAACTGATATGAAGCCTACCGTCTGGGGCCACTGGCAAATTGTAAATGTTATTCAGCAAACTGAAAGTAGAGGAATGGAGCATAGCTGGGTTCAAGTCGTTCAGGGCATGTGTGCCTGTAACACTTATTTTAAGGGTTGAACTGCTAAGCACATTTCTCATAAAGAAGACAGAATGAATTTCACCCAAGAGTAACAAAATTTTAATAAGCTGCCATGAAACTGGAGGAGTTTTGAAATAAGGGGCATTCATTATACCCTGTGGTGATGTCGTGTCCTGGGAATTGAAACATTTTTTTAGAATGAGGGACAACTAGGAATCTTGTTTCTGCGGCCCATTTGGTCCTACTAGAAGATAATGACTTCCAGTCCCGTGAAGATCTGTGGCTTACATCTTTAAAGATTCTATTGCCTGCTTTTCCCTAGAAAGTCCATCATAAAAAACAGAGAAAGGTTTACTATGTTATATTTTCTCCTTCTCAGAGGAAATTGCCTTTCCCCTGCACATCTGCTGCTTGCTCATAGCTGTATAAACAAGAAGGCTGCACATTTCAACCCCCTTCTTAAGATGTATACCTTTCAGATAATTGTCAATTTCAGTTGTGTTATGTAAAATATTTAAATGTTTAATTCCATTTACTTTAAAAAATCGTTTTATGTGTATTTTTAAAACTTGAAAAAAAACCCTTCTGTTTATTTATGTAGGTATTCTTTTTCCTTGTGCTCTCCTTCTCCCCTTTTCTGTGCAAATAACTACCCCTGGTGCACAAATGTGCCCATTAGAAACAGTGTGTTGCCATTATGCTGGTTCCACTCTAATTTACATGCCAGAGTGGTATTGGGCGACGGGGCTCCAGTTAAACCTAGAAATACAAAGTCTGTCACTGCTTCCACATTTTCTCCCTCTATTTGCCAGTTATCAACAGTCTGGTTGCCATAATCTTTTAAAAAAATATTTAACTGCAACCCAGCTTTTGCACTTCTTTCTTTCATCTTGGTTAGAAGGCTCCTCAGCTCCTCCTCACTTTCAGCCATCAAAATGGTCTCATCTGCATACCAATTTTAACTCCAGCCTTGGATTTACCGAGCCCTGAACGGCACATGATGTGTTCTGCATACAAGTTGAATAGGTTGGGTGAGAGTACATAGCCCTGCCGTATTCCATTCCCAATCTTGAACCAGTTTGTTGTTCCATGATCTCTTCTTACTGTTCCTACTTGGTCGCTATACAGATTCCTCAGGAGACAGACAAGGCGATTTGGCATCCCCATACCACCAAGAACTTGCCACAATTTATTATGATCCACACAGTCAAAGGCTTTAGAACAGTCAATAACCCAGAAATAGATGTTTTTCTGAAACTCCCTGCTTTTCTCCATTATCCAGTCGCTACTGGGGAACATGCCCAATTTTTTCAACCATCCCTTCATATGGTTTGGACAAAGAGCTCCTATAATTCCTTGCCAATTGCTATGCTGGGCAGGGGGAACTGTTTGCCAAAACATCCTAAGGGCCAAAGTTTACTGAATAAAATTGAAATAAAACTCTGCAAATGCTTCTGTTAAAGGTTGCAGTCAGCTATTAACCCTCCTCTGTTTAACTCTTAGGCTTCTCATATCTCAGGGTCTGGTCATAAGTCTCATGGTCTGATTCCTTCTCATCAGTCCACAGTCCAGAGAGAAAAATATCAGGGCAAGATGTGTACATGCATTTTCCTCATTTGTTATAATTAATATATATTTCATTCCAAACACATACCCAGGCTGGTACATATAGTATCATGCTTAATGTGCACAAAATGTGTACAAAAGTATAGCAGGGCCTGCCTCTTTTAGCATCATCCTTGGAAAATCAATAAGGTCCTCATTTCTCACATCAGAAAGGATGCTCCTAGCAGGGCCTAATGTGGCAACCCTACTCAATCCCATGCTATCAACCGTTGTGTTTCTCTCGCCTTCCATGCCCTCAGCTACAACATTGCTTGTCTATGGCCATGCTTAGTTCTCAGTAAACTGTTACGTAAAGATGCTATTTTTAAAATATATTTCATCTTACTGCAAACCTCTGGGCTTCTCTCAACATTATATTTATCTCCTATTTCTCACTGGGAGCCCTTTTGACTGCTAACCTAGTGACAGTCATATTGAGTTCACTCTTATAAGAAGTGATAAAAGAAACTGTTTCAAGGTTTTTGAAATAGTAATAAGACAGCTTTATCAGGGTCACACAAAAATCTTGCACTGAGCCATTAAAAAAATTAAATTACTATCTGATCATTGTAGCAGGAAAGTATGTGCAATATTCCACATTGTCTAGGGACCTGTCACTTTGATTAAGCTCGTTGGAATGTCCCTAAAGACAATTATGGTCAATCAATACAGCATTTTCCAAGTAACAAAATTCTTCTGACATCTACCATCCTTTTAGTTAGCGTGAAGCGAGGGCATGTCAGTTCAGACAGTGAAGTATGTTTGGAAATCACATAATTAGCTAATTAACCTTACTATGTGGGTCGGATCAGCTTCCTTTTCCAGGGTAGGAATCTTGTCATTTTTCTATGCTCTCACTAGAGTTGGACAGGTTGCATTTTCTATCCTGCAGATGTCATTCATAGTCAATGGACCCAGAAGTTATAATTTGAAAGAATATTCAGCTTATATAATTTAATATCAGAGGAAGCGTTTTTTTTTTAAATCAACCAAATAAAAAAGCTGGAAATAACGGCTGCATTCTGTGACCTTCTCTATGCAATCACCTTATAGATGATGTGACACCAATGTTCAATATATGTTCAATGTGAAATTGAAAACTGAAAATGTTGAGAGAAAATAGTTTTCTTCCTTATTGGATTTTCGCATAGACAGATTTTTCATAAATGTAAACACATTTCTTTGAATTCTGAAAAAGACAAAAACACAGAGTCTTTCCTATTTATGTACTCAGACAACAGACCTGGAATAAATCCTGAGAGCTTATTATTGACAAATTATTCAAATATATTCTACAATCTATTATGCTTCATGGTGTTATGATAAAAGCATGATTCTCCATAAATGTTATTGATAAATCAATGCTTAACTAAAGTAGACTGATAAGAAGGCTGATATTTACTGATGTTAAAATTGTCAGGATTTGGAAATTACCTGACATATGCTAAGTCTGTGGTTCTCAAAGTGGGCGGTACCACCCCCTGGTGGGCAGTGGGATGATCCAAGGGGGTGCTGGGAGGCTCCGGAGAATTTGGGGGGCTCTGAGCCCCTGTAAGGGGGGGGAGGGAAAGGAAATGTTTTAGTTTTTTTGGTGAATGAAGGTGGCTGAGTTGAGGTGAAGGGTCCCCCCTCCCGCACAAACCCCACTTCTTGTGCACCAGGAGCAATAATGGAGAACCCAATGGGCACTCCATCTCCCCCTTCCCATTTTCCAGAAGTATGCAACATTGGTATTACCTTTCTATTCTCAGTTCAATAAATAGTTTCATAATTTCAAACTTGAATGTTTTTAATTTACCCCTTCTTTTACTATATTTTACGAAAAAGGTAGAAACATTAATACATATATCTTTCTGTTTGATTGCTATTTGAAAAATGTAAAAATTAATTTCTAGGGGGGGGGGCGATGAGCAAATTTTTTTCTGGAAAGGGGGCGGTAGGCCAAATAAGTTTGAGAACCACTGTTCTAAGTGATAGCAGAGATAATATAGCAGAGTTAAGCCACTGTAATTAGTGCATGATGGTTAATGCAATGAGAGTAATATATAGGTTGTAGTTATACTAAGTAAGTTTGATGAGGGTGGGATATGTGTTGGAAAATTGTTGCTGTAGGTAATGAGGAAGAAGAAGCCATAAAGTCTATATATTTTGTATACTACTACAACAAAGGAGAAAGAAAAGTCTTCCTGCTTATTTGGGAAAGAAGAAAAGTCTCTGCGTGTTTTGTTGTTTGAGTAGAAGACCATTACAAATGTGTTTTGGATACCTGGTTCCTTACCTGAAACTAATAGAGAACAGGATTTTAATGACTGCATAGAATCCCTGGCAAAAATGTTTTGAGCAATTAAGTTAATAGTGGGTTGGAAGTAAACTGAGTTTTGTTGAAAGGAGGTTCACAGAAACCATATATATATATATATATATATATATATATATATATATTTTCTGTGAACCTCCTGTTAGATATTATATTATATATATATATATATATATATATATATATATATATAATCTAACAGCCTAATTATTTAAAAGATATAAGAATTTTAAAAAGCAAATCTAAGATCATAATCATATGCATATTTACTTAAAATAAATAATAATCTTTAGTTATACCCTGCCACCATCTCCCCAAAGGGGACTCGGGAAGGCTTACATGAGGCCAAGCCCAGCAGTGCAATTACAATAACATAACAACAATATAATACAAAAAAACATGAAATAAACATTGCAAAAGATGAGCAAAGCAAAAATAAAATTATAAAAGAAAAAATACAAAATAATACAAAGGAAAATCAAACATGATTGCAGTGAGCGTTACATGTACAGGTAACAATAAAAATGCAGGAAGAGATAGAAATAACAGGTATATTTGTAAGGGAGAAACTCATAAACAACGGAGCAATGGAGACAGGCCTTCATAATGGCAGGAAGCAGTGCAGACTGTAGAGGACCAGTAAGGAACATTAAGGGGGGAGTGACAGTGGGAGATGTAAAATCACTCTCCAAAGGAGCAGTGGAAAAGCCAAGTTTTGAGGTTCTTCTTGAAAGTTTCTGGGTTGGGGGCTATTGAATTCAGTAGGACTTGTTCTCCAGCAGGTGAACTAATCCATATCTATTGGATTTTAATGAATTAAGTATTACTGGCCCCTTCCACACAGCTGTATAAAATCCACATTAAACTGGATTATATGGCAGTGTGGACTCTGATAATTCAGTTCAAAGCAGATATTGTGGATTATCTGCCTTGATATTATGGGTTATATAGCTGTGTGGAAGGGCCCACAGACTTCAATAGTAATCAGATGTGTTTGGGGCTCCAACTAGCCAGCTTGTCCAATGGTCGGGAATTCTGGGAGTTGAAATCCAAAACACCTGGTGGGCCATAGATTATGCAAATTTGGCCAAGATGAGATCTGTAGTGTTTGATCATTCAGTCTGCAGACTTTTTCAGCTTTTATTGCAGATCAGTGAATGGCAGAGTAATAACACTGTAATGTGTATAGTGCAAATGTGCTGCCATGATTCAGAGATGTTCTTTAGAGTTCATGTCCAAGCTTTTCCCTGCTGCTAAGTAGTCATTATTAGAATGGCGCGCACACACTCAAACTGGAAAACAATAATGCTTTGTGAACAATCAGTTGTGTACAGCAGCAAAATGGGGAACATGGTCAACTAGGGAAAATAGCAACTGATAAAATCAATATAAGGGATGTAGAGAAGAGATTGTGGGTTAGTTTACGTGAGTCTTAAAATCTGGACTTAGCATGATTTGGTCCCTGACTGCCCCACAATGTTTTCCACTTCCAGTAAATATTATAGGTTAATCCATTTTAGCCCCATTAGTAAAAGTCAGGAGATGCTCCAGATTTTGCTTGAAATTCTAGAGTATTTCTACAGCTTTAGGATGGTGTGGACAGAAGGATCAGAATGACATATATATATATATATATATATATATATATATATATATAATTTATTTATTTATTTTAAAGTGTATATAAGAAATAAAGAAGACAACAAAAATAGAAAAAAGAAAAAAAGAAAAACAAAAGAGTAAGCAAATTTATGAAATAGTATATAGTCAGCATTCCTTAAACGTGTGAAAAATCAAATTTGGCTGTACAATTATTATACCTTAACATTTCTTATCACCCCAAACCTGTGAAACCAATTCCCATGACCTCTGACAACCCTCAATATGGATCCCATAACTAACCACCAACGACCCATGTGTTTCACTAAATCCCCTTCATGGCAATCTCCAAATCTACCTTTGTCTTCTATTCCAAATACCCAAGTGCCAGCCCCCATTTGTTTGTGAATTCTTTATTATTTTCTCCTCCGCTGCTATTTGTCAGTTTGGCCATTTGGATATACTCTAATAATTTATTTCTCCGGCGATTAATAGTTAGCTCTTTTTCCCACTTCCATGTTTTAGCTATTTTTAGTCTCACAGCAAAAAAGCAATATTGACAATTTTCTCCAAATTTCTTTGACTCTACCAACCATTGTATGGTAACAAGTTGCCTTCTACATCCATGGATTCTATAGATTCAACCATCCATGACTTGAAAATATTTTTAATCCAAAAAAACCAAACCTTGATTTTGTCATTTTATGTAAGAAACACTATTTTACTGTATTGCTGCATATAATGGGACATGAGTAGCAATGAATTTTGGTATCTACAGATGGTCCTAGAAGCAAACCCCAGTAGATTCCAAGAGCCCACAACATTTTCTGAAAATCTTTGGCTAAAGATGTTACAGTTAGAGCCCTTCCACACAGCCATATAACCCAGGGCGGATCAAGATAGTCCCTTTATTGCGGAAACTTCCGACAATAAAAGGGGGGCTGTCCAGACAACGTTCTGGGCAACCCGGAATTAATTCCCCACAAACCAGGAAAACCCTGGTTTGTGGTGAATCAATTTGATAGTGAGTTTATTCCGTGCCTTCTTGGAAGGCATGGTATAAACTCACTACATCCAGTGTCTGAACTGCAGAATACAGTAATTTAGCCCGGAAAACTCTGGGAATAGCAACCTTCTCCCCAGCAGCCCCCCTAAACACAATTAAAAAGCAAAAGAACTCACCCTGCCTCCATGCGAGAGCTGCCAAAGTTCTCCTGGCATGTACAAATGACGCACCAGGAGAAGGGGGGGGAGGAAAATCACTTCTGCACCCCTTTTCTCCTGGCGCGTCATTTGTATGTGACTGACACAACCTGAGCAAGGGTGAAAAAGCACACCTAACAGCAGACAAAGTTAGCGTTATGCTAATAAAATATATCACAACGTGGTAGAAAAACAAAGACCTGAGTCTTAAGGTAGAAAGATAAATATATAATCTTCTTATGGTATCAAAATATCTAGAAACTGAACATATATACAGTACCATACACAGGAAAGGTAGACATCCGAAATAGTCCAAAGTCCCGGGGTTGAAATGTCCGTATATCAGAAAATCCAGATTAAATGGGAAATGATGAGTTGGTTTCTTGAAAATCCAAGACTCAAGTTCAATGGTAAATTGTAATCCCAATAATAGATAAATCCAAGGAGTTCATGCAGGACAAACGTAGAGTAGAAAGTAGAACTCTAAAGCGATGCAGAATAAACAGAAGCCGACAGTGTGATCCATTCACTCAAATGATGGCCACTGTAATCCGTTTCGCTGGAAAAGGCGCTTTATCAAGGCTTCAATTATAACAACAATCGGTGTCCTTTAATAACATGTTCCATGCATAACTCATAATATTTTCCATCGATAGTATGCACCAGGAGAACTCTGGCAGCCCTCGCATGGAGGCAGAGTGAGTGCTTTTGCATTTTTACTGTGTTTAGAAGGGCTTCTGGAGAGGGGGTTAAGTTTCCTGGTATTGTATTGGGAAGTCCCGGTACAACATCTGGACACTCACCCCAGAAAGCACACACTTTCTGCAGTGGGCGTGGACAGGGCCCCAGGAACATCCACATTTTTTTAAACGCGGGTGCTCCTGGGATAAAGCCTTGTCTGGAAAGGCCCCCAGAATATTAATGCAGGTATTTATTTATTTACAACTTTTGTACCCCGACCTTCTCACCTCCATCGAGGGACTCAGACCAGCATAACAGCAAAGATTCAATGCTATACAATTTAAAAACTAGAACAACATATTAAAACATAAAAACACAGCATAAAACCACATCACCATTAAAACAATTCCACTCAATCTGTAAACGTGGTCATACATTCAGATAATAGCCAATCTCAGCCTATTCTGGGAAGGCTTGGTTCCATATCCAAGTCTTCACCAGCCTCCTGAAGGACAACAGAGAGGGGGCAGATCTAGCATCACTTGGTAGAGAGTTCCACAGCCGAGGGGCGACCACAGAGAAGGGCCTGTCTCTCGTCCCCACCAGCAAAGCTGGCGGGACCGAGAGCAGGGCCTCTCCGGAGGATCTTAATGTTCTAGATGGTTCGAAGGGGAGAATCCGTTTGGACAGGTGAACTGGGAAGAACTGTATAGGGTTTTGTACGTTAAAACCAGCACTTTGAATTGTGCCTGGAAGCTAACTGGCAGCCAGTGGAGCTGGCGCAGCAAGGGAGTTGTATGCTCCCTGTGCCCCACTCCTGTTAGTAACCTGGCTACCGAACGTTGGACTAATTGCAGCTTCTGAGCAGTCTTCAGAGGCAACCCCACGTAGGGAGCGTTGCAGTAGTCTATTCGGGATGTAACCAGAGCGTGGACCACCGTGGCCAAGTCAGACTTCCCAAGGTATGGGCGCAGCTGGCACACATGCTTTAACTGTGCAAAAGCTCTCCTGGCCACCGCCGAGACCTGGGGCTCCAAGCTCAGCGATGAATCCAGGATCACTCCCAGACTGCGAACCACAATATCTGCTTTGAACTGGGTTATCTGAGTCCAAACTGCCCTGTGTGTAAGGGCCCTGAGTTCACACTGCCATATATTCCAATTCAAAGCAGATAATGTGGGATTTTATTCAGTTGTGTGGAAGGGGCCTGAGTGATCTTGGGTTGAGGTCCTAGAGTTTTGTTCTTTTAGGAAAATGTTAGCAAGCTTGTTCAGCCAAGTATGAAGTTCACTCTGAATACTATAAGAGAAGATTTACAATAAAAGTCGCAGATACAAACAAATAGCAGAATGGGAGAATTTAATTCCCTGAACCAATCGACATAAAAGGCTGGTATACTTGTATTGCTCAGCGTCTGCATGCCTTATAAATGCAACACATAAAATATTATATCAGAGACATTGGAATAGAAAATTAGGTCACCCTAGCATTATAATCCCCATCACTTCTTTCCTTCAATAGCAACCAATTTAAAATGGCAACATTAAAAATAAAATATTAAGAAAGATTGCTATGCAATTGTTTCATTTCTTTCATGTTTTGTTCTCATTAAGGCCTTAAGTGGGGTCATTTTCTTGCAAAGGATCTGCTTTGAGGTGACTTTGCTTCTATTAAGTGTTTTAAAAAAGATTAAATGCAGGCACCCTGCTTTCTGAATACAAATATGGGACTTGCCTGGGAAGCCAAAAAACAATTTCAGACATGGGAAATGTGAGTGAATTATACTGTCTAGAGCTAAAGGGAAGCCTATATTTATAGCACCCGATTTATTTGTTTGATATATAGCATGTGCTGGGCTTTATAATTTTTAAGGTCTGTGAAAGGGGGTCATATTAGGTATTACAGGTATAGTGAGGTTGTGATTTACAAGACTTCAAATTGTGTCTATTGACCTTCTCAATAAGAAAGGTTTGTGGTTGTAAAAGCACTGAAAAATTAAACCCATTGGAGTCAATTTAATGTGTTATAAACTCTCAGCTCTTCTACCTGAAGATTATCTTTCAGTTGTAAAAAACTTTAATAATAATTGCACAAAGCTCTCTTCCTTTTGCAAAGTAAGTGGGATTGTTTTCTCACTTCCAAAGAAATAACTTCCCCTTCACGGAATGACAATTTGATGTTGGCTTGGAATGTGTTGATTCAAAGAGAGATGAAAAGACACAGTTTGAGAAGTACTGTAACTTTTCTCCTCTACATCTCATTCTAAAACAAGTCTCAAGGCCATGAAAATAGGATCCATACCTGTTTCTCTGTGTTGTAGTAAACATATTTATCTATTCCTCAGCCAGAACCATATCATCAGATGTACAGTTGGAAGTAATCAATATCGAGACCTCAAAACAGGTCTTAATCTGTTTTTATTATGTTTTCAAGTATGTTGTGTTTTGTTGTTCATTGCTGTGAACCACCCTGAGCCTTTTCGGGAAGGGTGGTATATAAGTCGAAATAATAAATAAATAAATAAATAAATTTTAACCCAATGAAAATTAAGCGAACAGTTCGGAACATGGGATCTCTTTAAATTACGAGAAGAGGGATATTTTTGAAATAGTGCTACTGGAACACAGAATAACATAAATATAAAAGCAAACAGAAAGCCGCCACCCCAACCCCCACCCCCGTGCTTCAAACTGTGTTCATTTTTAAAAAATTGATGCTATCTAGCAATAACATAATAGGTGCTCTGTCCAGCAAATGCCTCCATGGAAATCATGAAAGTAAGGTCATTATCAGATCTATAACTGTTGCACTGTGCAATGTACCAAAACAGTTACTGGTCACCAGTGGTAGTGGGCATGACACGGGTGGAGGATCTCTCAGAGATACTGGCAGTCACACCATGCTAACATCTGTAAGTACTGCACAAAAAGAGGCATGGTAGACCCCTTTTGAGAATCTTTTATCACAAAATCCCTATGATCAAACAAGAGATAGTGCCAGTTGATGAGACCTTCAGATCAGATGGCACTCGGTAAGTTACAGGAGTGGAGCAGAGGATAACTATGAGTACCATGTTATGGCTAATGATGTGACTGGACTTGAGCCAAAAGGATGTTCAGCTGTGGACATGCTCAGAGATAAATGGAAGGTCTAACACTCTACAGCAGATATTATAGGAATAGTATGTGAAAAGTATGAATGAGGGGAAACTAGACACTGTAAAACAAGAAATGGAACATATAAATATTGCAATACAGTTGGCCCTTATTTATTTATTTATTTACTTGCAGTATTTATATTCCATCCTTCTCACACTAAAGGCAACTCAGGGCAGTTCACAGAACACATATATGGCATTATACAAAGACAACAAAACTACACTGGATAAGCTGTCTACTCGAAACACACAAAAACAAACAGGGTACTGTTTAAATGGCAATATAGACGAATAATAATGCTAAAGGTGGTCTATATATTTGTATCAATGTATTCAATATATTGAAAATAGTATGTAATCAATTGACCACTGTCCGAGATAACCCATTCTTGTCCATTGGACTTTGGCACAGATCCATCTGGGTTCTTGGTGTAGTTTGTACTCATGTGGAGACGCTATTAATTTTTGCTGCCTTTCCTCAGATGTTGTCTGGATTATAATACATGTTTATTTACTGTAGTTAGTCACTTATTTGCTCTACCCATTTAATGTTGTGTGTATGCGTTTGAACCACGACGACAATGCTGATAATCCCAAGATGAATTGGTGGTCTCTCATTCAATTTATAGAGTTGCTATACCAAAGTCAACTTGACAGGAGTCATCATCAACAACAACAACAACAGCAATCTTTATCATGCAGGTTGTGTGCGTGTTTGTATTGAATAAAAATGTTGCATTGAGGAAGTCAGGTTTTTCTTTCCCTCTTTCTGTGTGTCTTTAAAATAACACAAGGAAGGAAAAACATATAATGATGAAGGGTTCTGGTTGCCCTCTGATCCTAGAAATCCAAGGCACACTTCTCAATTTGATTCAATAAGTAATGGTCACAACTATGCACTTGGAAAAGGTCTGATAACTTTCTTCATATGTCAGATTTATCCACATCTGCAAGCCTTTGTGTAAGTATTCGATTGATTGCAAGCACCTTATTATAACTCACAAAAACCTCTCAGGAAGGCAGCCAGACTGATCCTTCCTTACAGATCAGGTCAAAGATTAAAGAGAAACACCAGGAGAAGAGCATCTCTAAAGAAATAGTGAATTTTTTAAAAGTGCTTTCATATCACCCCCACCATATGGCTTTTTGAGATAGAGGATTTCTAATCATTTTACTGGCTTGTCATCACAGGCAGATCATGTTAGACCCCCTGATGTATCATGGACCATTGCCGTGTAATCATCTTGCAGAAGGTCATACAAGAGAAGTAAATATCCTTAACTGGGTGAACCCTTTCGAAAGGCCACCCAAAGCTACACAGGAATATAAAGAATTTTGGTATTTCCAGTCGTATGAAACCTGCATTCCATCATACAGAGTTCAGGCAAACTTCCGAATTTCAGATGTCGAAGTATTTTTGTCAGAACAACAGAAAGCCTATTATCCTGCCATATTGTCAGGAGAGGTAACTGCTGACAGGTTTCTTCAGCACTGGAGCACAGTTCATCATCAAAGATTTTCAGTCTTTTGACTCCAGATAGTAAAGAAAGAGCAGACACACTAGACGGCTAGACTCATCAGCTTTTCATTGTTCTTTTACATCTGAATTTGGACCATTTTTTTCTTTATTAAGATGGTAAAGGATAGCGTTTTTATCCATTCATGAGAAATTATACTCATAATTAACATAACCTCCGCTGCATGAAACATAAATAAATACCTATACATGCACACACACTGGTGAGAGGAAGGAGGGAAGCAGGGAAGGGCATGTAATACTATGGTAATTTTAACCAATCAGCTTGGACAACCATGCCTAATTCAGTTTCATGGGAGTAGATCAAATAGAGCTATATGCAAATAGATATCAGACCAAGATATACATTTGAAAGGAAACAATCAGATCATATAAATTTTGCTTAAATAAACAGAAACACTGAAATAAAACCTATTCGAACATTCTAGAGACCACCTGAATATGCATCCAAAATGCATCCAGATTTGGCTTTTTTTTCTTTTACCAGCCTATATTGCTCTTATGATATATGTTTTGGAGGCCAAATGTATAGCTCTATGAGTTATTTTCTAAATTATGCTGAAGGTAGATTCTGCTCTTCCCTCTCGCCCCCCTTCCTTGTATTATTGCATATTATTAAAGTATTTGCTATTTATTTTGCCTGTTGTAGAGCTGCAATGAGGTTACCGTAGCTAAGGTAGAATCTCACTTTTAAATAGCTCAAGCTTTGTTTAATGGATTATTTGATGAATTCATATTGCTAAACCCATGTCTGTGATTCTCTAGTCCTCTTTTATTATCCTCCTATTGCTAATACTGATAAAAATACAGCTAGACAGAGGATGTGGGGAAAAGGGGGGCTGGTCAAGTACAAAAGGCCATTATAAAAAAAAAAGAACGTCACTGTCAAAAGGTTTTGTTAAGTGAGCTATGCCTGTAAGAAAAGGGTATTGTAATTGAATGTTGAGTCCAGTTCTGTTCCGATTATCTCAATTTCACATGATCATAGAAAACGGGCTAACTTGAGAACTAAGAAAGATCCAAGGAGGGATCCTAAGCCTAAAAGGGAGAAATGTGTTGTCAGAGAACGAGAATTAGTAATGTAAGGTCAGCATGGAAAGTTAGTTAGTTTTAGACTATGGTTCCCTTAATCTGCCAACCAGTATAGCCAGTAGACATGCTGGCTTCAGAATTCTGGGAGCTGTAGATGGTGCTATTTTTGATAAGAGTTAAGGCAGAGTTTCTCAACCTAAGGGTCAGGACCCCTGGGGAGGTTGTGAGAGGGTGTCAGAGGGGTCACCAAAACCATCACAAAACACAGTATTTTCCATTGTTCTTGGGGGTTCTGTGTGGGTCGTTTGACTCAATTCTATCATAGGTGGGGTTCGGAATGCTCTTTGATTGCAGGTGAGCTATAAATCCCGGCAACTACAACTCCCAAATGCCAAGGTCTATTTCCCACAAACTCCACCAGTGTCCACATTTAAGCATATTGAGTATCCGTGCCAAGTTTGCTCCAGACCCATCATTGTTTGAATCCACAGTGCTCTCTGGATGCAGTTGAACTACAACTCCGAAACTCAAGGTTAATGCCCACCAAACCCTTCCAGTATTTTTTGTTGGTCATGGGAAATCTGTGTGCCAAGTTTGGTTCAATTCTATCATTGGTAGAGTTCAGAATGCTCTTTAACGGTAGGTTAAATATAAATCCCAGCAATTACAACTCCCAAATGACAAAATCAATCCCCCCAACCCCACCTGTATTCAAACTTGGGTGTATTGGGTATTTCTGCCAAATTTTGTCCAGTGAATGTAAATACATCCTGCACATTAGATATTTATGTTATGATTCATAACAGTAGCCTGATCACAGTTATGAAATAGCAACAAAAATAATTTTATGGTTGGGGGGCACCACAGCATGAGGAACTGTATTAAGAGGTGGCAACATTAGGAAGGTTGAAAGCCACTGAGTTAAGGAATAGTCCTCACTTTGACCTGTGGATAAGTCAACCCAGGTTTTTGGGGTTGACTTTTTTTGGATTAAATTTGTAGACTTATACATGAGTATATATATAGGGTAGTTTGCATTGAGTTAACTCAACAGGGAGGAATGGGGAGAGATAGTCAGAGTTTTCCAAGTAGGCTCAGTTAAAAGCAAGCTGCTGCAGTCTTTTCTTGGTTTAATGTTATTCTTTATTAATATATTTTGCCATCTTGACCACACACTGATATCGCTTGACCAAATGTGTTCCAGGTCTCATCTGTGAAATGTTGAAGGGTATGCTTTAGATAAAGTGGTGTCATATTGCAGATTAAAACTGAGAAAAGTGATTCTGCTGACAGAAGGCCTAGAGAACTGAATCTTGAGTCAGACAAAAACTAGAGAATAAATCTACTACAAGCGGAAGGAAAGATAGGCATAACAAGTTGGATTCCTAATTTTCTTTCCCATCCTTTAATAACATTCTGGCAAATAAGAAAAGGTGATGGAATGGTAGGCAGTGGCACATGTGTCATCTGCATTACAAGTGCAAATGACTAGTGACACAGGACATACCATTAAAAGATGACCATGAAAAGTGAGCACATAGTGAATCACCCCGCCATATAGCTTTGGCAATAAGAATGTTGCAGATCTCATCTTCAAACTGATATTGCTGCTATTTAATGTAGTTTCTAGCAAGGCATTCATCACATTTATGGCTAGAGCTATTCCTTCTCTGCTGTGCTTCGTCCCCCTCCTCCCAGCTCCAGCTGCTTCTTAGTCTCCAGATTCTCCAAGAAAAAAGCTGGTTCGCCGCTTTGAAAAGTTGAGTAGCACAGCAGCATCTTCCTCATCAAATCATGGCGAGCTGGGGTGAAATTCATTATAAGGTTGTGCCAAAGATGTGACTAGCTTTCAAAACATAGCCTGCTTTTTCATGAAGAATTCCTCGAAATGTATTTCCAACTGGATCGCTGAAATATTCTCTTTTAAAAGCATCAAAAATATACCCACAGTATGTTAAAAAAAATTAAAAACCTCAGGTTGTAATACAAGAGCTGAAGACATGTTTCACAACCAAGCCATCTGGTAAAAAGTTGCATATAAAAAGTGACAATAGTTAATGGATGAAATGAATTTTCAAAGGGGACAGACTTTTTTGCTGGTATTTCTTTCATTTCAGTTGTATGGAAATAATATATGCTATAGTATTGGCAGTCACTAGTCTTCTGACAAAATAGAATAGCACATTGCTCCACTACTTTCTCAAAATTATTCTTAGGATGACACTGTGATCCACTTTCAAATTTTCCTCTTTTAAAAACTTGGTAACAGTACATCTGTTTCATCAGTATATCTTGAATTCCTGTTAGTGAATTCCAAGATTTATGACATACCGGTACATTATTTAATGGTAACTTAGCACACAGGTAAATCCAATTGATTCAATGGCTCTATTCTAATAAGGTCATAATTGGATTCAGGTCATGTATATTCAAGATAGCACCGGTCATAGAGCAGCCTTTAGAAGTGCTCCGACTGAGCCTGCCTGCCCACACAAATATGACATGGCAGAACCACAGTAACCTGCTGGGAGGAAAAGAGTTGGATCTCCAACTTCGGAAACTGGTTGGTAACAATTCCCGATCCCCCAAAAGCCTGGGAATTGACCTGACTTTGCAGCCTGATCTTCGGCCCAAGAAGACATTCTCTGGGAAGCCGAAGTCGGAACCGGAGCGACCGGTGAGGTACTGGGTCCTCCGATCAGTAACTGCAACTACTGCGAAAATATTAAGGAAGCTGGGAAAGAGAGAGCCGCCGGACCAAACCCTCCTGAAGTAGGGGAAGCCGACCGTACCGGCTACTTGTGGGACTCCTGGGCAGCCCCCCTTCAATGGGTTGAGCGCCAGGAAGATCGATCCACCCACTATTGAACATCTTCGAGCCGAATTAAACCAGCTAATCCTATGTGTTAAGAAATTTGGAGATATGTTGATGGAACTTGACACTCTACATCCCCGCTACACCTGTGCTGAGCCTAAGCCCCCCGCAGACCCTCCTACCAGGCAGCGAGAGTCCCCGGAGATGGATTGGGACCACTCCTGGGACCTATCGGCAGAGAGCCTCATGGAAGGATGGATGGTGAAGGAGGAGAGGCTAGCAGAGGGGGACCTGGGAGTGACAAGGAAGCTACGTGTCTCTTCGGAATCCCCAGAGACTGAGACTGAGAGGCTGAGGCTCGGTGGCTTGAGATTAGAGACGCGAGATGTCCTGGGGCTCTGGAGGCAGACTTTGGTTCTCCAATAGCGCTTCGAGCGCCGGAGAATCGCCGAAGGCGTCGTTGTCTCTCCCTATCGGAAACACAGACTTTGGGTAGACAGCAGAAGATGGCAGCTGACCTTGGGGACACCGAGGAGGAAGCCACCCTTGGGCCTTTCCCCCAACGAAACCCTAGAGGTTGCCGTCGCAGGTGCGGCTGACGAGCAGGGAGGAGACGAAGGCGGTGTCTGCCTAGGACCTCGACTTCCGGCACCCTTCACCAAGGACTCCCGGGCTCCGGAAGCGGAACAGCGGAGCTCCCCCAGAGCATTCTGGGAGCCATTGCAAGGACATCAGAAACCAAGTCGGGGCCTCCCCATGGATATGGACTTCAGCGAGGTGATGCCTGCCATCGACACTTTGGCACCAGGGTCTTCTGGGGCATGAGCTCCGGGTGCTGGAGCCGAGCGGCAACACCTGGAGTGAAACTAGCGAGGTCATCATCCTCCCAACCGGGAGTCTACCTTCCATCTTTGGCTGGTGCACCCCCTCTTGCTGGAACTCAGAGGAAACCAGCCAGCCTGAACCAGCGGCCCTTTGTGAAACTGACTCTATCTAGGGCGCCTCAAGCACCCTTGGGTCTTACTTGATCCTTGGATCCGAACCTCCTACCTCCTGGGAAAGCTCCGAACCCTAGTTAGGCTACTGTTACTAGACTGATTATATTTACTGTTAGCTAGTTATATTATATTTCACTTTTTAGAACGTATTAGTTAGTTTAGTTAGTTTTGTCAATACTGTATTGTACCCTTGGATTTATGCATACCATTGTAAACCACTCCGAGCCTTCGGGGAGTGGCGATATATAAATGT
The DNA here is from genome assembly GCA_030556195.1 of Anolis apletophallus. Taxonomy (NCBI): domain Eukaryota; kingdom Metazoa; phylum Chordata; class Lepidosauria; order Squamata; family Anolidae; genus Anolis; species Anolis apletophallus. The sequence continues at coordinate 64,865,959 of JARBWK010000009.1, forward strand.
GAAGCATAAATAAATTAAAAAAAAAAATAAAGGATGGAAAAGAAACATGTTGTTTCAGAGAAACAATTGCCTAAAAAGCATACAAGTATTGTATCAATTATGTTAAAACTTTAACATTTGTAAGTTAGTGTGCCTCCTGCAAACATGGTAAAACATCAAAACATCCAGGCATCCTTTGGGCAACGTCCTTGCAGATGGCCAGTACTCTCACACCAGAAGTGACTTGTAGTTTCTCAAGTTGCTCCTGACACGAGGAAAAAAACACAACCATAAATATGTAATGGCATGGAAATCAGGTCCCTATATCCCAGAATTTGATCACAAGTTTTCTGTTTATCCCAGATTATTTGGCTGTGTGGACTCATATAATCCAGTTTAAAGCAGAAAAGCTGGGATCCGATCCTGGGATATAGGGCCTGTCTGGAAGGGCCCTCATTCTTTTGGTTCCGGTCATGGGGAATTACTGAATTTACTAAGTTGTCCTTTGGTGCTTTCTTGATTGAGTTTCCCTTTGAGGTTTCTTTGTTAATGACACTACTGTCACATTTTAAGTCCCTTTTCTGTAAAAACACAGTTCAATCCAGTCAACTTTCTGGTTTAAGAAGAGGAAGCTAACCTATCCTTGAAATGTCTGAAAGTGAATATGTTGACAAAAATTAATAGGATACTTTGACAATAACAGCAACTTGTTTCGTTTTAAGTGGTTGATTTCTGAACACATTATCCACGAAGCTTCGTTTTCTGTTCCTATAGCTTGTCTAACAATCACAGTCTTATGTGACTCTGTAATACTGGCATAATAACACTAGCCAACACACATTGGTGCCTCAAATACTATCCCTGTTTCTGGTATATTAGACCTGCTGATTTCAAAAATGGCCCCAGTTTTCCCCTATCAGTTTGAGATACAGAACATATGCCATCTACCAGTCACCATTTGCTCACCCATAGAAAATCATGATCATCATATCATAAGAAACTAGAACTGATGTGATCTATCCAATGCCGTTTTCTGAATCAGTGCCCCACATAACCCCAAGAACAGGCCTAAAAACCAAGACACCAAGATTTTTTTTGTTGGGCTATGTAATTAATCAATTACGTTATATGCATCCCCTATTTTTTCTCAAATGTTTAAACTACATTAAATACTACTGTAAATCCAGCCCTATTCGCACTCTAGAATTGAAGAAATCTTGAATAACTCCCATGTGGGATGTATTGAGCACGTTTAGTAGTTATCAAGTGAATCCTGCAATATTTTCTCCACAAAACCGAAGACATCAGTAACTATTGATCTTGAACCAAGTTTTTAAAATGAACATTTAAAGTGGTAAGATTCTAAAAATATTGCACCTCAGAAGATGTTGAAATTGTATAAAATTATGCATTTCCATTGTTTTAGTACTATATAAAAAGGATAAATAAATGTATTCTTAGCAATGACGTTTTGACATAGGATGTGATACTCCAAGTTCCACATCTAACCATTAATCACTTCGGGACATGGAACTGAAACAGCCTTGGTCACCTTGGTAGATGATCTACGCTGGGAGCTAGACAGGGGGAGTGTGTCCTTGTTGGTTCTGCTGGGTCTCTCAGCGGCCTTCGATACCATTGACCACAGTATCCTTCTGGGACACCTCGCAGAAATGGGACTTGGTGGCTCCGGCCCTTCCTTGAGGGACGGACCCAGAGGGTGTTATTGGGTGACACCTGTTCGACTCCACAACCATTGGTTTGTGGGGTTCCTCACGGCTCAGTATTGTCCCCAATGTTCTTTAACATCTACATGAAGCTGCTGGGGGAGGTCATCCGGAGTTTCAGAGTAAAATGTTATCTGTATGCAGATGATGTCAAAATCTGTCATTCCTTTCCACCTGTCACCCCTCTACGTGGGGTTGCCTTTGAAGACTGTTCGGTAACTCCAACTAGTCCAACAGGCAGCAGCCAGATTACTCACCGGAGTGCCATACTGGGAACACACCACCCCCTGTTATGTCTGCTCCACTGGCTGACGTGCACTTCCGAGCACAATTCAAAGTCCTGGTCTTGGTCAATGAAGCCCTATACGGTTCCGGCCCAGCTTACTTATCCGAACGTATCTCCCTCTACATTCCACCTCGTAGTCTAATATCTGCTGGGGAGGCCCTGCTCTCAGTCCCATCAGCTTCACAAACGCATCAGGTGGGGACAAGAGACAGGGCATTCTAGGTGGTGACAACCCCCCCCCCCCCCGGTTTGTGGAATTTGCTCCCCAGTGAGATTAGATCAACGTCCTCCCTCCTTTCCTTCAGGAAAAAAAATAAAATCATGGTTATGGAACCAGGCCTTTGGCTAGTGGCTGCAGCAGCATTTTGAACATGAACTGGGCTTGATGACTGTTACGATAACTTGGAAACAGATATGTGATTATATGATGGTGTGATGATATAACTAATTGTTACTGTTTTAACGTTTTGTGTATTTATCTTTTATACTGGTGTTATTATTATTGTGGCATCAAATGGCTGCCTATGTTAGCCGCTTTGAGTCCCCCCTCGGGGATTGAGAAGGGCGGGGTAAAAATGCTGTCAATAAATCTCTATATATAATGAAAAGAATGTTTGTATGTATGTATGCGTGCGGAGGGATATGTGGCAGCATTCCGATTGGTTGCCACTGTGGGATTATTTGCATAACGCCTCTGATTGGCCAGCCAACATGAACATTCCGACACTCTAAAGTGGCAGAGGGGGGTAAGGAAAAGGTCTGAGGCAGTCAGGCATGGTGGGAGTTTAAGGCCAAAACACTTTGCGACCCCTTTGCGACCCCCAACAATGAGAGAACAAGACCAAACTTGGCACACAGAACCCCCAAGACCCATTCTACATCCTGGTGCAGTTTGAGGGAGGATGGACCATGGATGACGGGACTTTCAGTACTTTAACTCACTTGCTTAGAGCACTGTGGTCCACACCAATGACGGATCAGGACCACACTTGGCACACAGATGTCCAATGGCCCACTTTACAACCTGGTGTGGTTTAGGGCAGGATGGGCCACAAATGATGGGATTTGCAGTACCTTCACCCAATTCACTTTCCACAGAACACTGTAGCCCCTAAACATCACAGACCAGGCCCAAACTTGGCACACAGAATACTCATGACCCACTCTACATCCTGCTACAGTACTAAGAAGGATGGTCCATGGATGATGGGATCTGCAGTACCTTCACTCACTTACTGAAATCACTGCAACCCTCATCCAATGACCAATGCAGACCAAACTTGGCACACAGAGACCCCATGACCCACTCTACATCCTGGTGCAGTTTGAAGGAGGATGGACCATGGATGATGGGACTTGAAGTACCTCCACTCACTTCCTGAGATCACTGCAACCCTCATCCACTGACTGATAGAGACCAAACTTGGCACACATAACCCCCATGACTCACTCTACATCCTGGTGCAGTTTGGAGAAGGATGGACCATGGATGATGGGTCTCACAGTACCCTCACTAACTTCCAGAGATCACTGCAAGCCACATAACCAACTGATAAAGACCAACCTTGCCACACAATGCCTTTCTCAATTAACCCGGGCACTGCTGGGTCCCTGAGCTAGTAATAAATAAATATGATAAGAAACATATGAAGATAATGGCACTCCATGCAGTCATGCTGGCCACATGACCTTGGAGGTGTCTATAGACAACGCCGGCTCTTCAGCTTAGAAATGGAGATGAGCACCAACCCCCAGACTCAACTGGACTAGATGTCAGGGGAAAATCTTTACCTTTACATATTCTAAAAATCAAAATAGGTCAATCCAATATATCTTCTTCATGACATACTGTGTTTTGACACCTGAAACATGTAGAGAAAAATGTGGAATTCATTATTGTTGTCACCCAATGCTTGTTTTATAAATATAATCTGATTTCCCAGAAGATACAAAAGTGAATCAAAGAGAATATTTACTGAAATAATTAAATAAAACAAGTAACGTTTTGTAAAATAAAGACATTGAAAATGGACTAGGAAGTGAATGTTACATAATTTTAAAAAATATGGATTTACGTATTGGCAAGGCAATTTTTTTAAAAAAAGTTTCACTTTGGTTCAGTAAATTGTCTCTGTGAAGTGGAAATGTACTGCAATGATCCTTTTTATGTGTTAAGCTTCTCTAATGAGTTAATAATTTAATTAACATAAAAGCATGGAATCACTCACAGCTTTTATATGTCTCAGGACCTACATGAACTCAATTATCCTCATTTGATCTACATTTTATTGGAGGTTACAGTGTGCATAAAACTGATTGATTTTTTATCACTTATGCTTTATTATCTGATGTTTCTCAAATTAAAAACAATATTTAAAAACAACACATGAAAGGAGGAGGAGTGTGAGCTTAGTAACACAGAGATGCTCTGCACAGGTCTATCCAGGGTGAAGTGAGAATCCTTAATGAGTTATAGAAACCATTTTGTTTGATATTGGGATTTTTTGAAAACTGACACTGAAAGTTCTTGGTGAAACTTTAGGGCCTGGGAATGTGGGGTAATTAGAGGCTTACTTTAAAGGACTTAGAAACATACATGCAAAGCAATTTAATGATAATATATTCAGGTTATGATTTGGCTTTTATGTGTGTGTGTTTCAGGAGCGACTTGAGAAACTGCAAGTCGCTTCTGATGTGAGAGAATTGGCCGTCTGCAAGGACATTGCCCAGGGGATGCCTGGATATTTTACCGTCCTGTGGGAGGCTTCTCTGATATTCCTGCATGAGAAGCTGGAGCTGACAGATGGGAGCTCACCCCAGTCCTCGGATTCGAACCGCCGACGTTTGGCCAGCAGCCCTGCCGGCACAAGGGTTTGACCCATTGCACCACCAGGGGCTCCATGATTTGGCTGAAAAAGCAGTTTGAGGACACTTCTACACCTCCCTTAAATGCATTTCCATTGTAAAACTCATGCTGCCTTTATTTATGCCATTACCCAGCCTTTCTCCCAGATTCTCCCAGATTGGATATTAAAGTGGTTTACAAATTAAAACCTTTGCGACATACTGTAGTGAAAAATATCATTAAATCATCCATAAGAAAGAATTGCTATGATCACTAGGGACCTCCTCACATGTGCTACTGGGATCACCAGGGATCAAGCCCTGCACCGTCCTGGTTTCCCCCCTACCTCATCATAAGGGGCAAAACCTCAGGAAGCCAGCTCAACCCATCTTTCTCTATGGAAAGGTGGTAAGCCTTCCATCATGCAGCACCGGCTATTTTTCATCGACAGGGTTTGTGTTTTTTTCCGCACATTCACCACAAAGCTAACACAGAAATACTTTTCTGGTGTGTGATGGGAGCCGGCAGGCTCTGTGGTGAAACTGGAAAAATCCCATTTCCACCATCAATTTTTAGAGATCCTAGATGTCAACATGTGTTTCTCAAAAACCCAACATGCATAGATCTTTAAACCAGCTCTGAAGCTAGCCATAATAATTTCTCTCTGGGTGCTCCCATTGGGAGGTAGGAAATTTGAAAAGACAAAGTGTGGACATGGTAAAGACAAACTGGAGGGATAGCTCAAAGTTGTGAGAACAACAAGCTGTGAGAACAACATCCAGTGGCTGTTGTAAGCTCCATGTGCATTGTTGTTTTATATTTAAATATATCTGGATCAAAATCTGAGATTCTGATCCTGAATTCTCTTATATAGGGTGAATCTAAAGCTGTGTCTGGAGTGGATCAGCTCTAGTGTCATTGAACGTCAGACTTCTTCATTGAAAAATTAGATGATTGTAAACAATCTAGTAGGGAACAATTTCCTAAAATATTTGGGATACTTTTCATCATCTTTGGTGAGCTATAGAACTTCCTCCCTATCTCCTAAGCAAGGATAGGATCTGAAAAACTGAGTTCAGTGACTGTTTGGTTGTCATCATTCTTCACTGAAATGTACAGTTTTTAAGCATTAGTTTTACAGTAGAATATGCAGTATCATATAGTTCAGTTTTCTCATAATGGCTTGTCTTGTTAATCCCAAAGACATATTATTCCTCTATACCCATTAACTGAGATATGTCTGCATAATTTCCCTAAAACCATTGTTCCAATGTGTAAAATCAGAACTCAGATAGCAATGTGATTCTGGGGTATTATTTTATTCATGTGTAAGAAACCGGGAAGGCCTCCAGAAGACAAAGATACATAGGGTCAATATAATGGTCTATGAAGCCAAAGGAACTTCCCATGTATAAATTTAATTGTTATCGGTCTTCCATGTGAAATTAAAAAGGTTCTCTCTGTGGTTTTGAAATTATACATTTTTAGTACTCGGAACTCATTTAGAATTCATAATCACTTTAGTCATACTAGGTGTAAGTGGTATCTTGACAGCCATCACTCCTCAGGGAGTTCAAAGACTTATTTTAATATAATTATATATAGTGAAATGTCACAGTCTTGTGTATATATGGGAAGTATATTATCATTGCCATTTAACTGAACACTTTTTTATATTAAAAAATCACAATTTCCTAGTGGGAATGTGTAAATGCTGCTGAAGATCTTAGTTAAAAATGCTGATTATTTCATTCCAAACCTATAAGGTAACAAATGCAGGATGGTGTCACCTTTACTCAGAAATTTCTTTTGGATTAATACAAATGATCTTTAAAAATGCTACATGGTTTGAAACCCATTTCTTACTGAATTGGCATATACAGTTAACCTCAAAATTATGAACAAGATAGGGTCTGTAAATTTGATCTTAAGTTGAATTTGTATATAATTCAGAACAGGTACACTTTTAAAGTGTTTGAGTGTGTGTGTGTATGCTTTAGGTCAGTGTTTCCCAACCACTGTGATGGACCTCCTGCTGTGCCGTGAGAAAAGCTCTCTGCCCCCTTCGTCTCCCCCCCCCCCCCTCCTGCTGAACTGCTGCTTGGGGGAGGAGGAGGAAGGGCCGGGCGGTGGCAAAGAAAAAGAAGAAGGGGCTGGGGTCCCACCTCCTTTGGCCGTTTCCCCAGCCAGCCTCCAATCCGCCATGACTCCCGCCATGACTCTCGCCCCTCGCTCGCTGAAGCAATGCGGAGAAGGAGCCTCACCCACTGAAGCCCGTCCACCACTCATGCTCCTCCTCTGTGGGAGAGCTGAAGCCGGGAGAGGGGGCAGGGCATGGTGCGGCCTGGCTCCGCCCCCTCCCCAGCTTCGGCACTCTCAGCAGCTGCTCCAGCCTTAAGGGGACAGTGCCAAGCCAGCATTGTGCTGGCTCTGTCACCGCTGGCTTGGCACTGCCCCCTCAAGGCTGGAGCTGCTGCTGAGAGAGCTGAAGCCAGGGGGAGGGGGCAGGATTTGGCATGGCCTGGCTCCTCCCCCAACCCCGGCTTCGGCACTCCCCGCAATTGCTCCCAGTAGGCCACCATCCCCCAGCCGTTCTTCATTGTGTTAGAGTGTCATTTTGTGTCATTTTGGTTGGTGATGTGCCCCCGGATTTTTTTTATGTTAAAAGTGTGCCGCGGCTCAAAAAAGGTTGGGAAACACTGCTTTAGATAGCAATCGTAAATACTTAACACCCCTGTGGTGTTTGTTTCACTGCCTGTGCCCCTGTTTAGAAGATTTCACCTCACTTTCAGACCCTGTGATAATTGGGGGGGTTTAAAAATGGTTTATTGTGGAAGAAAGGATTGGGGATAACGCTTCAGTAGGGACAACTTTTTCCATGATTACTCTTACAGCAGTGAATTTCTCTCACTTCCTGTTGTCTCACCCCCATTCTTAACTATGAGCTGTATGTAAGTTGGATGTTTTTAGCTTGGAGACTGTCTGTAAAAACATGATAGTTCTCAAATATCTGATATTGCATGTGAACACTCTATGGGGCATTGATTTGATCAGTGGGTGGCTGAATTCAGAAAGAGAAGTGGAGCTGGAGAGAAGAGGGCTATAGTTGCTTGCGAGAAGTAGCAAGTTTCTTTTCACTTTGAATGTTATCAGTTAGTATTTAGAAGGGAACAAATGTGTAAATGTCCTATTTTGCTAATGAAACATTAGCCAAGTTTTTTTTTATTTTGATGTTATTATTCCTCAGGATTTCAGTATATATTTCAGTATATCCTTGATTACCGAAGGGTGGTAAGGATTGACCCAGCACAGTTAGAGGGAGTCAGTATTGAGCAGGGATTTCCCTCAAAATATAAACAGGCCCACATAGATTATTTCTTGTTTCAAATCTGAGACCTGTTAATACGATCTGTTTAACTTTCTTGATAATTGGTGACCTTTCTCTGCTCTAAAATAATTCCATTTTCAAAAAAACATTGCAGTGATCAGGACTGTATGCATTTCTATAGATGTAGTCAATACAATAGCTACAGTATATAATATCGCTACACTATAGGGTAGGCTTGTGAAATTTAGCTGGAGGGCAATCTGTTTTTGGTATCCACATTTTGTTGGGTACCCAGATCCATTTTTCAGGGGTCTCCTGAAAATTGGCTAATGGAAGAGTCAGCTGAAAGATCTGGGAAGGTCTGGCCCATTGGCTGGAATGGGGAACTTATGGGGCTCCCCCTTTCCATTCCTGGGATCCTTTCCTTTCTTCTTTTCAAGTGAGCCTGGTTTCAGCAACAGGGTTAAGGTTCGAAGAAAGGGGTTAAGGAAGCAGCCCTCCTGGGAACCTTTCCTATCTTCCCTTCAAGGGACTCTGGGTTTGAAGAAAGGGGTTAAGGAAGCACCCTTCCTGGGCTCCTTTTCTTTCTTCCTTTCAAGGAAGCCTGAGTTTGAGGAATGGGATTAAGGAAGCATGTGCTGCATGCTCCTGAATAGAAGGGAAGAAGCCACACCAGCAGCCACATAGGCCATTTCAATTTACGGCCATCCGAACAAGCTGAATCAGTCAGATGGGCCAAAGAAAACTGGCACAAGCCTATTATAGGGGTCAGATGATATCAAGAATTTGGTTCCTTTTCTAATTAAATCCAACATCAATTAACTGATTGATTGGCTTCCTTTTTCAGCAACTCTATGCTGAATTCAGATTTTCATTCTTGCCATATAAAATCCACATTATCTGCTTTGAACTGGATTCCCCTGAAGACCAGTTAACAACAGTGGGCTAGATCAGGGGTGCTCATTAGGTAGATCGCGATCTGGTAGATCGCGATCTACTGGTAGATTGTGTAGGGTGTCCTCATGTCCTGGTAGATCGCAGGCAGGGCAGGAGGAAGGCTCAGTTCCACCCCGCAGGCTCCTGATGCCGACCAGGTGCAGAAGGAGGTTGGACTGGATGACCCTTGGAGGTATCCTCCTATTCTAGGAACCCATTGTTGTTATTATTATCAGAGGCTGAATGGTCATCTGTGAGGAATGTTTTGTTTGTGTTTTCCCCTTATGGCAGAAGGAGGTTGGACTGGATGGCCCTTGGAGATCTCCTTCTACTCTAGGAACCTATTGTTGTTGTTACTACTAGTAGTAGTAGTAGCAGCAGAGGCTGAATGAATATTATCATCATTATTATGAATAAATTCAGTGGCTTATTATTTATTTATTTTTATTTATTATTTATTATTTGCATTTGTATTCCGCCTCTTCCCGAGGGCTCGTGGCGGGTTACAAGACATACATAGTGATCGGCAGGCAACACTCATGCCGACTCACGAACAAAATAAAACAATGCTATAACCATAGAAATAACAAAAATGATACTAAAAACATCATTAAAACATTGTTAAGGCAGCCAGTGCAGTTGCTGGAGGATGGGCGTAATGTGCTGCCTCACCGGCACTCCTGCCAGCAGGCGAGCAGCGGCATTCTGCACTAGCTTGAGTTTCCGAATCGTCGCCAAGGGAAGGCCAACGTACTCACATTTAGTTGAATTGAGTCTTAAAATATATTATATGGCTCTCACTGAAATAAATTCCCAAATATTTTGCTTTTATGGCTCTCTGAGTAGTGGGTAGGTAGATCATTTTGACTGGTTGTTTTATAAGTAGCTTGCATGCTGAAAAAGTGTGAGCGCCCCTGGGCTAGATGGTCAAATGTGGTATCAAACAGCTTTCTTTTATTACTAAGGAATTCTGTGCTAATTATAACTTTTCTTCTGTGGTTATTAGGCTATTCTCACTCTTTTACCATTTCAAACAATATAACTTTTTTAAAGGTGAGTCATCTTGTTAGAGTCCATTCTCAAATTTTACTTTGAAGACAAACATTGTCGCCCCAAATAGATTTTTCTGTATATCATGTGCTGTTCACAATCCAAATATATCCTTTGATGAAATCCAGTATTCTCACAATTCTCTGAAATGCAGCCACTAATTGGTAACCTTGAATACATCATTCCTAGTCTATGCTAATGAATGGTGGCAAGAGAGAGGTTGGGCTATTAAGAAAAATCTGAGCAAATGCAGGAGCGCCAATCAGTCATAGGGATGTACATGATCAAATTTATCTTTGTTGAGTCTAAAATCAATGAAATATGAACTCCCATTGATTTTAGTATTACAAATGATACTGAAAGCTTGGGAATTGATTATTCTTTTAGACAGAAGCTTCTTTGTTCTTCTTTCCTTTGTGTAGCTTTGCTTTGTTTTGAAGTTAATGTTTCTTTCATGCACAATTTTCCAAGCTAACTGAGGTATCTCGATATTATGACATTGGATGATAATATTTTAAGAGATTGCCTCTCATGTGGTTCAACTTGGTGGTTGCCACAGCTCCACACCTGAAGGCATACAGGGGTCCTTAGAAGTGTGGGTCTGATGTTAGGATTGTGTGTTTCATTTTATTCTATTTTATATTATGTTCACTTTTATGTTTGTTTTTAGGCACTTTGTGCCTTTTGTAAGCCACCTCAAATCCTTTCGGAGAGATGGTGGTGGGATATAAGAATAAAGTTGTTGTTGTTATTGAAACACAACAAGATGAGTCAACAGCAGACACTCTGCTGGTTGTTGTATTGGCTCACACGTCGGACACTTCCCAAGTGTCTAGGACTGTGTGATGTATCGGCAAATAATGTGTGCAGATCCCAGTAGGGTGGCCTTCTGCAGCTGGCAGATGGTAATTTTGTCAGCGCCGTTTGTGTTTAAGTGCACACTAAGGTCTTTAGGCACTGCACCCAGTGTGCCGATCACCACTGGGACCACCTTTACTGGCTTGTGCCAGAGTCTTTGTAGTTCGATCTTTAAATCTTCATATTGTGCCAGCTTTTCCAGTTGTTTCTCTGCAAGCCTATTATTATTATTATTACTATTAGGCTTGATCTATACTGCCCGTATCATAATCCCGTATCTGATGCTAGATTATCTGTTTTGAACTGGATTATGTGAGTCTACACTAACATACAATCCAGGTCAAAACAGATAATCTGGAATCCGAAACTGGATTATACAGAATTGTAGATGGGGCCTTAAGAATTCTCTACAGTAAAGCCAATGGCTCAGTTGGATTTACCTATATATTGATCTGTTATTCAACAAAGGATTCTGTGAATCTTAGGGTATTTCCAGACAGCATGAAAATGCGGGCTTTAAATGAAAAACAAAAAATCCCGGGACCTGAAAACAGGTCCCTACACAGATCTGTGGGTGCTGGGAGATCTTCCCCACCATGCTCATGGGTTTCCTCTATATAGGAACAAGATGAAGGGAAGATGGGGGACAGCCAGCAGAAGTTTTTTTTAAAAAATCACTCTGTTATGTGCTGGACCATATATGCACACATGCAAATATCTTAATATAAATATAAGCAGATTTGCATGTGTGCATATGAGGTTCAGCACATAACAGAGTGACTTCTGCCAGATTTCTCCCTTCCCCCATTGTGTATTCAAGCTTTGTTTAATATTATAAAGTTTAAAATAAAGAGCTTCAGAGAGTTCTAATTGCTCTCCATTCATGCTTCTTTAAACCAACTGTGTCCATTTCACAGCCCAATCAGCTGATCAGCTGTTTCGGGTTTCTTAGTTGCAGACATGGGCTGGAGGGAAGGAAGAAAATCACGTCTTTTGCAAATGCAGAATACATTTCACAACCAACAACGAAAAAAAACAGACCTTTTAACGCTAATATTCCCATGTGTTTTGTCTGTTGCAGAAAATCAGTGTGGATTTACAGCTAAAGCCAGCTCATTGACAGCCCTTCCAGTAGCAAGCTGTTCCAAAAAGCCTGAGAACTTATATTTTATTTATTTATTTAGGTAATCTGCAGGAGACTGAGGTAGAACGGAAAGATCTCTGGGGAACCCAGAGGCGGTCCCTTACACTGGCCCCAGACCAAATCAAATAAAAACATCAAGATGACAGATAAAAGACCAGTGCAGTCGCCCAAAAGCCCCTGGCTGACACTCCAGCCAAATGATCCCTGACAAATGAAGGCCAATGTAAACATTACAGTAGTCCAGCCTCGAGATGACATCACCGGCAGGTCATTCCCGGTGAGATTGGGTGTTGCCAGCTGGCAGATGGAAGAAGGCATCAGTTGGGAGACCTGATGTCTCCATTGTCAGCAGCAGATCTAACTGGACCCCAGACTTCACAGACGATGTGCGTAATGGCCAACAAACCCCACACCCACCTGGATGACCCAGCCAGAGGATCAGATGGATTCCAGCCAACTGGCTCGGCCAGACAGTCACTTCAAGGCATTGCTGGAAACTCTACAGAGTCCTCGGCAGCCATCCAGATCTTAATACTGGGACACTCTCCAGACCAAAGATCCCCTCTGAGGCAGTGATCTTCTGTAGATGTCAAATAATAAAGGGGAAAGAATGGCCCCCCTGAGGCACTGGCCCCAAACCATATAAGGCCTTGAAAGTTAGAACTAACACCTTGAAGGAGACCCCGGTCGATGGGAAAGGAGTGCAGTGGGCTGGAGGAAGGAAGGAAATCACATTTTTTGCAAATGCAGAATACATTTGCGAAAAAGGGGACCTTTTTAACCCCATGTTTTTTGTCTGTTGCAGAAAATCAGTGTGGATTTACAGCTAGCGTCATATAACAGCCCCCCCCCCCCTTTAACCTGGTAACTTCCATGTTTAGGTGCTGTGTAGTTGAGCCCTTAGTCTAGCAGGAACTAACAACCAGAACTTATAGTCAAAGTGCTAATGTGCTTTAGTAAAGATATACTATTTATGTCCTAGGAACATTATATCAGAGTACTAACGTTCCTCCTTCCCTCACTTGACCTTTGTTAAATTTGCATAAACAATAGCTGTGTTTAGGATTCTGTAGGATGGTGCCATGGCTGGCAAACGGAACCAGCGCTATAGCTGTGTCGTGTGGAAGAGACATAAGTATATAAGTTTTCTGGGAAGCATAATTTTTTTTGCACAATCTAACCAATGGAAATCAGTGATATACTGTTCCTCTAGTCTATTGCCAGTTCTTTCTCCACCTCAAAGCAATATGTTAGTGTTTTTGTCTCCTGCCAGTGCTTTCCACAGCTATTTCACCCTTTCTTTTGTGATTTTTAGATCATCCATTTTTTAGTTTCTCGTCTTCAAAAGCACCTGAGCATACTTGTCTGCTCCAGTAAGCATGTTTGGATGTTTGTTTAAAGCTGCTTCAACTTCTGTCATTAGCCTTTTTATTGTGGTTCTCAAACAGATGCTTGCATCTCATATTTCAATGATGTTATTTCAGACAGAAATTCTCAAATGTCTGCCAATCTTTCCCTCTTGTGCATTGCTGAATGTAGAATGTCAGCTTGTTGGTAGCCGTTTCCCAGAGGGCCTTTCTAGTGCTTCCTTCTGGTGGATTATAAAGAATCTGACTGCTGTCTAGTATGGCTCAATTTAATTAAATAATGCCGTGATCGTTCTCTGAATTTTATCTCTTTGGAAAATGATTTTTGTATTCAAGTTTAATTCCATCCCTTTTGATCTTGGAATCTATTTTGGAAATACTGGTAACTAATTATTTATTTATTTATTTATTTATTTGCAGTATTTATATTCTGCCCTTCTCACCCCACAGGGGACTCAGGGAGGATTACAATGTACATTCAATGCCATAGACCAGTGATTTTCAAGCAGTGTGCTGCGGAACACTAGTGTGCCGTGACAGATCATCACGTATGCCGTGGGAAATTATTTTTGAACTTCATTCATATATAAACTATAAGGTGCATCTTTCCCTTTAAGAAATGGAACCATAGCACTCTTGCATCACCTAAGAAGTGATGCGAGAGTGCTATGGTCGTGCCACCTTGGATTCGCTCAGACACGGCTAAGTAATAAAGTTAGAGTTAGTGCTGCAGCTGCGTGTCAAGTGACAGTGGCAATTTGGGATCACAGCAAGATAAGCGAGTGACAGTGATGGAGAAGTTTTTGAGAAGGAGAAATGCAAATGCCGAACAAGGAAGGAAAAATGCAAATGTAAAGATTGCGAACGTTGCCTAAGACTAGCGTCGAAACCCCTCGTAGATTTAAACTGACCACTGACCACTTCGTGAAGACGCAGCCTAAATCATGCGTCCCACTGTGAGAGGATCTATTTCCAACTACGCTGCCACCATATTCACTCTGGCTACCGATATGAGGACTTTGATAATAAACGACTTCCACAGATGTTGTGTTGAAAGTGTTTAACAGTTTATTACACAAACGGGTACAATGCTTAGTTGGTTTCAGACTCTGAAGAGGTACACACTTGTATTTCCAAACTAATTTAACACTGGGGTATAACTTCCCCTGACACTGGGGTATAACTTCCCCTGATACAGGGGTATAACTTCCCCTGATACAGTTAATAGCACAAGTACCAGCAGTTCTACTACTTAACTGCTTACTACTGGGTTACTCTCAACCCTAACTAGGACTAAAACCTGTCCCACACACTTGGGTTTCCCTAAACCCCACACACAGAGCTGAACTGCACACTTGCAGCTCTAACAGACAGCTGGCTATCCCACCAACCGCCAAATACCAACTAACTCTGGTCACAGCTGCTGGCCAACTGACAAATTCAAACTCTCCAGCATTCTAATTTAGCCTCCTGACTGGCTCCACCCACTGTCACTATGGCAACACATTCCCCTAGGAAGGAAATGCCTTTACTATCATAGTTAACCCTTTAGGGTCTGTCTAACACTTAACCCCACATTCCAACAATAAAACAACACACACATTTTGACTTCATTACAAGGGCCCTGGACAAAATTATGACACAGATGAAGGCCCTAACAAGAGCTTTGTGTGTGTCTATCTACCATTCCTGCCAGGATATCTATTTTGTGCTCATCGAAACAGGCCCAGGTTTCACACTGAGTGTATAAATACATTTTAAAACATATTAACTATATGTATTACTGTGTTAGAGTGTCATTTTGTGTCATTTTGGTTGGTGGTGTGCCCCAGGATTTTGTAAATGTAAAAAATGTGCCACGGCTCAGAAAAGGTTGAAAATTACTGCCATAGACAACAACATATACAGACACACAGAAGCCATTGAACATTCCAGCTTCATGAGAGTATTCTGGCCACCAGGTGAGCTGTCGCTTCACCATCCATTTGAAGATGGTATGGACAAGAGAGATGATCTGATTGTCACTTGGTCTTCACTGATCAGAAAACAAAGAGCCCTCTTTTGCATTGTCTGCTGACATTTCCAAATATTTATGGCACTCTAGCAGTAGCCTTTTGTTGGGCAGATATTGGGGTTTGCACAGCATACTGAGTATGTCATTAAACACTTGCCTGAAGAGTTAAGTTTTAATATCAGTGACAGGGTTTGCTCACCCTGTCACATTTCCTTTAGCTGTCTTGAAAAATTATAGCTGTTGTAATTCACTCTTTTATAGCAGTTATTTGTGATATTTTAACCTAATGTACCACCCCAAAGGGGGAAAAACAGACACAATAAAGTATCTGCCAGGGATTTGCTTGAAGGAAAGGATTCCGTGTATTGTCACAATGCCATTATTTTAAAAGGTGGGGATAGAGGTCAAATGACAAAAGGCTCTGTATTTGATCATTTCCGTGTAACTTCCATCTTTAACTACAATAGCATAATCAAATACAGGAGGAAAACATATCTTCAGTCTATGTTCTATAGCATATCATAGTCGAATATCACACAGTTTAATATTATATGGTTGCAACGCCTTGGTCTTTTCAGCCTTGAAAGACGGCGTTTAAGAGGTGACTTGATCGAAGTGTATAAAATCATGCATGGGATAGAAAAGGTGAATAAAGAAAAATTATTTTCTTTGTCACAAAACACTAGGACTAGAGGGCACTCCCTGAAGCTCCAAGGTAGGAAAATTAGGACTAATAAAGGGAAATATTTCTTCACCCAGAGGGTCATTGGGTTATGGAACTTACTTCCAGAAGAGGTTGTGACAGCTGTCAGCCTGAACAACTTCAAGGCAGGATTAGACAGATTCATGGATACCAAGAGTATCAGTAGTTACTGAAAAGGACATTCAAGTGCCACCTCGGAGTTGGTTGAGGTAGGCACGATTTCCCTGGGTACTGGTTGTGGGGGGTCGGGAGCAGGTCAGGGTTTTGCCCTCCCTTCTGCTTGAGATCCCCGTGTACAACTGGTGGGCCACTGTGTGATACAGAATGCTGGACTAGATGGGCTGAGGTCCGATTCAGCATGGCTCTTCTTATGTTCTTATGTTCTTCTGTTCTTATATGGTTAAAGAATGCATCTAAAGAAACCTTTTGCAAAGCCCCAAGCTGTGAACACCGGGCACAGAGGAACAGTTAGTGTATTGGTGCACTGCCACATCCTGTGAGGTTTGCTTTATTTCTCAAACTAGTATGGGATTTCACAACTCTATAGCAGATGCTATAGTCTCTAGAAGAAAGGAAACTTTGCCACCTATAGTACAATGTGATAACAACATTGTGCAGAATAGCTGTGGGATACAAAACTAGATGGAAAATAAAGTTTATATCTAAGGTCCAAAAATATCCGGTCTTGGGTCTCAATTTCAGGTCCTCATGTTGAGGGGGCAGAGCCTCAAGGTGATAGTACTGTTTTAAAAGATATATGTATATTTAATTTGTTAGACTTCCTGCTTTATATTTGTGATCATTAGTATACTAAGTAGACAGGGTGAGGAAGCCCTGCCTCTGACATTAGAGCATCTGCTGTTGATTCTTAATCATGGGGGGTGGGGGGGGGATGCCCCATGTAACGACACAAAGTGCTGTTTCCTGGATTCAGTTTTTGACCCTGAAGTGACAACAACTACAATACTAATAATAAATTTTATTACCTGTCTCTACCCAAGATTTGTAAAAAAAGAAGAAGAAAGAACGAGAAATAGGTTTTTATAGAAGGTTTCGCAATTTAATCTTTATTTGCCAGCGGGTTTTTTTGCATGGAACTTCTTAATACTAACTATTATGCTAGAATGAAGAATGGAAAATATTTCATTGGGAAGAAAGGATAAAAGTATATATTCACTCTCTAATAGCATAAAATTCAGTATGCCATTGCACCTGGCCTATGGAGAGTGACTGATGGGATTACTGCAAATCCTATGCCCAGGGGATTACGGATTATTTTTTAAACAAGTCACAAGGTTGCAGGTGACTTGTTTTAATTGTAAAGTCAATAAAGCTGTAAAATTCAAACAGGCTTATTTAGTTCCTTTCTTCAGTCCGTGGGTATCGAGTGGTGATGTTTCTCCTTCCCTTTTCTGGTCGGCAACCGCGGAGGTTGACAAACCCTAGCTACTGAATCCCTATATGGGTGAAGGGCGAGTCCTTCCTATTTAGATTCAGAGCTGGTTGAAGGCGGTCAAAGTCCCACAATCTTCATCCAGGCCTTCCGATATGGATGAATGGACTTCAACAGGTGGATATATTGTTGTTTTATATAGATATAGATATAGATGATATAGATATAGATGATATAGATATAGATATAGATGATATAGATATAGATATACGCTATCGTACTGATGGTAGCTTGTTCAACTTAAGCCGTCTGAGGGCTCGCACTAGGGCTCTCAACTATCTAGTCCATGAGCTGCTTTTTGCTGACGACGCTGCCCTTGTCGCCCACACAGAAGCAGCCCTGCAGTGCCTAACATACTGCTTTGCAACAGCTGCAGAGCTGTTTGGCCTGAAAGTCAGCCTGAAGAAAATGGAAGTTCTCTACCAGCCCGCACCACAGGAAGAACACCATCATCCCCACGTCAACATAGGCAAATCTGTGTTTAAGTCCATTCAGCAGTTCACCTACCTGGGAAGCCTAATCTCTTCAGATGCCAAGATTGATAAAGAGATAGATCACAGATTAGCAAAGGCATATAGTGCATTTGGAAGGCTTCACAAAAGAGTCTGGAGCAACAAGCACCTGAGGCAAAGCACCAAAATCAGTGTGTACAAAGCTATCATACTGTCTATTCTCCTCTATGGGAAAGTGGCAGGCCAGAGCTCACTGCCCCGCAAACTCGGCCACACATCCCTGCAGTGCCAAATCCCTGGTAGTCACTGAGGTAAAACAAAATGGCCTCCCCCTTTTATACCTTGAAAAATTGGAGGGAAACCTGAGGTAAAATTTGGAGGGGAAAAACTAAATTGACAATTAGAGGGAAAAACTGAGGTGATGAGCACCTCCCACCCAGAGAACCAAGGATCTTAAGCCTACAACTACAAAGAGGCTCTAAACAAAAATGAGGCCTGGCAAACATGTATAGGATGCAAATGCACCATTTTAAACACAAACAGGCCAGGCCTTGCTGGGCTGACACAGACAGGAAGTCAACACAATGGGATGAGAAGGAGGAGGATATACCGTAGTCTAATTAGGAACTAACATTGTATTTCTACCCTTGTGGCTTTGATAGCAATGTACAACACTCTAAATACTGTCTGTATAAGGGAATCATTTTGATTTCAACAATAGGAAATAATAAATATGGAATGCTAGACAATGCTTAAAGCTGATAAACATATTAAATAACCAGCTGTTGGACCAAGGGCTTCTAAACCGCAGGGAACCTTAAGCTGTGCCACAGGCTAAAAGCCTGCAAAACTGCTTTAGGCTTGCTGGCCTGTGAAGCGACAGCTTACTCTGCTTCTCATTTTCCAGAAAATGTGGGGAGAAATTATGAGAAACAGCAACTTGCCCAGGATCCCCAAGGTGCCATGATGAGACTACTGAACAGAATTTCTCGCAGATCTATGTTCATGTTTTCTACTGCTTAGCATAGTGGTGCTCATAAACTATTTTGTATTACATCCTGTTCCATCTAAGAAAAAATTCTCTACATGTGAACAAATGTGCATTTGTGATATAGTTTGTATGTAATGTTTACATAGCTCCAGCGATAAACTATATAAACTCTCCACATACTGATTTCCGTTACATGCGAAATTATCTCAACAAATCTTTTTCATTTTGCCAACATGGTACTTTTTAGTCCCAGATAATCTATGAGAATGGGGAAAAGTTCCCCATTCCAATAGTTCCTATGCTGTTTTGTTATCAAGACATGATACAGAGAAGCTAATGTGAATGATTAGATGATAAACCACCCTAGCCATCCACACAAAGAGATGATAAGAGGGGGAAAAACTGCTTCTTGAAACTGTTAGCTTTTTTAAAAATACATTTGTAAAGATATTGAACTATTATAAGTTTGCCAGGGGAATGTTGCACAGACAGGGAAATGCTAACATTCAGAATTACTTGGGGGAAGAGAGAGCTTATGGGAAAGCCCTTTGTACAAATTATTTCAATGTATGTTTGACTGGGATGTGTAGGAATGGTAAATATTATTCTGCTGTAACATTGATCTGTAATGGGTGAATGTTGAGCACCTTAGGATATGGTACACATTGAGGATAGAACTAGTAACTACGGTACTAGGGGTGGTTGATCCATCAAAAATTTGTTTCTAAACTCGCGTGGGGGAAAATTGTCATCGGTAGTTTGATATAGAAATTGTTCCAAAAAATTTCCATAAAAATTCGTTATGAAAACATAATTATTAATGAAAATTTGTTATTATTTCCTGTTAGTTCTCAGCAGGGAAGGAGGTGGGGATGTCCTCCGCACCTCCTTCTCTGCTGTGCTGAGAACTAACGCACGTCAAAGCTTGACGCGGTTTAGTTCTTAGCAGGGAAGGACCTGCGGAGGGCATCCCCTCGCGTCCTCCTTACCTGCTGAGAACTAACTCTGAGATTTGGAGGAATTTCCTCCTGTTCTCCAGGCTCTCCCTCCACTTGTGAAGCACCGGCCTCAGCTCTCAACTCGCGAGAGGAGAACGGAGGGTGCCCTCCAGTCTCCTCTCGCGAGTTGAGAGCTGAGGAGGGGAAAAAATGACCTAATAACATGACCTTTACAAAAAATGGCGACCCCCGGGTTTGGTTTTGAAACTTCACTTCCGGGTTGGACGCCGAGGGTCGATATAGGATCAAAATAATTTCAAGTACAAAATATTAACGGGTTTCAAAGTATTTAAATTGGAGATAACCACCCCTAGTAACTACTATGGGTGAACAATTGGTTGAATTTCAAAGAAAGCATCCATCCCATAAAAATATGCTAGGTAAACCAAGAATGTGTAAGGATTTCAACATTTTCCCTGGATGTCAAACAGTGTCAATATTTGTTTATGTGGGTTTTAAAAGATCTGAATGGAAGAGGATTAAATTGAGATTGTGCTGTCGCACCCAAGCTGCTTTTAAGGTCTCTTTGGCATGAACGCGTCTTAACACTTTGTCAGGTTGGAGGATGCTGGATTGCCTTCTTTTGGAACAAGGAACCCCACAGAATTAATGTCCATGCTGTTGCTTTGGGAAAAAGTTAACGATTTATTAACTAATCTTGGGTCTAACTCCACCCAGGCACTAGCTTGATTTTCCCACAACAAAGTTAATATTCAAAACTTGAAAGATAACTTAATTATTCTGAAGCTGACAGATGTGGATGTGTCTGAGGAGAATAGATGACAGTTTTCCTTGAAATTTTCTTGGAATTCCAGACAAGAATCAATCAGAGCCAGCTAACACCTCCCAACAAAGGATTCCCCAAGGCAGCAACTAGCCATGCAGTGAAACTGAAGGCCATCAAATGCTAATACAGGTAGCCATTTGCAACACTCACACACATCTCAAACAGACAAGAGTTCTTTTTTCCATCCGGACATTCCACAGATATATAAACCTCACGTGCCTAGTTTCCAACAAATCCCTCAACCTCCAAGGATGCCTGCCATAGATGTGAACAAAACATCAGGAGAAAATGCTTCTGGAACATGGCCTCACAGTCTTTTAAAAACTCACAGCAACCCAGTATTTCTAGCCATGAAAGCCTTGTGAATTTTTCTGAATTGCTCTGAATTTTTCTGGCCATGATGCTAGCATGTGGTGATATGGATTCTTTTTCAGAAGAATTAGTGGATTTGGAGTCAATCTGCTTGTAATGCATTTTGTGTTTCTTTCACCTAGGGTTTATCTACACTTGGAAGAGGGAGGTGTCATACTTATTTTATTGATACTGACATTTATCTAAAATGTGGTTCTTTAGGCTTTAATCTGGTTCCAAAACATTGCCTTTTCCCCTGAAACTTTACAGAAAATCTTGATTGTTTTACTGTATGCCAAGCTAACAGACAGTTTCACTTCTCTGTGGAATTGAGGAATAGAATTAATGGTGGATGGCAATGTTTCATGGGAAGTAATAAATGCTGCCAGGAAGTGGTTCTCTTCCAGGTTTAATTTTTTAAAAATTAAGAAAGTGATTGTGAGCAAATATTTGTATGCCGGTTTAGCAATTGGTGCATCTTTCTTAACAGAAAATGTGTATGGTTGCATGTATGGTGGTGGTGGGGGGGGGAAGTGGAGTAGCTGTGTGGCCAAAAATAATAGAAAGGATTGGAAATGTGGACCAACAGCAAGGCGACTACACCAGGGGCAAGTATGTGGCCGCTTATGGCAATCCTATCACAATGTGTGTGATATATGGGACTTTTCTACCCCTGTACAGCTGAGGGAGGAGAGCTATTTACCTCCTCCCTTGAAGTTAAGGGAGGAAAGTTCTTCTGGAACCCTCCAGAAGTGGGGGCATGGCCAGCTAGCAGCCTGGCCAGCTTCCCAGGCTTCATTCCAGTCTGGACGTCAACCCACCATGCCCACCCATTAACAGTATAATTATTGGTTGCCCATTGGGACCAGGTAGGAATGTTTTCCCTCCTATGTTCTAGGAGGGTTTTTCACCTACCTTATACTGTTTGGGCAGTGTCTTCCAACCTTTTTTGAGCCTCGGCACATTTTTTCCATTTACAAAATCCTGGGGAACACCGCCAACTAAAATCCAGAGAGCACTCTGGACTCAAACAATGTTGGATCAGGACCAAACTTGGCATGAATACTCAATATGCCCAAATGTGCACACAGATTGAGTTTTGGGAAAATAGATCTTGACATTTGGGAGTTACAGTTTCTGGGATTTATAGTTAACACAATCAAAGAGCATCCTGAACTCTTGCAATAATGGAATTGAACCAAACTTGGCATATTGAACTCTCATTACCAACAGAAAGTACTGAAAGGGTTTGTTTGGGAATTGACCTTGAGTTTGGAAGTTGTAATTCACCTACACCCAGAGAGCACTGTGGACTCAAACAATGTTATGTTATGTTGTTGTTTGTTTTCTATCCAGAATCACAATGCTGGAAGGAGGCTCACCACTTTAAGGTCCCTAAAACAGGCATGGGAAAACTTGGGCCCTCTGGGTGCTTTGGACTTCAACTCCCACCATTCCTAACTCTGCTCACTTTGCCTCACTTTGCTCACGCTGCCGCTTCTGCCACCATTTTGATCTGAGGGGGCAGCGTGAGTGTGTTCAGGAGGGGGGAGGGGGGAAGATGTGGGCCGAGTCTGCGCAGTAGCACCCGCATGAGTCACGTCTTCCTCCCTCCCCCCTCCCCTCCTGAACACGTGAGCAGAGAGAGGCTGGGAAGAAGGGAGCCCGAGTGGAGAAGAAAAGGTGTTCGGCAGGAGGGGGGAAAGGGTATTGGAGGTTCCAATTTCCCACGGCACACCTGATGTTCGCTCACGGCACACTAGTGTGCCGCGGCACACCGGTTGGGAAACACTGGTTTAGAGGATAGCTAGGATGGTGGTATGCTATCAATAGGCCTTAATGGTAAATAGCTAGGGAAATACTATAGTTGTACACCTAAAGGACGCCCTTCAGGGGTGAAGGCCATTAAGTAAAAACACTCCTCTAAAAGTCAATTTGATGGGTTAAATAGGAAGAGTTTGGTCTCAATAACCTTGAAGGAGACTTCTCACTCATTTCCCTTAGAGCAGTGGTTCTCAACCTGTGGGTCCCCAGATGTTTTGGCCTTCAACTCCCAGGAATCCTAACAGCTGCTAAACTTGCTGGGATTTCTGGGAGTTGCAGGCCAAAACACCTGGGGACCCACAGGTTGAGAACCACTGCCTTAGAGGTTGCCCGAGTTAGATCATCAGGGGACCCAAGGGTTTCACCCATAAAAGTTATGTATAAGCTGGGTAGGGATGCTACCTTGGCTTGGCTACACCAAGTTCCAGACACCCTTAAGTTAGGTTAGTACAAATTTAAATAGGTAACATTTAATAAAGGTTGCCCATTTTGAACCTAAAGAATTGTTATCTTGTCTTTTTACTTTGGGGGTTGGCAGGCAATCAGCTTTAACACAAAATATTAGTAAGTCACTGCAGATCAATAAAATACAGTGCCAAACAGATTTTTTTTCATTTAAAAAAAATCAGCTTTACTGCTGTAATTCGGAAGACTGGTCTAGAGTCCATTAATAGAAAATTCTAAGTACTTTCCTAAGCTACAAATTCTAGGTTATTGTAGTTGAAGTAGTTGCAGTTTAAGGTAGATATTTTTATTCTTAAGGATGACTGCAGCCTACATATATGAAAGATTATCCATATCCGTTCATAAAAAGAAAAATAATGTCACAAACCTTGCTTCCTTACCACCTCCATTCCTTCATGTCACAGTTAAGATGCTAGCCTGATGTTCATCATGGAAGTCAGGCTCAATACTACAGTCATCAAACACCTGAGTTTTATGCATCTATATACAGATCTGGAGCTTTCAATTCTAAAACCTCAGTTATGAGTGCAGAAAAAGCAGTGCTGCAGTGGTTCAGCAAACGGCTACATCAAAAGTGACTGATTACTGATTCACAGCAGCTTGCTGTTTCTTGTCAAGAAAAGAATGAAGATCTAAGAATCATTTATCACAGAAGAGCTCTGCCTATCATCAAAATCAATTAGGTCAGCCTAGAATCACTTTAGACCTCTACCAGATTTTTTTTTTTAAAACCCACCCAACGCCTTATGTGCTGCTGAAAGGAAGAATATTAACTTTGTTTTCTCTTTAAAATCCATGGCTACATAAAATAAAATAAATAATGTGACCAATGCTTCTGAGCTCAGTGTCCAAGGACAATGTTCACCAAACTACATTTTGATCTCGTCATTTCCAAGAACTCTGGATTTTGTTATCTAAAGAACCAAAGTATGAAGTCAATGTAACCTGACACATTGCAGCTATTCTTCTCTGGATCTCTTTGTGTTTCTATTCCTTAACTTTTCTTGCTACCAGTTTATCACAAGAGAGGGATGAAAATTTAAATATTAAAATGTTAAAAAGAAAATTTCAATATATAAACCTAGATTAAATAACAGTATGTATTGTACATCAGCTGCTTAACTAAGTAATCTTTCTTATTATGACTTGGCATCTTATATGATTTTAATCTGTTTAATTGATTTATATTTGTTTTTAATTGCTTATATGTGTAGATTGTCTATATTTTGATCTCTCTATCATATATGAGGTCAGTCAGGATTACTTAACAGCTCACTGCTTGATTGCAATTCGCATTTGCCACTGGTCTACTCATGAAAGTATGAACTTACCTTCATGACATAAACTGTTTATGCAGACCGCTACATATACATGCCTCAATTTGATGTTTGATGGAATTGGCTACTATAGACAGGCCTTGAGAAAGACCCGCCAGGGTCGAAACGAGTGATGGCCTTTGGGAACCACCACAACATGTTGACCAGTTGAAAATTCCCTATGATAGGGATATATATGGGATATCTCATGGTGGTGGATCCGAAGTTATTGACATCAGCCTTCCGTTGGATTTTACTGGCATTCCACAGCATTTATTTCATGAAGCGGATTACATATCTGCCAATCCTCCCAGCAGGAACACGGATACTAATAACATACATATAAGAGATGGTATATTTGGGATTTCACATGTGTGTGATATTTTGGGACGTTCTCCACCATCTCATGGACTAATACGACTCTTTAGTATCTTCGCTGGTAGGAACCCCACTTGGGGTAGTGACTTTTTTTAATTGTGATGTGTACTTTGTAATGTAATGTGACTAATTTGAGATTGAAATATTGGGACACATATTGTAATACATATATCTTTATTTACATGGTCAATCACATTGAGATACATAGTGCATATTTTTATTTACCTGATTACTAGATATATTCAATATATTATATCCCTCTTTGGGTTAGCTTTTCAGGTTTCATCAATGTTGTTGTGTTTAGTCCATCAAAGAAGATTACTAGGATGGACAGTCTGGCCTACATATAAAGATGTATTAGTTAAAAATAAGATAATCTAAAAACACACGTGGAACTGAAAGAAAAATACAGTAATTTAACATGGTTAAACTATTTGCAAATCAAGGACCTTTACAATCAAGATAAGAAAGTTGGATTTAATCTAACAGAGACGAGTTAGGATAAGATCCTTGAGAAGGAAAGAAAGGTAATCACAAACATTTATAAAATATTGTTAGATTGGGCCACAGAAACAGAAGAAGTAATGAACTGTATGATCAAATGAGCTGAAAATTTCAGAAGACCAATATATTTTAAGGAGTGGGAACAGGTGTGGAACAGGAAATTAAAATACACATATGCGTCGGACTTAAGGGAGAACTGGTTGAAAATGTTTCATCTGTGAAATTGGCAAAAATGAATAAAGAGATATCAAGTAAATGTTGGAAATGTAGAAAACAAGGGGGAAGTTTCTTTCATGTGTGGTGGCATTGTAAAGTAGCCATGAAATACTGGAAAGAAATACACAAGAATTTTTTTAAAAAATTAAAAATACATTTTAAGAAAAAACCGGAATATTATCTCCTTGGAATCGCAAGCTCTGATTTAATGCTAGAGGAAAACATAGATAAATTGTTTTTATATATGACAACTGCGGCAAGAATAGCCTTTGCCAGACTTTGGAAACTAGAAGAAACTCCCGAAATAGAAGATTGGAGAATGAAAGTAAGGGAAATTAAAGACATGGACAAATTATCTTTTTTTAAAAGAAGTACTTGGTCAATCCGATTAAGGAGACAAATTGGGAGCTTTTCCAAACATATGAAAAATTATGAAGAGAGAATATACAATAAATATAGAATGAAGATTTAATTCAGAAGAAACACAAACAATGTAAGCTCGGAATGGAAGTCAAAGACATTTTAGATGTTTTTGTTGTTGTTTTTTCTTTTTATCTGACTAAATTTTTTAATCTTATAGGGGTTTTTTTACTTTGTTAATTGCTCTTTACTATATCTGATTTCCTACTTTTCTATCTCCTTTATTATTCCCCCTCTTTCCATGTATAAATTATGTTTAAATAACCAATAAAAATGTTTTTTTTAACACAAAGTTTTAAAACTTGGCATTATTGTCAGAGCTGGGAAATCTGAGCTTTGAGGAAGTTCAGATCCCCAGTCTGCCATGAGGTGGCATTGACCTTTGTCCCAGTTCTATGAGAGCTGTGCTGACCTTTGCTCTAGTTCCTGAGAGACTGTGCTGTGTCAGACTGGAAGTGATGCAACTTCCAGACGCCTGCTGAATCATGGGGGAAGTGAGGTAACCTCCTCTGGACATGGACATTGGACACTGTTCTAATTATGCGGACTCAGAGCCTTATGAGGTCATATCCCCTGGACTATGGGAACTGCTGACTCACCCGGATATGGTGCAACCCTCCTTGGACATTGCATGGGCAAGGGGAGGGGGGTTTGGGGTATATAAGGTGTGTTTGGGTGGCGGGACTTTGCTTTAGCTTCACAAGTTTTGTACCTGCAATAAAATCGTGTTGGACCGTGCTACTATCTACGCTTGTTTCCTGACCGAGATTGGAGAGTCATTACAGAAGCTAAAGCCCGTTTCGACTTTCCCAGAAATGGTGAGGTCGGCGAGAGAGGAGGAGGAGTATATTGATATGTGGAACCTTGCTCCTGATGAGATCCGGAGAACCATGGAGTGGGAATGGACCACTATTGACCATGTGGGATGCCCGGACGAGTCCAGAGAAGCGATGGCGTATTGGCATTCGTCAGCTCAGGTGGACGAGCTCAGAGAAGCGGAGGAACGAAGGTTGTGGTCTGCTCAGGTGAGCTCCAGAGGAGGCGTATCCAGAGAAATGGGGGCGAGAGCTCCCATTCAGGTGGATTTCCGGATGACCGGAGGAACCAGAGAAGCTGTGCGGAGAAGTGGGCCAGCTCAGGTGGATCCAGTAGATGGCAGGACCAGAGAAGCTGCGGGGAAGGTTGCCCCAGCTCAGGTGGACCTGGAGGAAAGTGGAAGTGAAACCACTGAGCCTGAAGCACCGTCAGAGTTGGAAGTGATGCGGTGCAAGATGGAGGCGATGGAACATTAAATGTCCTTTGACCAGTAGCTGGCCACTTGGAATTCCTCTGGTGTTGCTATAAGAAGGTCCTCCATTGTGCATATGGCAGGGCTCAGGTCGCATTGTAATAGGTGATATGTGGTTTGCTCTTCTGCACACTCGCATGCCGTGGACTTTATATTATTTAATATAATTGTTATTACACTTTTCTGGCTACCCTTCAGCTGTGTTCTGCATCTCATGATGCGAGACCCCAGTCTTCTCAGTGTCTTCCAAGTCCCCCAGTCTTCTGTGTGCCCAGGGGGAGTCCC
Source organism: Anolis apletophallus (assembly GCA_030556195.1). Lineage (NCBI taxonomy): Eukaryota > Metazoa > Chordata > Lepidosauria > Squamata > Anolidae > Anolis > Anolis apletophallus. The sequence continues at coordinate 64,893,924 of JARBWK010000009.1, forward strand.
TCATTCGGTATCAGCCATGGCTTGAAGTTCTGGCTTTTAGCCTGCCACTTTTGGGCTCTTGCTTGCTGAGGTGATTCTGCAAGTATCTCTGTAGATCTTTGAAAACCATTTGTTGATTTAAGGTGTTGCTGTGTTGGTTGAGATTTTGATGAGATGACTTTATTGTATTGTCGAAGGCTTTTATGGCTGGAATCACTGGGTTGTTGTAGGTTTTTTTCGGGTTATATGTCCATGTTTGGGAACATGGCTATATAACCTGAAAAAACCTACAACAACCCAATGACTTTATTGTTTACCTGTGTGGCGTTGAATTTTGCCGGATTGTAAGTCGTCTTGAGTCCCCTCTGGGGTAGAGAAAGGCGGGGAAGAAATGAAGTAAATAATAAATAATAACCTGATGCTTACAAAACATGATGGAAATACGATCCAGTACGATCCATACCGGCAAATATAAGCAGTGAAGGCAAATGCCTTATTTGTAATCCCCGCTCCTGTGCGGCCGTTTGCCGGGAGCTAAGCACGCAATGTGCTGTGCCTCGAAGCCTGTTATTATAGCACCTGGCTGCTTGATAAAGCCGTCTATCGGCGAAACGGACGGGCCCACTGCAGCTGAAGCCGTTGCGGCGTGCCCGGCATTTCTTCGCACTTTGGTCCGCTGTTTTGGCTTGCGGTCTCTCTTCTGGGTTGCTTCCCAGGACGACGTGTGGGGCTCGGGCTTTGAGGCACAGCGCATTGCGTGCTTAGCTCCCGGCAAACGGCCGCACAGGAGCGGGGATTACAAATAAGGCATTTGCCTTCACCGCTTATATTTGCCGGTTTGGATCGTACTGGGCATTTTCCACCCACTCATCTTGTTTTCGCGATCCTCATCCCTCGTGCATCTCGTCACCCCTTTGAGCTTCGTCATTTCAGTTCCCGGGACTCCGCTTGAGAACCACGCCGCGCTCCACTGATTGGTATTTATGCCAAGACTTGTGTATCTGTAAGCGCCGGGGGGCAATTATTGTCACTGCCCCCTTACAGCATTCACCTTGTGCTTTGTTGTATAATACATATGATATTTTTGCTATATTTGATATCTCTTTGTCTATTCTTGTGTGTTGAAATACTTAGAATTTTATCATGGCAATCTGCTGTCTCACAGAAATTGTGTTATTGAAGCAAATGGGAACATACCAATGAAATACTGTTTGGAAACTATCACGTGCCTGTCTGCCATCATACTATTATGCCCACATCGCTTACTTCTCCTTGCCCTTCCTTATTCTGTTTCCCTCTTGTCTTCCCTTTCCCTTGTTTTCTCTTTACCCCTCACTCTGTTGGAGAGGACAACTCCATTGGAGAAGATAGAGGAGAAGACCACTACAGTGACTGATTCAAGCAGTGATATTCAGAGCCATTGATGAGTATCCCCCATCAGTAACAAGGTGCACTACACCAAAGATTTAAATGCAAAGCAGCATTGGGGGAGATAGGACATCATGTGAGAAGTATTGGCTACAGACACGTTATTCTGCTGTAATTGCAATTTATCAGCATTGTGTGATAAGAGACAAGGCTTGTAAATACAATTGTGACTAAGTAGCAATCAGGCAGAACAGTAAATCTGTACTTAAGTACATTGTATTGAATACTGACCAGCCGCAATAGGTCCAATTAGCACCACAGCTTAACAGTGAAAACAAAAGTCTAGAACTGCAACCAAGTACAGATAAAACTGTCAAAGTCAAGGAGTGAATCCCAATGAAAACAGGAAAATACTGCAGCTTAAATAGATAACACCATAAGCTGCCCTTATGGCTAGAGGAGGAAGAAATAAAACTTAACTCAAGGAACAAGGTCAGCAGTTTATAGGAGTTCAGTCAAATTCAGTTACTTGGGGCAATTTTTTAAATTTCGAAAAAATAAAAGAGAAAGCCTTAAAAAGAGCAGCAGAACTCAGAACTAAACCCTCTTAACAATTTTCCCTCAAACCATCCAAAGAAAAGAATCTGTAAGCTCTCCTCATTATTGCTTCACCTTGAGAAAAGGGGACAATTTGAAGTGGACAATGAGATCACTCTGATGGATCAGGACACATTTTTAGCTAAGGGTGCCAGGTGCTACTTCTTACAAAAGATGAGAAACTTCTGTCTTTATATAGGATGCCAAAGAATCCTGTATTTTGAGGAGTGTCTGAAAAATGTGTGCATCCTGTCATTTATTACTATATACCAGTGTTTCCCAACTAGTGTGCCGTGAGCGATCATCAGGTGTGCCGTGGGAAATTGGAACCTCCAATACCCTTTCTTCCCCCTCCTGCCGAACACTTTTTCTTCTCCACTCTCTTCTCTATTTTCCCCAAACTCTATCTGTGTTCACATTGGGGCATATTGAGTATTCATGCCAAGTTTGGTCCTGATCCAACATTGTTTCAGTTCACAGTGCTCTCTGGATATAGGTGAACTACAACTCCAAAACCCAAGGTCAATGCCCACCAAACTCTTATAGCATTTTCTCTTGGTTATGGGATTCTGCTTTCTGCCATTCCTGCCAGGATATCTATGTTGTGTTCATCGAAAAGGTAGGTTTCACACTGAGTGTATAAATACATTTAAAAACCTATTAACTATATGTATTACTGTGGTTGAGTGTCATTTTGGTTGGTTGTGTGCCCCAGTTTTGTAAATGTAAAAAATGTGCAGCAGCTCAAAAAGGTTGTGGGAAGTTTGTGTTTAGGTTTTGGGAGAATTCTTTCTGCCATTCCTGCCAGGATATCTATGTTGTGTTCATCGAAAAAGGTCCAGGTTTCACACTGAGTGTATAAATACATTTAAAAACATATTAACTATATGTATTACTGTGTTAGAGTGTCATTTTGGTTGGTTGTGTGCCCCAGGATTTTGTAAATGTAAAAAATGTGCAGCGGCTCAAAAAAGGTTGAAAAACACTGCTATATATTTGGCTACATTAATTAGAACGAATTTTTTCATGTGGCATTTAGGTAGAATTCAAACTTGTTGATAGGGATTTCTCAGTTGTTGACCCTGCATGCCATGAGTTTCACTGGTTGCTTACTGCTGTTTTGAAAATGTGGCAACCGTTTCAGCACCCTGATACTTGCTACCACCCTGCACCCTTCCAGAAACGTGACTGCAGGCTAGCATGCCATTGCAACTCATTTTTATTGTTGTTGCATACAATGCTGTTCTAATCATGCAACAAGCAAAATATTTTCCTTGCAAATCCACCACAGAAGCAATCACAACATAGTATTTTCTATTGTGTAGAATGAGTGTAGATATACACAGCTAGATGTTTAAGCTGCTCTTGATTAGTTGTGCCTCTTTGCTATGTTACCAATGACTTTGCCAGTCTGCTGAATGGTCTTTCAGCTGAAGAAACAGTAATTGATTTTGCACATACAAAACAGTTTGATAGTGAATTGGGTATTAACAGTTTGTTCAGGTTCCATAGAAGTTTTTACATTTTCAGGAAATTGAGATTGTACTTCTACTGCTTAAGCAACTATTTTTGCATTTTGAACAACATGTAAGGGCTGCATCTCTTTCATTAAGTCTCTTATAAGTGAGTTCTCAACACCAAGCAATATTATTTTATTCTGTGCGGAAATTTTTGTTGTTGTCAATACTTGATAATATTTTGTGCCAAAACATAGTCATTACCAGACTGTTATAATATCTCTTTAGTTTAATCCATATATTCAAGTGTGGCAATTAAGTGCATTTTCAAATGATACCACTAGATACCTGTGTCACAGTCTAAATACTGTGTGCCCGGTGTAGAGAAATCATTTTGCTTTGTTCACTAGTACAAGTCTTTGCTGACAAAATTCAAAGACACATCCATCCAGTAATTGCTTTCTGTCATGTGTCATGTTTTAAATTGTGTTTGCAAATTTGACTTTAAATCAAATGTGTTTTTCTTTTTCATAAAATCATAGAGTTGGAAGAGATCACAAGGACCATTCAGTTCAACCCCCTGTCTTGCAGGAAAAGACAACCAACATGTAGCCACCCAGTCTCTGCCTCAATACCTCTAGATGAGACTCCACCAGGCCCGGATCACCCATAAGGCCACACTAGGCCACGGCCTAGGGGCGTAGCCAAGGGGGGGCGCTAGATCCGGACCCCCTTATTTAAAAAATCGAACTTCGGGCGCTTCTGCACCTGTGCGTGGACTCGGAGCGCCATCCACGCCCGCCCCACGCCTGCCCCTTTGCTGCACTCCTCCTTGGCTCCTCCCTCCCTCCTCAGGAGTCAGGCCACGCTAAGACTCCCAGAGGCCGCAGAACGACAGCTGCGTGGCTCCCATCCACGCAGCGCTGCGCACCTCACGAGACTGGAGAAGCTGTGGGACAGCTGAAGCCAGGAGAAGGGGCGGGGCATGGCGCGGCCTGGCTCCGCTCCCTCTTCATGGCTTCAGGTGTCCCACAGCTTCTGCAGCCTTGAGGGAGCACTGCCGAGCCAGCGGTGGCATAGCAAACACAATGCTGGCTTGGCAGTGCTCCCTCAAGAGGCTGGAGAAGATGTGGGACAGCTGAAGCCGGGAGGAGGAGGCGGGGCATGGCGTGGCCTGGCTCTGCCCCCTCCCCCTTGGAGGTGGCAGGAGGTTGGTTTAAAGGGGGCGTAATTCCAAACTGTGTCTTAGGACGCAAAAAAGTGTTAATCCGGGCCTGGACTCCACCACACACCAAGGCAGCACATTCTACTGCTGAACAGCATTTATCATCAGGAAGTTCTGCCTAATGTTTAGGTGGAATCTCTTTTCTTGCAATTTGAATCTATGGCCCCATGTCCTAATCTTTAGAACAGAGACAAAACAAGTTTGCCCTCTTTCTCAATGTGATGTCCTTTAATATATTTCAACATGGCTGACTATCATATCTCCTATTTATTTTATTTTCTCCAGACTAAATATATACAGCTCCCTACGTGACTTGTCAATCTGTGGTTTATCTTTTTCAGTCATAGCACTTGGCTTTTTAAATGTATCAGAACATGTACATGTTTTCCATTGGCATAAGAGTATAATTGGTGATAAATCACAAAAACAAAAAAAAGTCAGTTTGATGAGAGGATAATGTAACATACCTAAACAACCAACTATTTTAGTTGAATGAACAAAACAGAAGTCAATATTATTAAAAGTTGCTTTCGTCTTGTTGGTCTCGTTTAATTGGCCAACCCCAAAGGCCCCCCCCTAATATCCTACCAACTCCTCCTTGTGGGGCCCGTGATATTTGTCTCCAGATGCAGGAACCCAGCTCCAGCATTTGTATCTTTGCCTCATAAGTAAAAAATCACTTTCATATGATTAAGAACTCAAAATACTTTGGCATTTTCTTTCTTCCCAGACAATATTTTCTTTTCAGAAAAATATCTAAATTGGCTGCAATGTACATTTAGTTTTAAAATGTCTCTGTTACCTTTCCATTCCACATTAGTATTCAGAACCATTCATTCTGGACTATTTTACAGAATGTTTTTGAACATAGCCTATTGAAATGAGGATCCAAGTATGAAAATTTCTTCTTGAACTGGAATCCAAATGACATTTCACAGCAACTCTAATTTATTTGGCAGAGGGAGGTGCAGCTTGTTCTCTTATCACTTATATTCTGTATTACAAATCAATATGCCTTTTGTTAACAGTCAACGTGGCACCAATACTGAAGGACTGGAATAAAACAACTGTATCAATTGAAAACAGTGTGCAGTGTATTCCAACTGCATTTCCCTTTATAGTACACAGGAGCGTTCAAATTCATTGTGGGAGGGGTGAAATGTGTTCTTAGGGTAGTTAATCATTTCTGCAAATGGAAGGTATGTGGAGTAGCAGATAGGATTCAGGAGCTGTAGACTGCTGAGAGAATGGGCATGCTGAGTGCCATTAATTTGCACATAGTACATAGGATCAGAAGGAATGGTTCAGTTAATTAAACTATTCCACTAAAACGAATTCAAATAAGTTTAGAGTTGTATTAAAATGAGCTTAACATTGCCTTTTACATATGATAAATTGTTTGATATTGAACAAAGGAATAAGCTGGTTTTGCAATAACAATGACTTCCTTAAAGCAACGTATATACTTCTTTCGGGATATGAGCCTGCAGTTGGTTGACCAGGCATCCACAAAGTAGAGAAAAAGTTATAGAGACTTTAGAAGTAAATTTATTCCTTTAATTTTTCAGTAGATATAAATGGATAGATATGAGTAATATTATGCATTTGTAACCATGGCTAAGATCCTGCAGCAAGAAATGTACATGAATCATGTAACTAATTCTCTAGAGGAATGTCCTCTGATGCTAGACCACCAAAACTTCACTATTAAGCAATGGAAATTCCTTTGGAAATGGAGGAAAATTACTAAACATTCTTTATCGCTTTCCCTTCCTCCCTGCACTACTCCGACAACCCTTTCTCTTCCTATTTTTTCTGTCCTCCATTATACTATGCATTCAATTATACCCAACTACTGGTATTAGTATGTAAAGATACCTTAAACATTTTACAACTTACTTATTTTGTCTGATAAGACTCTATATGTTTATGAGTGGGAATGGAACACGATGTTCAGCTTCTGCCTTGCCAAATCCATTACAATAATGTAATTGGTTTTAAATGCTGTTAATGTTTTGTTTTATAGATGGTTTTATGTGTTATATATGCTGATTGTTTTGGACTTGTATTGTTTTTAATATGTTGTAAGCCGCTTTGACTCTCTTTCTCGGAGAAAAACTGGATACAAATAAAGATTTATTATTATTTTCTTTTGAGGTCTAGTATTATCTCTGACATTCTGCAATATCAAGAGAGGTAGGATCACTTCTAGAGTACTATCCACAGATGAGTTGCTTTAACATGTTATTATAGTTATCAAAATAATTTTCTAGGCTCTGCTATGTAGAGATTGCAGTTGACTTTTCATCCAATATTTGGAAAATTTGAGTTCTTCTCTTAGATTTTTCATTTCTAGTAAGAGATGTGTCTCTAGTCAGGGTTCAGGCCTAAGAGCACTCCAAGGTTACCTCAAACTCTAGTGTTAAACTTCGAGTTAGGCAAAATGTTTGAATGATGCAAGTTCATAGTGTAAATTCTTCAATTCCAGTCTTCAGCTGCATCACTAATTGAAGTGATGTATCAAATAGGTCCAATGCAGAAAAGCAAATTTGTCTAGCAGATAAATGATTTCCATCATAATAAAGCAAGATTGAACAAGTGGCCTAAGTAAACTGCATGAAGTGCTTAATTTGACATTTTTAAGAAGAGGCTGTGTCGCCATCTGTCAAGGGTGACTGCATCTGTTAAGTGAATTGTATTGGATGGTATGATTAGGTGTTTGAAATTTTAGCCCTGCAGATCTTCATCATATTAACCGCTCAAGTTCTTTCAACCTGTGTCAATTTAAGCTTTTCTTTTATAAAACTAATCACCAGTTTTTTTCATCTCACCGCCAACATGAAACAGAGTGGCAGAATCTATGTTCCTTGTTGTTTTTGCTTAGATAGATAGAATTGTTGCATGAACCCAATGTACTTTACTAAAACATTAACAATCAGTGGACAAAATCATGAAGCATCTTAAATCTGACTCGTTTCCTGCAAGTAAAATAAAAGAGAGCACTAAATCTGTGTTAGAAGTGTGCTGTGATGTATTATAACTATGGTCAGGAGAACAAAGTATGTGGTGCCATTTGCCCAACCACTATAGAGGAACAAAGTCCAAATGTACACAGATGGTAGGTTTTCATTGTAAATTACAGAATTATTCTTTGGTGTCCCAAAGTGTGTCTCAATGAAAGCAACAATGCCCAAAGGAATGCATTGCCCAATCCCACTGTGTGATGACCCTACATTTTCTTTTGACAGTGAAGGATGGATTCATTCCACTTATTTTTATTTTTAATTTCATCTTTGGTTTTGCCATCTGCTTGTATACAGGGTTTCTTTTCTTTTGGCCACTGCCTTCAGATTTTTCCATGATGGGAGAGAAAATGCATATGAAGGATCAATATTCCAAAGGAATTAATCAAAAGTGATGATACATGAAAGGAGAAGCACCTCCATAAGACAATGAGCAGACCTATTCACTTAATACAAATAAGCACAGATCTCCAGATGAAGGTATAGTTCAAGATCAGCTCACTAAGCATCATCATCATGCAATCATGCAGAGTTTCCTTTATTCAAAGTAATTCAGATGAAAGGCAAAAAGGGTAAGAGATCATGCGAATATAAACTGGTTATTGCTACATTTGGGTTTAAGATTAGGAAACATTGTTCATCACAAGAAAAACCTGAATAATTTCGATAGCAGGTATCTTCCTTGTGCGTTGGGATTTATTTGCTGAAAAATAATTTGCTGATTAATTTTTACGAGATGCTGCAACAGTGGCCTACTGCAGGTATAACAGCATTTCCTTTTTGTACAAGTATCATTGAAATACAGAGAGAGTATGAGGCATAAGAGCAAAAGAAATTTGCACATTATATGCTTGCATACTAGCAATTTTATCACATCAGACCACCACCAGAGAACAACAACAACAACAACAACAACAGTGCTTTATTTAGATCTCACCCCCTCTCCCCAAGGGAACTCAGGTGGCTTACAAAAAGGAAGAACAGGAACACAAATGAATTAGCGGAGAAGGCAGAGAAGAAGATTATAGAGAGAATTAGAGATTGGAAACGACGGAGGAGATTTGGAAGTCAACAACTACCCTCCCCCCTCACAAACCTTGCCCTTAACATTTACCTACCCCCCATACTTCCCTATGACCATACCCAGGGCTGTAGCCAGGATTTTGATTCGGGAGGGGCTGAGTTTGATTCGGGGGGCTGAGACTGAGTGAGAGAGGGTCTACCCTAGCAAACCTTTTGTATTGTTATCCCAATAACCCCATGAATGTGGTATATAATGAGCATGGTGATCACATCATGATACGAATGAACATAACAGTTTAAATAAAGTACCAAGAAGGCCTTCTCATGGACCACCCTGAGAATTTCGGGGGGGAGGCTGAAGCCCCCTAAATCCCCCGACTACATGCCTGACCATACCTAGGACTCTACAATCTACAATCCCCAATCCCCTCTCCCTAGAGATAAGCACCACCCTTAACCCACTCCCTCCCTACCCTTTACTCACACCCCCTTTACCCATATTTTACCTTTTATAAACCCAATTTTTAATGTATAAGAAGGATATATACGTAATAAAAATTTATATATTAAAAAAGGAAGAACAATATCTATATATAGTAGTAACCACACAGAGAAATTAAATCAGAACATCAAATCAAAAGAACAGATCATGATTCATAGTGAAGAGCAAAACACAATGAACATGTTAAATATAACTCAAAAACATCCCTCATAAATATAAAACTATGTAAAAATTGAACATGCAATACACTAAAAACATCACAAGACCTACTCTTGTTGATAAAGCAATAAGATCCAGCTAACATTAGTCTCATTTAAAACTTCCATCACTTATACTCTCTCACACTTCCCTGTATGATTATCTCTCCTCCCTTCACATCTCCCCCTTCCCTGTATGACTTCTATATGTGCCCCCCAGCTCTGGGGGCTCCACCCCCCCCCCCGGATATTACACATCCCTCTGTGGAAGCCGAAAGTTTAGCAACTTGTAGAATTGGTATCTGAATGCTAGGTTGTCTTTATTCTTGGCCTACATAGTAGTTTTCTGGTTCTTCTCTCAGTGCTGAGTAAAACAATATTCACAATAATTGACTTTTATTGTCTTGTAACACATAGTAAAATGGTTGCCTACACAATCTACCAAGGGGTAGATAGAATAGTAGTCATTAAGTGAAGATTCTCATAAAACCATTCTTTGCAAGTGTTTTGGGGTTATGAATCATTAATATTCTAAGTAGTAATTAATTAATAGTGGCAATAACGAATTCCAACATGATTGTGCCTGTGTGAATACATGCAATCACACATACAGACAGTGAGGGAGGGAGCAAGAGGCAGAGAGAGAGGGATTTCTGACTTTTCCTCATTAGAGGCAAGGCTGTGTATCAGAACTGATCCATAGAAAACATGATTACCTAATAAAATTGTCACATAAAATCCTTCTACTATTGAAATGGCTACAGCTGCATGCTCAAGACATTCTACAAGAACATTCACACGAAAAATAATCAAGCAGAAGGCATAGCAGATGAAACTACCAATCACTTACATTGTTGTCAATAAACTAGGATTAAGCTGCTCTTTTGTAAATGCTTTCCTATACATTCCCTTTCCTGTGATCACAGAAGCATTTCTTGGTCTGATGACCTTTAAACACTTCAGAGGTATTCTTTAGTCTCTCTCCTCCCAGAAATAGTTCAGTTGTGATATACTTGGGACACATGCAATTATTCCCTCTCCCTCTCTGCATTGAGTATCTGAGGCCAAGAGATATAATTTGGGTGAGGAAAGAATTTACTTTGCTATAGTGTGTCTGTTAAAGCTTCTGTTTAGACCTGAAGGTTCCCTCTTAAAAGAGATATTTTTGCAGTATGTTACAGCGAAATCATTCCTCCACTAAGAAAAGGAAGGTTCATATTTAATGAAAACAGTCCAAACTCTTTGTTATCAAAATTATAGAAGTGAATTCATTCTATGTGAGTAAAGACTGATTTTTAAAAAATCTGTAAATGTCACCAAATTTCCTTCTCTCTTTTCATAATTCAGTGCTATGAGCCATAAATAAATAGTTTTTCTTGATTTTTTCTTTTATCTCTGTTTTACCATCTTCAAGTCTTCAATTAATTCATTTACTGATTTGTTTGTATTTGCTATTCTGAGAAAAAAAATACTTTAAGAAGCTGTAATCCCATGGGGACCTTTTTGATTACAATTATATTTTGTGCTACATTTGCCATTATGGTAGAATAATTATTTCCAAGCTTAAATCCTTCTAAATCAGTATCACGTGCACATCATTTGAAATTCGAGTACATATGTTTTAGTGTTAAAGAATATGGGAATAATCCTTTTGTGTAGTTCTCAGCCTGTGGGTCCCCAGGTGTTTTGGCCTACAACTCCCAGAAATCCCAGCCAGTTTACCAGCTGTTAGGATTTCTGGGAGTTGAAGGCCAAAACATTTGGAGGATCAAAGGTTGGGAACCACAGTTCTAAATGGAGGAGCAAATAATACAATTGAATGGTCTTTGGATTTAAACAAGTTGAATATGAGCCAACATTGTGATACAGAATTTTAAAAGCCAATGGGATTTTAGGCTGCATCAAAAAGAATATAGTGCCTAGATCAGGGGTGGGCAACCTACGGCCCACGGGCCGTATCTGGCCCCGCAGCCAATGTTGTCCGGCCCTTAGCTCCCTCAAGGCTTCGTCCTGAAGAGAGGGAGGCGAACTCCCATTGGGGCGGCTCCATACATGAAGAAGCAGGCAGGCAGGCAAGCGAAGGGGAAGGGAAGGGAGGGGGAAGAAGGGGAGGCGGCCAGGAGCAAGAGCATGCCTTCGCCCTCCTCCTCCTCCCTTCACTTCCTCCTCGCGCGCTCCCCCCTCCCTCTTGCCTCGGCGTTCTTTCCCTTCTTCTGTTTCCTGTCTTCCTGTTTCCTTCCCTCCCTCCCTCTCTCTTTCTCCCTTTCATTCCTTCCCCCTTCCACCAGCTGAACGGAAGAGGGAAGGAGCAGTGATTGAGAGGGGGTGGGGCCAGAGTGGGAAAGGGGCGGGGCTGAGGCCGGAGCGCACGTTGGGGAGCGCTTCCATTCCCTCCTTCTCTTCTCCTCTTCTGCCTCTTTGGGCAAATTGAGGATTCGTGCCAAGTTTGGTCCTGATCCATCATTATTTGAGTCCACAGTGCTCTCAGGATGTAGGAGAACTGCAACTCCCAAACTCAAGGTAAATGCCCAGCAAACCCTTTCAGTACTTTCTGTTGGTCTCATGAGAGTTCAGTGTGCCAAGTTTGGTTCAAGGTGGCTGAATGGCCATCTGTGATGAATGCTTTGTGTTTTTCTCTTATGGCAGAAGGAGGTTGGACTGGATGGCCCTTGGAGGTCTCCTCCTACTCTAGGAACCTGTTGTTGTTATTATTATTATTATTGGCTGAATGGCCATCTGTGAGGAGTACCTTGATTGTGTTTTTCCCTTATGGCAGAAGGAGGTTGGACTGGATGGCCCTTGGAGGTCTCCTCCTACTCTAGGAACCTGATGTTGTTATTATTATTATTATTATTATTATTATTAGCAGAGGCTGAATGAATATTATCATCATCACCATTATTATAATGCTCTCACTGAAATAAATTTCCAAATATTTTGCTTTTATGACTCTCTGAGTCAAAAAGATTCCTGACCCCTGATATAATGAATCACAAATGATACAAATATTCACATTTTGTTAACCATTGTTTTGTAAAATTTTAGTGAATAAATGTCATTTTTCCTATGACAACCTCTCTTTTTCATTGCTCATAACATATACTCTTATCAGTCTTATTAATATATCAAAAATGCAATGTAGTGCCTTTATTATTATTATTATTATTATTATTAAAGAAATTCAATTGATATTATGTAGAATATAGTTCAGACTTTATACTGTTTTTTGGCTCTTGTGTGGCCCCTTGGAAAAAATAATTGCCCATCCCTGGTCTAGATAGAGGGAATTCATGGTGCCTCTCTATTCTGCTTTTGTTAGACCTTCACCTGGAATACTCTATCCAGTTCTGGGCGCCACAATTTAAAAGAGACATTGACAAGCTGGAAGATGTCCAAAGGAGGGCAACTAAAATGATCAAAGGTCTGAAGACCATGCCTTATGAGCAGCATCTTAAAGAGCTGGGTAGAGAATGTCAGATTATTGCATTTTGAATAGCAATTCATGAGTCAGCACAAGATATATTTTTGCAGTTAGAGATGACCTGCAGTGTGACATGTTTGACACCAGATGGCGCTGTCTCAAGACTGCTAAATGGAACCTTTATTTTTATTTTTTATTTTTTATTATTCGGGTTTCTATGCCGCCGACTCCCTGAGGCTCGCGGCGGCTCACAGGAACCGAAGGTACAACTACACACACGCAATGCGATAAAACCTCTAAGACAATTAAACAGTTAAAACAGCAAAATACAAAACCCCCAGGTACAGTTCAGAAATTAGATAGCGTGACACCCCAGGACAGCGGCTAAAGCGGAACATGGGCAGGACCTACTCACCGAAGGCCTGCTTAAACGCTCTTATTTTTGCCAAACCGTTAGTTTGCTGCAGGCCCAGTTCCACCCTAACAGCCACCGCTGGAGTCCTGTTGCTCAGCCCCAGAAGCTGTCTACCGAAGTTTGTCTGGGCCTGCTCGATGATTGGCATGGTGTCCAAACCCCAAATCTCAGCCCCATAAAGTAATTGAGGGATTATTTTGGCTCCGTAAACTTTGATCGTAGGTAGGAGGGAACCCGGATATTGATGTTTGGTTAGTCTGAGAATCTGGTTAATGCCTAGCTTTGCTTTGGTGGCACTCCTTGATTGTTGGGCCTTCCATGAGCCTTTAGCCGAAAAGGTAATTCCTAGATAGGTGAAGGTATCAACCTGCTCAATGTTTTCCCCATCCAGTGTCCAGGAGTGCCTTTTGGGTCTGTGTGCAAACCTGATAACCTTGGTTTTCGCTTTATTGATACTTAAATCGTTTCTGTGTGCATACTGGTTGAATCTTACTAAGGCTCTACGAAGCCCAATCTGGGTAAGGGAGAGAATGACAACATCGTCAGCATATAGAAGAGAATTGATGTGTCTTTGGCCAATCTTTGGCATGTGAAATTGCTGCCCTCTTAGTTTACATGGAAGATCACTAACAAAAATGTTGAAAAGGGTCGGTGCTAAGATGCATCCCTGCCTCACTCCTCCCTGAGTGTCAACTTTGTTGGTGAGTGCCCCAGAAGGCATTCGGAGTTGGAATGCGTTTCCTGTATGCAGCATTTTCAAGAGCTTCAGAAGTCTAGCATCTGCCCCAAGCAGCTTCAATTTCTTCCATAGAAGGGTTCTGTTAACATTATCAAAAGCCGCGGAAAAGTCTACAAATGCGCGTATAGAACTCCCCCTTCCTAATCTGTGTGCTACTAATATGGTTTAGTATGAAGCAATTGTCAATGGCTGACCAGCCCTCTTTATACCCCGCCTGTTCTTCTGGGAGAATATTCTCTGCCAACAGCCAGGCTTTTAATTTCTCCAGGAGAATTTTAGAGAAGATTTTAGCTGTTACGTCTAATAGACTAATGAGTCTATAGTTCTTAGGGTCAGATTTATCTCCTTTCTTGTATATTGGTACTACTATCGCTTGCTTCCACCCCAGTGGTATACTTAGGGTATTGACTATATGTGTGAATAAACCCGCCAACAGGGTTGACCACCAATCAGAGTTGTTCTTAAACAGCTCTCCCGGGAGTGAGTCCTCTCCTGGTACTTTGTTATTCTTGAGCTGATTGATTATTGCTTTTACTTCTCCCCTGGTTATGGGTGGCCACTCAGGAAGCTGTTCCAAACTGACCAGATTCCCCGAATCTGACAGGACATCATTTGTGGTGCTAGTAAACTGGAGCTTGAGATATTGCTCCCATTCCTGTGCGGAAATATGATTGATCTTTATTAATTTCCTCTCACTGAGGTATCCATTTACTGCCCTCCAAAATAATATGTAAAATTGCCAACTTAGACAACGATAGACTCCCTAAAATCTGTCTAGAAGAACAGCGTAAGACAGCTAGGGACGCTTCCTGGGTGCTTCAGCTTGAAACTTTCCTGAGAACCCGAGGTATACAGGTGAATGCACAGGGAAGTTACCCACCTCGTACCAGGAGTTAGTTAAACAGCGCATTTTGGATATACAGGCACAAGAGGATATACACGGGCTAGCGAACATCAAATCCCTAAAATGGTTATCTGTACAACATCATGTATTTAAGAGGGCACAATATCTAACACACCAGCTCCCTAAGTATTTAAGGCTCGCCATGACTAGGGCAAGATTTGAGCAGATGGAGACAATGGAGAGATACGGCAGATTTCACTCAATACCATACTCCGATAGAATTTGTATCTGTGAGGTTCCAGAAGTAGAAAATATTAGTCATATACTCTTAAACTGCCCGATATATTCAATAGACCGGGCTAAACTTCTAGGCCCGATTTTGGGAAACAAGGAACATTGGGCAGAGCAACATAAGATTAACTGGCTCCTATCCCATGCGAATCCCACCATAATAAAGAGTGGCCTCCTTTTGGTGAAGGCCAAAAGGAGGAGGCAGAGATTTATTGCTTCGATTGGCACCAACTGCTGGGGCGACGAAGATCAGTAGTAGAAGTAGGATTAGCACTATAGAACTATGAAAATAGATAGGGCACTCCAAAGTGCCAGCGATTAGCTTTCACACTGTTTTAAACCAATTTTAAAGTCACCAGATGATGATGAATTGATCATGTGATTATCTGATTATATCATATTACATTCTATCCTACTATATTTTACTTCATTCCGTTTTATTGGTGTAAGATATATTGATATGACTGATGGTCTCTCAATAAAGATTTGATTTGATACAAGCCTGCTTAAACAAATAAGTTTTGCAGGCGCGTCTAAACGGGAGCAGGTCTTTTATAGCCCGCGTTCCAGCCGGGAGGGCGTTCCACAGCGTAGGAGCTATAACAGAGAACGCCTCCGCGAGTAGATGTCAGTTTAGCCGATTTCGCCGAGGGTATCTCTAACAAATTAGCATCCTCGGAGCGTAGTGATCTCGGGGGACAGTGTGGGGTGAGTCGGTCCCTCAAGTACGCTGGCCCCAGGCCATGCAAGGCCTTAAAGGTAAGAACCAACACCTTGAAGGAGATCCGGTGCTCGATTGGGAGCCAGTGCAGATCCTGCAAAACAGGTGTGATGTGGCGGCCTGCTGGGGTTCCAGACAGGAGCCGGGCGGCAGTGTTCTGCACCAGCTTGAGCTTCCGGTCGCCGACAAAGGAAGGCCAACGTAAAGCGCGTTACAGTAATCCAGCCTTGAGATGACCGTAGCTTGGATCACCGTGGCCAGGTCATTCCGGGAGATATAGGGGGCCAGCCTCCGAGCCTGTCGCAGATGAAAAAAGCAACCTTGCTGACCGCGGAGACCTGGGCCTCCATGGTCAGCTGGGAGTCCAGATGGACCCCAGGCTCTTAACGGAAGGCGATGGGCATAGCGCCACACCGTCCAGGGTCGGAAGCTGGACATCTACACCACCCGAGCGGCCCGACCACAAGATCTCAGTCTTCGCCGGATTCACCCTCAACCTACTGGCACGCAGCCATCCAGTAACGGCCTCGAGGCAGTGTTGGAAATTATCGGGGATGGATCCCGGCCTGTCCTCCATCCTCAGAATGAGCTGGGTGTCGTCAGCGTACTGGTGGCACTCCAGCCCATAACTCCGTACCAGCTGTGCAAGCGGCTGCATGTAGATGTTGAATAACAGAGGGAGAGAATGGCCCTTGCGGAACTCCACAAACTAATGAGGAGCCCTCGGAGACCACCTCGCCTCCTCTCACGCGCTGAGACCGCTGGTGGAGGAAGGAGGTCAGCCATTTAAGAACTGTCCCCTCACTCCAGCCATGGCCAGGCGGTGGATCAGTAGATTGTGGTCGACCGTGTCAAACGCTGCCGTGAGGTCCAATAACACGAGCAGCACAGACCCGCCTTGGTCGAGCTGGCAGCGGAGTTGATCTGTGATGAAGACCAGGACCGTCTCCGTCCCGTGCCCCGAACGGAAGCCGGACTGGAAGGGGTCTAGCCATGTTGCATCATCTAAGAAGGACTGCAACTGCTCCATTACTGCCCTCTCAACTACCTTGCCCAGGTACGAGAGGTTCGACACTGGTCGGTAGTTGGAGGGAACCGCAGGATCTAGTGACGGTTTCTTCAGTAATGGAGCTACCACCGCCTCTTTAAAGCACTCTGGGAAGACTCCTTGCTCAAGGGAGCTATTTACGATGTTCAACAGAGGCCACGTAACCCTCCAGGCAGGATCTAACAAGCCAGGAGGGGCACGGGTCGAGGGAGCAGGTGGTAGGCCTGGTTGCAGCCACAATCTTATCAACAGCATCTGCGTCCAGTGGCCGAAACCGGTCGAGGGTGGGCCCGGCGGAGGGCCACGGGGTCTCAAGTTCTCTTACTGTATCAATTGTGGCAGGAAGGTAACGGCGGAGATTCAGAATCTTGTCTGTGAAATAGCTTTGGAAAGCACCGGCGGTAGGGGTCTGATCGCTGCTTTTTGGGACAGTAGGGACCGTCGTCAAAGACCGAATTACCTTAAACAATTGAGCCGGGCGTGAGCTAGCAGACGCTATCAAGGCAGAAAAGTACACATTTTTGGCTGCCTTGACAGCACGCTCATAAGTATCTTTAAATAGCTTATAAGCTGATACTGAGGCTCCGTCACGGAGGTTCCTCCACACGCGCTCTAGCCGTCTCCTCTCCCGCTTCATCGACCTGAGGTCCTCTGTATACCAGGGGGATCGATGTTTGCGGGGTCGGAGAGGGCGCCTAGGGGCAATCTCGTCGAGAGCTCTGGCTAACGAGGTGTTCCAGGCTTGAACCTGCTCGCCTACAGAGACGCTGATAGACTCCAGATCCCTCAGAGCATTCAGGAACCTTTCGGGTTCCATAAGTCTCTTCGGGCGAACCAAAATCTGTTCGGCGCCCTTGCATGGAGGGGGCGGTTGCTCAACCCGGATCCTTAGGGCACAGTGGTCCGACCATGGAACCTCTATTACGGAGGCTAGGTCCACTTGGATTCCCGCGCTAAATACCAGGTCGAGGGTGTGCCCTGCCGAGTGCGTGGGCCCCGAGTTACAGAGGGAGAGGCCTAATGTCGCCATGGTCGAAATTACCTTGAGGAATTTCCATTACAAAGTGACAGTTGGGATTTGTCAGTTGGGATTTGATATCTGTGCGGAAAGGATGTTTAGAAAGGTAGCTGTGATGGCTGTTGTTTTTCGATGTTTTGCCAGTTATTGTTAAATACAATTCAATACAAAGTTATATATTTACCTTGTGAATTGAATGAGAGTTTCATTATTCACTCGAACAGAGACTGGAGTTTTTGGGCCGATGGGGAATTACACTTCTATATTTCTGTTGCCTATCCGCTGTGACATAAATACTCAACGTCAAAGGAGGGCAACTAAAATGATCAAAGGTCTGAAGACCATGCCTTATGAGCAGCATCTTAAAGAGCTGGGTAGAGAAGCCTGTAGAAGAGAAGGTCAAAAGAAGACATGATAGCCATATATAAATATGTGAAAGAATGGAGCAGGAACAAGGAGCAGACTTGTTTTCTGCTGCCCTGGAGACTAGGACTCGGAGCAATGAGTTGAAATTATAGCAAAGGAGATTCCACCTGAACATTAGGAAGAACTTGACTATAAAAGCTGTTCAGCAGTGGAACCCTCTTCCTCAGAGTGTGGTGGATGCTCCCTCATTGGAAGCTTTTAAACAGGTGGAATGGCTATCTGTCAGGGATACTTTTTGTTTTTCCTGCATGGCAGGGGGTTGGATTAGAAGGGCCCATGTGGTCTCTTCCAGCTATATTATTCTATGATTCTATAATAACATGTTCAGCAATGGAACATACGGGAAAATGTACAATTAGATTAAACACTTGCTGATATTCCAAATGGGACTTACAGTTCATGTCCATTTGCCTGGATCACATCTCACATATGGAGAGATTTCCAGATCCTGTGGTACTGTTGTGAAAGGCTCAATGCCACCTGTCAGTTAAAATTTCCCCTCAAAATTCCTAAATTGCTTCTGACTCAGACCCCAACTATCATAACCATTTAATGCAGTCAGAAACTGGTATTGAAGAATGTGTTTTTGCTAGGCAGATGGGAAATCCTAGAACCAGTTTGAGGTCCAGATGATGATTACATAAACCATCACTTGTGTTCATTTAGGGTTTTATTTATTTATTTATTTATTTACTTTATTTATATTCCGCTCTTCTCACCCCGAAGGGGACTCAGAGCGGATTACAGGCACACATACTAGTAGACAATTCCTGATGTTTTTCACATACAAACATATAGACGAACAGAGACAAACTCTGGCCACCAGGGGGAGCTGACACACTCCTCATCTCTCAGCGTCCCTTGTTGTTCCTTCCGCATTCCTCAGCATTTCTGGAGTTCTTTTTAATAGCCTCATAATTCAGTCAAAATTTGCCTCCCCACTTAATGTGGTACCTTAATCTCCTACTTGACAGATGCAACTGTCTTTCGGGCTGCAAAGGTCGACAGCAGGCTACACTTAAGGTCAAGCACCCATCTCGACCCAGTCAGGCCTCAAACTCATGACCTACTGGTCAGAGAGATCTTATGCAGCTGACACTTAGCCAGCTGCGCCACATTCCTGCACCAATTTTCTTTTGTAGGAGTTTGTTATCTGGCTGCCACAGTTTGAAGCTATACTAAATGGGTAGTATAGATGGAGTCTAAAGTCCACATAACCAGAAGGGTCTTGAGCTGCAATGCTGGAAATCTCCTTTTCTCTCTACTTTGCTCAAAATGGTCCAAGTTGGCCAAGTCAATGCACCTGCCATTTCTCTCCATTCAGTCCCATCCTCTTGCTCCAAGCCTTTTGTTGCATTCAGGATGAGTCCTAGTCATAGAGCCAGCTAGGAAAATGGAGTGATGGGTGTCCAGATTTAAAGCCACTTAACATACAAAATACAAAGTTCTTCCTCCTCCAGTCACAGGAAGATTTACCTACTCACCCGAAGGAGGACAAGAATTCCCCTTAGGATACCCTGAAATCTTGCAGTCCTAAATGCAACACACATGTTTCCATATTCTACAGTAGTGACTATCACTCATTTACTTCTATCAAATTCAGCAGGGGAGGGGAAAAGCACTTGAATAGATAACAGGGCACATACAGCATTTATAAAGTCATGTCTACCAATGAATATAGAAATTCAATAATTATCATTATAAGAAGAAAATGATTGTCTCACGGGAATGGTAGCTGGACAAAGTGCTTCACTTCCAAATCACTAGTGAAAATTCTGCCAAGTCAGTACTTGTTCCAGTAATTACTGGTTTATTGCTCTATGGTGGCTCATGATAAATATGATGATGAGCTCTCTCAAGTAGGCATTAAATATGTTGAAGAATGCCCATATTTCCTATGTGGGCATTTTCTCCCTTCAAATGCTGTTCTTTTCCAATCCAAGCACATTTCACACATCGTAATATAATAGCTATTAGATTTTCCCATGGTACCATAGCCTCATATTTAGAACAATTATAGTGTGTTCATGCATGTACATGTGCTGAAAGACTGAGGGGGGGGAGAGACAATCCACTTTCTAGTGCCAGGTTGTTATTTTAAGATGGAAGAGAATGCCATTCCCATTGCCAATAGGATCTAATGCCTAGTGGGCTTTTCCATTTCCTGCCTCTCATCCTTCCTGCTCTTTTCTTTTATTTCTTTGAAATCTTATTTATTCTTCCTTTGACTTTCAAAGTAAAGTCTCCTCAAAGAGGTTTATAAAATAAAAAATTAAAATAATGATTTATAATTGATTCATCACTTCCTTTCTTCTTTCTTTCACTGTTGGGAACCACTCATGGTGTCTCTTTCCTTCTTCCCTCCAGCTTTAAATGCTATGATCTTAAAATTTAATCACATTTTAATTTATGTATCACTATGTGCATGTGAGCAACCCCAAATAAGAGGCAGTCATTTGAGCAAAGGACTATGACTAGAGATGAGGGTTTGATTCCTACTTGACTATGGAAACCCATTAGGTAATCTTGGCCAAGTCACATACTCTCTGCCTTTGAAAATCCCCATGATATGTTCATCTTAGGATTGCCTAAATTAGAAACAACTTGAAAACACATCACCACCGTAACAACAACATTGTTGTTATAGTGCAGGTGGCAAATCAAAGAGTTATTGGGCAGGCCAAAGACTGACTACTTAATCCCACTGGAAGAGTAGGTTTGTCATATAGCTCAGGCATACTCCATTTTGAAATTAAATGGATGATTTTCCTACCTCCATCACACACTAATAGTTTACTGAGGCCCAGTACCTGTCTGGCTGAGCAGTTTAAAAGCTCCTCCCATAAGCTATAAGCCCCAGAATTTTCCAGGAGGCAGAAACTGGATTTAAAGTTGATCAATGCCTGTGATGAGGTCTTTAATCCCATGTAGCTCTTGAATCTGAGATCAAAAAATGTGAAGGATTTAGTCACGGCACTGCCAGGCCCGGATTACCCATAAGGCCAACCTAGGCCATGGCCTAGGGGCGCAAGCCGAGGGAGGCGCAGAATCACGGACCAAAAAATGTTGAAACAAATAAAAACTCTGTGGCCGGCCCCTGGGGTCTCTCCCAACTCAGCAGCATGTGCCCCCCAGGGACACCCCCGACTGCTCTGCACGCTCCTGTTTACCTCCCTCCCTCCCTGTGGTCCTTCCCATCCCCAGGAGCCGATGGGGAGCCTGCCTTCTGAGCGAGCAAGTGAGCAAGAGAGTGAGCAGCAGCCCGTGCGTGCTCCCCGACCCGCGCACATGCTCTCCACAGCACAAGGCAGCATTTTAGATTGGTTTTTAATGAATGTGGGTGATTATGGCCAATGTTTTTATGGACTGAACATTGTTTTAATCCAGAGTGAATGTGTATGGTGCTAATGTAGTTGTATTTTAATGTATTTTTAATGTATTTTAATTGTTGAAGTGTTTTGGGGTTTATATTGTTATTATGTGGGCATCGAATTGTGCCGTACTGTAAGCCGTTCCCCCCTTCATTGAGAAGAGCCAAAATAAATAAATAAATTTTTTTCATTGCCCCAGAAATAGCCTTTTTTTTCTGCCCCAAAACGAGCGGGAGGGTGGGTGAGTGGGCTAGCTTCCTAGCCATTCAGAAGGGTCCCTTTTTGGTTGTCTCAGTTTCCCCGGCGGCGCTGATGGAGAGAGAGAAAGAGAGGAGGGGCCGTGGGCGGGGAAGGTGGCACCACCGGCCGCTTTGACAGCATGTCTTTTTTTCCTCCCCCGTTTCCTCCCGCTATTTCCCCCGCCCCCTTTTCCTCCTAATCCTCTTGCCCCCTCCCTCCTCCCTCCCCCACCCTGTCCTCCCCGCTCCCCTCCCTTTGGTTCTTTCTTCTCCCTCCACGCTTCAGAGGCTGGCCTTTTAAATGCTTTCCTCGAGGCGGCCCAGCTCGGCCCCTGGCTCTCAGCTGCCCGGGACACTCCTCCTTCCGCCTGGCCATGGGAAGTGCCTGCCAGAGTCTCCTGGTGGCCTTGGCCTTCCTGCTCTGCTGCCCGGTGGGTAAGGAGGGGCCCCGGCCCTTTCCCGGGGGGGGGGCATGCGGTAGAAGTTGGCTTAAAGGGGGCGTAATTCCAAAGTGTGGCCTAGGGAGCAAAAAGATGTTAATCCAGGTCTGGGCACTGCTAACAGTTATTCACTTTTGAAAACATCAAAACACAGCTGTCTGAAAGGTAAACAAGTACTCTCCCAAGACAGGAAACAATATATTTGCTTTCTGCTCCCTTGTTCCCATTTCCTGTGCTCTGCTGCTGTATACCTCTAATCCTGAATGGACATGGTAATGGGCATCAGTGCATCCTTCTCAGTGGCTGCCCCGGTCCTCTGGAACTCCCTCCCCTAGGAGATTAAAATACCCTCTTCCCTGACATCTTTTTAAAAACAGAAGACCTTCCTGTTCAAGCAAGCATTTAATGAAGAAATTTAATCTGAAATGACAGGAAGGCTATCTTGTAGTGAGTTGTTCAAAGTGTGTATTATTTTAATTGACAAGTCCTCACAATCTTAGTAATTATTAAACAATTTCAGAATGTTTATTTATGTCATTCTTATGGTGGTTTTATTGTTATATGTGTTTATTGTTTGTACTTTTAAAAAATGTTGTGAGCTGCTTTGGGTTACATTCTGAGATAAAAGCGGGATATAAATAAAGATGATGATGGTTATCCCAGTAGACTAAAGGGAAAAAACCATTCTTGGGTTCAGTTCCAATCTGCAGTCAGTGGCTACTGTGGCCACCATCCCTGCATTCCTGGGGCGATTGTGTAGATGCTCTGCAGTAGATCTAGTTCAGATTATTCCACTTCCGAACTCAATTTTAGTGTCTGTGTAGAACCACTACCACAAGTTTCTTCCTTTCCTCGTTTGTCTTAGTTCAGTTACTCTCAATTAACTTTGCACGGCAGAGAGAAAAGAAGGTATGGAAGTCTCTTCAGTAGGCATAATAATAATAATAATAATAATATACACTTTATTTATATTCCGCTCTTCTCACCCCGAAGGGGACTCAGTGCAGATTACATTACACATAGAGCAGACAGTCCTTGCCGGATTGACATACGATTACAATACAGTTGTGCAGATAAACAGACAAACAGGTGCAGACACTTGTACAATTAGAAGGATCTTTCCATCTGGCTACATTCTGAAGGGTGCAGTCGCTCCATTACATCACAAGGGGGTGCTGTTGATTCATCCTCAGACAAGAGCCTGGTTCCGGATTCCACTTCGGCAGCCAATCTTCCTTATTTGTTGTTATTTGTTATAAGTCCTTAAAAATCCTTCCCCGCTGCTACTTTATCTACTCACAGCTGGCTTTGTTTTTGATCTGCTAGGTAAACAGTGGACAGGGCTCACCGCTGGGTGTCCAAACCAGCCCGGGAATCGAACTTGCAACTTTCAGATTGCAACACAGCTGTTGTTACCACTGTGCTATCTCTCCGGCCCCAATGGTTTCAGCTTCTCGTTTGTCTGTTCTTCTTCATTCATAACTTTTCTTATCCTGCCACATTCCAATATTGTGTGATCACTGCTGATCCAATTCTCATTTGTTGGCACCTTACCTGTCTGAGGGCAACCTGGCCACTGTGGTCCAGGCGACAGTCATCTCGAGACTAGACTACTGTAACACCCTCTACATTGGCCTTCCTTTGTCCATGATCCAGAAACTCCAACTGGTGCAGAATGCTGCAGCTCATCTGCTCACCGAGGCCCTGGTTAGATGCCACATAACTCCCATCCTGCAGCAGCTGCACTGGTTCCAGTAGAGTACCGGATTACATTCAAAGTGTTGGTGTTAACCTATAAGGTCTTATATGGTCTAGAGGCTGTGTACTTGTGGGTCCGTCTCTCCCTGTATGTTCCCCAGAGATCACTACGGTCTAAAGAACATAACTTATTGGAAGTCCCTTCTGTCCGTACTTATCACCTGTCCTCTACCAGACAGAGAGCCTTTTCGGTAGCAGCCCCGACTCTTTGGAATGCCCTGCCAGATGAGATCCAGGCCCTTAGAGAGTTGCCTGCGTTCCGAAGAGCCTGCAAAACAACTTTATTTCGGCATGCTTTCAATCTAAACTGACCCAATGCAACTAGGTGTACTAGGGGTGATTGTTTAATTGTTCGTTTTAGAATTGTTTTTACTGTTTTTTTACTGTATTTTATTGTTAATGCTGCCTTATGTAAACCGCCCAGAGCCTGTTGAGATGGAGCGGTATATAACATTGAGGGGGAAATGTTGGAGAGTATTGTCTGGGTCAGAGAAACTCAACCCTACAAAGACATGGAATACCATTGTACACCTTTACACTTATGAGTAAATCTGTACATGAAGCTCTAATTTAAAGTGCAATGATAACCTGAATGTGTGAATACCATCACCCTTTAAGCATCAATCATTCAAAACAATTTAGAGAGTAGCAAGTTCTAAAAAAATAATCTTCTGGTATACTTTTTATTATTATCGCTTACACTGTTATTTCTATTTGGGTCCACAAAGATTATGACTGTTACTTTTTCATTGCTATCTCTTTTTGCATGTAATGTTGACACAGAAATAACAACTGCTCTGCATCAGGGGAATGATGAAGAACAAGAGTATTTTGTGTCAATCTGGGAACAGAGTAGAAGCTTCCTGTACTATTATGAGAAATGTATCGAATAGGCAATAAAATTGTGCAGTTAAAATGAAAAGAGAGAGTCCTGTTCACCTAGATTCCAATGTTACTTCATTCTCTACACAGAATGACATGCCTGAGCAAGTAACAATCAAGATTTCACTTCTTCTCTTTCTGAAAATGGTTCTTTGAGTTAATGAAGTGGATTCATTATAAGAGTCTATGACAACATCTCATTTTTATTCAGTGCCTTTTTTATAAAAAAAATCCATTGCAAAAATAATTCATTCTGTAACATTCCACAGAATAATTTTGTCAGTAGGTGAATTGATGTATTATCATAATGCAATACCACACGTAAGCATTTCAGTGGAAGCTTCCATATTATCTGAGAGTTGTTGCATACTTGACATTCCAATTTGTTAGCTAGCCACCCGTATCTGTAGTGTAATAACTGAAATATACTTTAATAATGTTTCTACTACTCTGTAGGGTGATTCATTTATGGCTAAAGTGATTGTTGACAAGAAGACTAGACACAGTAGTGGAGATCCACTTTTTCTTTTTAGCAAATTATACAATGTAGTCCTTATTGTGCATTAAAAAAGAAGGACATCCCAGAAGGAACGAAGAAGGAATGACGCTACGAGGCCCCCTGGGCACGATCACTCTGGGACCGGGGACAACGTGTGGAGGGGGGGGAGGTCTCCGGAGATCCCCACTTGATTGTGGGGTCCCCCAGGGGGCCATCCTCTCCCCCTTATTATTTAATGTGTATATGCACCCCCTGGCCCAGCTGGCTCGCGACTTTGGTCTGGAGTGTTATCAGTACGCTGATGACACCCAGCTTCTGCTGAGAATGGACGGCAGGCCGGACACCGTACCCGATTGTTTCCATCAGTGCCTTGAGGCCGTGACTGGTTGGCTGCGGGCCAGCCGGCTGAAGGTGAACCCGTCGAAGACGGAGATCTTGTGGCCCAGCCGACCTGGACGGGATGAGTGCCGGCTCCCTACCCTGGATGGCGAAAGGCTTAGCCCATCGCCTGTTGTTAAGAGTTGGGTGTTAGACTGGACCCCCTGCTGACCATGGAGGCCCAGGTCTCCGCGGCCAGCAGGGCGTCATTTTTCCACCTACGACAGGCTAGGCGACTGGCACCCCACCTTTCCAGGGACGACCTGGCCACGGTGATCCAAGCGACGGTCATCTCGAGATTAGACTACTGTAACGCCCTCAACGTTGGCCTTCCCTTGGCGACAATTCGGAATCTCTAGTTGGTGCAGAATGCCGCTGCTGTCTTGCTGGCGGGAACGTCGGTAAGGGAGCATATTACGCCCATCCTTCGGCAGCTGCACTGGCTACCTATTGTGTACAGAATTGCCTTCAAGGTGTTGGTACTAACCTTTAAGGCCTTACACGGCCTAGGGCCTGCGTACCTGAGGACCGCCTTGTCCCATACATTCCCCGAGATCACTCGTTCTGAGGAGTTGAATTTGCTTTTGATTCCATCGGTCCGGGATTTCGTCTGTCACCTGTCGGCAACTAGGCAGAGGGCTTTCTCTGTGGCGGCTCAGTTCTCTGGAACTCTCTCTCCGGATGACGCCCGAGCCGCCACGGGCTTATCCGTTTCGCAGGATGTGTAAGACTGCTCTGTTTAGACTGGCCTTCGGCTAGGCGAACATTGAACGTACTCATCTGTATAAGCAGTACCTAGTCAGGGATTGCTATAATGTGTAACACTTTAAAAAAAATGACTGAAACGTTTTCACTCATTGTTGACAGTTCAATCCTGGCCAGTTGCAACATATCCACCAATATTTCACCAATGAAAATCAGAATGTATTGTATGTAGGCAAGTACACTGGTGTGTTGTAAACATGACCAAAGCTATTAATAAGTAGGATGAGCAAAAACAGCCTGATTTTGCCTGAGTCTACTATGAAGGGTACGGCTGCATCTACAGTGTGGAATTAATGCAGTTTGACACCACTTTAACTGTCACAGCTCAGTATATAGAATTTTGAAGTTATCATTCAAAAGAATGATGGTACCTAACCAACCTACAACTCCTCAGATTTCATAGCATTGAACCATGGCAGCTAAAGAGGTGTAAGCTGCATTATTTCTACAGTGTATATGACCCTAAAGCTCTGCCACTTCGTCTCTTCTCCTGCTGAATTGAGCTCCTGTTTAAGGAGCTCCACTGGCTGCCATTTATTTTCCGGTACCAATTCAAGGTGCAGGTTTTGACCTAGAAAGTCTACCTGCTCGACCGCATTTTCATCTACAAACCCATGCAACCTCTTTGAAATGCCCTCTCACCCTTATCGAAGCAACTTGTGGGGACGAGAGAGAGGGCCTTTTTGGCCCCTCGATTCTGCAATTCATTAAGTCCTACCTCATCCCTGAAAACTGGTTCCATCCCCAATGACTGAATATATGATAATCCCTGATTCTTTACACTGTCCTTAAGTCCTCTCCCCTGTGTTTTAACTGTCCTAAGTGTTTTAAAATTTTTTAAATCTTTGATTTTGGCCCTGCCCATAGTGATTGTCTTTAGTGTTTTAATGTTTTGATTTCATATTGTGTTGTTTTATTTACATTGGTTTTGTATTTTAAGTTATTCTATTTTTTGATTTTCTGTTGTGCTCTTATGTTATATTGTGTTTACTGTATTGATGGGTGTGGCCTCATGTAAGCCGCCCCGAGTCCCCTTGGGGAGATGGTGGCAGGGTACAAATAAAGATTATTATTATTATTTACTTTTGTGAAGAAGGAACATAGAAAGAGAAGACAGATACTGAAAATGGGTCTACACAGGTACATGATGCAGCTCCAACCAGTATAAATAATACTGGTATGGAGCTACATTATGGCTATACAGGGGTGCTGTCACCCACCTCAGAAGCAGAACAGCAGCCCCACAGACCCACTAGTTTCAGCACAGGGGCAGGATTCCAACTGTTCTCATTACCCCAATATCTTTGCACAAGCCAGAAAATCACCACTGACCAGATGGCCACTTGCCCTTTGCTACTTTCCGGAGCTCGTGCTCTCTACTTCCTGGTTTACTGCTATGTAACTGAGCATGGCAGCTTGGGGATGGAGGGAGGGCTCGGTCACATGGGGAAACACAGGAACTAAAGTGCACAGAGATCCAATAAGTGGTGTTTTTCTGTTTTTTTGCAGAGAGAATTGAGTGCAGAGGAGACAGCCCCCCACCTCTTGAGGCTGCCTGAGCCTAGGGGGCATACAATGGCTGTGGGAACATGAATCTGGATCTACATCTGGATACGGGATGGTGATTCCTACTCCCCTAACACAGGTGAAATTCTGAATCTGGATTTTCCCCAGTGTTTTTAACTCAGGGTGCAGCCACATTAAGTGGTTAACCCTGGGTTAACATGCACCAGCCTGCTTATCTTGTAAGGTCGCACACGGGCCCATGTCACTCTACACTGCCATATATTTCAGTTTAGAACGACCTTGGACATTTTATTAGCAGCTGAAAAAAATGGAACGACAGCTAATCAATTGGGTTTATCCTTACTAAATCAGAACAGTTGGAGAATATATAATTAAAAATTAACTTATTTCCGATAAAGATAGGAATTACTCACCAAAAATACTTAAATCCTCTGTTGATCTCAATGTATTTTGGACATGTGAAATTGGTGAAAACAGCTGTATTTTTCATATCTATTGTTCATATCTATTTCTATAATATGGAAATAGATATGAAAAATACAATCCTATATGCTCTTATCTAATCTTATTTTATCCAGTCTTATTTTATATTTAGTGTGCTGTATTGTATTTTAATATGCAAAGTCTATGTGTCAATTATTTTAATATATTTATATTTTATATTGTTGCACTAATACATCACACACATATATTTATTTTGTATATGAATAACGTATGTTCTAAACATTAATAAACATAAATATATCTATATAGATCATAAATACATCCACACAACAGTATTTTTCCCCCCTTTTCCTCTTTCTTTTACTATTTCACATTGCTTTTCATAATATCCAGAAGCAACAGACCTACCAGAGATGTGTTAAAATGTTATGTGTTTTTAACATTATAATATCCTGAGAATTGTAAATCATTTTGATTTTGTTTTTATGGACTTTTATGTATCTTGCATCCAATCAGTGCATATATGGCTTTATTTACATTTTACTTACAAATTCTGTTTGAAGAGAACCAACCACAATAGGTTTAAATAGGGAACAAATCTTATATCTACCTAGGCCAAATTTATATCTGCTTGTGCTTTTACTTTTAAAGAGATGAACACAGAACGAAGCAAAACTTTTGATTATAACTTCCCAGCTGTCTAATATGAAAGGACTTTCCTACCCACAAAGGGGGGAGGAGAGAAGTTTACCTCCCCCTTTGAAAATGAGACGATGGTTCCTTCTTGGAACCATCTAGATCAGGGGGCGTGGCTGGCCTTTAGCCAATCCGCCCCCTGAAGAGCTCATTCTGAGCAAAGGTTCGGAGGGAGAAGGACGTCTCCCTCGAACCTCTCAAAGACCTCGGCGGAAGAAGACTCTGAAGAACGAAGAGGAAGGACGAGGTCGGTATGGGGGCCTTGGGGGGAGGGGGCTTCATCCCCCTCCCTGCCCCCTGCCCGGGCCGGTGGGCTCCCTTACAAGGGGGGCCTGAGCTCGGGGGTGAGCGGCGACGCGGCTTTTTGCGGCGTCCGCGCCCCCCCCTCCTTCCCGCATTTGGTGCGCCTTCGGCGCCATGGGGCCTGGTGGGACCGGGGCTGGGAGGGGGTCCTCGCGGTCCCTGCCCCCCCAGGCTTGGCTGGGGGTCCTGCCCCCCTTGTCGCGCAAGCGGTGGGTTCGGGTCTCCCCCCCTTTTCCGGGAGCGACGCGGCGCTCGGGAGGCCTGGCGGGCCCCGTCCCCGCTGCTCTTGCCGCCCCCCCTTTTCTTTCCCCCGCCGTGCCAGGCAAGCGCGGCCGGGGGGCGTGAATTGGGTGGCCGGGTGCGGCGGGGGAGCGGCGTGACTGGGCCGCACCTTCCCGAACACGCGCCTTTGGGCCGTTGCGGGGGCCTGCGGCTGCCCCTGAACCTGTGCGGGAGGCCGGCAGGTGGGGAGGGATGCTCCTCGTCCCCGCTCGCCTTCCCGAGCCGGCCCCAGTGCCCGGGGATAGGACGCTGCGGCGACGCGCGGGGCCGCTGCCTTTTCCCGCGCGCGCGGGCAGCGGGGCTCCCTGGGCAGCGGGGGTTTTCAGGGAGGGGAGAGTGACCCCTCCCCCCTCCATCTCTCCTCGCGGAAGGGCTCTGGGTGCCAGGATGGGCCTGGGCCGTGGGGTGGTAAGGGTGAGTTGGCGCTTTCAGCCACCCCCCCCTGTGTTGAGGCCGCCATTTTGGGCTAGGGAGGCCCTGCAGCAGCCATGAGGCGACTGCAAAATGGCGGCCCCCATTGCCAGACACGTGGCCCGGTGGCCATTTTGTTTCATTGGGCCTCATTTGGATACCATTAAATACAATGGTGGGGCATTGGAGATTCAGGCTAGCATTACCCTACAGTGGGCTGGCCTTTCAGTGGCAATGGAGAGAGGGGATTGGTAGGGCTGCTAGCTGGTTACAAATAATTTTGACTGAGGGGGGACTCAGCCTGTGAGCCCCTGACTTTTGGCTTGGTGTACTGTTGACCTATGCACAGCAATCATGTGTATGATTAGGACTGCACTTGCTGATGTTTAAAGGATTTAGCTTGTGCTTTATGGTTGATGCATAGACAATACTAACACAAACTAGCAAATGTTTTATATATTAAAATAAATAGAATAAATGAATAACAATAAAATAATGAAAATAAGAATAGTGAATAAATAAATAGATAGACATGGAGGTTTAGATTTATAATATTGATAATGGGTACTAAAGAACTCTAGGAATAACAGTGAAGATGAGATATTGGGGGTCTGCACCCAGGCATGTATGTTCCACGAACATCATTGCAGCATAGGTAACTTCGCCTAGCGGGTCATGAGTTCAAAGCAGGCCCGTGCCGAGGGGGGTCCCCTTCTGGGCTCTGCCCTGGGCTTTCTGGGTAGTTTGCTAGACACCACTCGTCTTCAAAATTGGCCCCTAGGGTGGGGCCACATTGGAGTAGTTATTTACTTGCGGATGTGCTTTATTTTTAGGATGGCACCCAAAAAGAACATGCCCGGCCCTAAGGGGAAGGGCCCAGCCGGAAAGACCACCTCGAAGCGCCCCCTGCCCCCTGACGAGATGTCTTCGGACGACGACGAGTCAACGCCGGCGGATATGGGTGCGCTGATGGCGCGAATGAGGGAGTTCGAGAGGCGCATGGGTTTGGGGGCTGGGGAGGTGAGCCAGCGTCCTGCTCAGCACGCCAGCAGGAAATTGCTAATGAAGCATTTGTTCTCTCGCATGTTACGTTTAGAAGCCAGTGTCGGTGCAACGGCAGTGGGAGATGTGCAACCAGCCCAATCGCCTCCAGTCCCTGAACAGCAGGAGGGACCACCGGCCGGTGTCGGACCCGTTGTCCCGTCAACCATGATGGTGCAGTCAGATCCAGCTTGCGCCTCGGTGTCGGGGTTATCGCCGGTGGAAGCCGCGCAGACGTTGCTATCTGAGACAGCCACCACTTCTACGGGTATGAACACCACACTTACATGGCCTTGGGACCAGGGCCATATACACCAGTCGACGCCCAGGCAGGACACTCGGTTGGAGAGGCGTACATCAGGGTGTGAGGCTAGTACTAGTTCATCAGCCTTGGTTGCCCCAGCTCCGACTCTAGAGGCGGCTAATCAATTTTGGGGAATGGATAAATGGCCGGAGGAGGCGACCCCGGTTTTGTCAGTCGCTGAACTGGCTTCGCATCTAACTCAAAGTTATTGATAAGGTCCGGAGGAATGAATATGTAGACATATTCTCTCTCTATTATAGAGACCTAGACAAGAAAGAGAAGGAAGAGTTGGATGACGAAGCTAAGGAGAAACTTAAAAAACGGAAGGTTGAGCACACATGGGAAAACTGGCTGGCCTGTTATATGATTTACATGGCATTGATAGTCGATGTATCTCCCTATAGGGCCATGTCTTTAGTGAAATACCAAAATATCATTTACAATGCCCATATTGAGTTCCCAGGTAACATATGGCTCGAATATGACAAACGCTTCCGTTCTAAGGCGGCTAGCCGGCCCAACAAACATTGGGATTTGATTGATAACCAGCTTTGGTCGGAGGTAATGCAGTCGACCAAGACCGCATTCAGCCAGAAAGCTGACAGTGGCCACACAGTCCAAAACCTTAAGAAGAATCAGCCCTTTCGGCAAGCAGCCCCGCAATTCCAGCCCCAGCGTAGGCCAATGTGCTGGGAATTTGCGTCCCAAGGGGCATGTAATAAACCCAATTGTAAATATTTGCACGCCTGCACCATATGTTTGGGACTGCATTCGGCTAAACATTGTAATAAACAAAAGCCCAATCATGGCAACAACAGGGGAGGACAGCCGCCTGGGAAAAACCCAACACTGCCTTCCTTTCCAAAAGGGCCCCAGTCCAGTTAAATTAGATCAGCTGGCATATTGGTTGCATGTTTACCCCAATCGGGCGGCTGCAACATACTTAATTGAGGGTTTTAGTTACGGTTTCCGGATCCCAGTTCAAGGACCACGCATGCCACGGATGGCGCCAAACCTAAAATCAA
This sequence comes from Anolis apletophallus, assembly GCA_030556195.1. NCBI lineage: Eukaryota > Metazoa > Chordata > Lepidosauria > Squamata > Anolidae > Anolis > Anolis apletophallus. The sequence goes on from JARBWK010000009.1 coordinate 64,926,583, forward strand.
TTGTTGGAATGGAGACAATAGTGCAGCAAAAAATTGATCAGGAGCTTCGTGAAGGACGGGTTTTGGGACCTTTCGCATCACCGCCCACGCCTCAGTTTAGGGTTTCGCCACTGGGAATAGTACCCAAGAAAGCTGAAGGGGAGTTCCGCCTCATTCATCATCTGTCATATCCCAGAGGCAGATCGGTGAATGACGCGATGCCCGAGGAACTCTGCTCAGTCCAATACACATCCTTTGATAGGGCAGTGGCCATCGTAAAAAGATTCGGTACGGGCGCTGAATTGGCAAAATCTGATATCAAGTCAGCTTTTAGGCTGCTCCCGGTGCACCCCCTAGATTTTGAACTCTTGGGTTTTTACTTCCAAGGTTCATATTATATGGACCGTGCTTTGCCCATGGGCTGCTCCATATCGTGTGCAGCCTTTGAGGCATTTAGCACGTTTCTCGAGTGGGCCATTAAGAAGAAATCGGGCCAAACGGGAGTTGTGCACTACCTCGATGATTTTTTGTTCGTTGGGAGGTGCGGGTCTGGTAACTGCCTTTTGCTGTTACAGTCCTTTCAACAACTTACCGCGGAAATGGGGATCCCATTAGCTGAGGAAAAAACCGAAGGCCCACAGCAGGTTATATCTTTCTTAGGGGTAGAGCTAGATACCGTTCAGCAATTTTCCCGGTTGCCTCCTGATAAGGTGGCAGACCTGAGCCAGAGGGTCCAGCAATTTTTGGGGCGTAAAAAAGCAACCCTGAGGGAGTTCCAAACATTAATTGGACATTTAAATTTTGCATGCAAGGTTGTGGCATCGGGAAGGGCCTTTCTTCGCAAACTGTGTGATGCCATTTCCGGGATAACCTTGCCCCATCATCATATTCGAGTGACCCGTTCTATAAAATTAGATTTGGAAATCTGGCTTAAATTTTTATCCAAATTTAACGGTGTGTCTTTTTGGCGACAGGAGCTAATGCTGCGTGATGCCCTAAAAGTTGCATCCGATGCATCTGGCTCAATAGGTTTTGGCGTATATTTCAACGGGCACTGGTGCGCTCAGGTTTGGCCCCAACAGTGGCATGCGTTGGGCATAACATCGGATTTGACCTTTTTGGAGTTTTTCCCCATCATAGTGGCTGTTACACTATGGGTGGATAGTTTTGCGAATTCAACAGTGCACTTTTGGTGCGACAATATGGCCACAGTACAAGTAATCAACACCCTTACTTCCAAATCGCGAAGGGTTATGGCCGCTTTGCGTATTTTCACGCTTCACTGTCTAGAGCATAATATCTTGTTCCGTGCATTTCACATCGCTGGGTTAGATAATTCATTGGCCGACGCTCTGTCTCATATGCAGATGGAGCGGTTCTGGCAGTTAGCACCCAACGCGGACGCCCGGCCGGAACGCATGCCAGACCATCTCTGGATGGTTGGAGCGAGGAGGTGACCTTGGGTATGGCACACGCACTTGCACCCAGCTCTAGAAAATCTTATGTGAAGTGTGTTCGGGAATTTTCTGAGTTTAGAAAGTATTATGGTTTACCTGTTGTTTTTCCAGTCCCTTACAAGCATTTGGCCCAATTCTGTGTCTATTCAAGGAGGTGGGGTCTAGCCCCTCATACAATCCGAGTCAAATTGGCAGCCTTGGCCTATTGGTTGAAGGCTCAGGGCCTTCCCGATGGGACCAATGATTTTTGGCTACACAAATTGATGGCAGGGTGGTCAAACCAATATAGGCGGCCCAAGGATGATAGGGAACCTTTAACTCCAGATATTCTGAAGGGTTTGCACCACACCTGGCCAAAGTTGTGCTCGTCGGAGTACGAAAGATTACTTTTTCATTCAGCGGCGCTTACGGCCTTTTTCGGGGTGCTTAGAATAAGCGAATTGGTTGCAAAGTCAAAGACTGACGTGTCCTATAGCGCCCTGCTTTTTTCAGACGTGACGATGGTACAGAACACTTTACAAATTGGAATTAGACTATCTAAAACGGATCAGCAAGGAAAAGGCTGTGTGATTAGTTTAGCTACCTGCAGCGATGTTGACTTGTGCCCAATAAGGGCCATGTCTCAATACCTGGCTGTTCGAGCATCCAAGCCTGGGTATCTTTTCTGTCATTTGAACGGCACGCCTTTAACTAAATATCAGTTCTGGACGGTCACGAATAAAGCGTTAAAGCTCTTGGGGCTGGCACAGTACAAATTTGGTACTCACTCTTTTCGTATTGGGGCGGCATCAACGGCATCTGCGCTGGGATATGGTGTTGACAGAATTAAGGCTTTGGGCAGATGGAAGTCAAATGCTTATAAGGGCTATGTTCGTTCAAAGTTAAGTTAAACATGTTATATTGTTTCAGATCTGATGCAGCCGGCGCATAGGCGAAACGTTCTGGTATGTGGTCATAGCTACATCCACTGGGCAGGGCGGCATGCCCAGAGGACTTCCTATGGCCGGCACTTGGGTTTTTCCTCCACCGCTGTGGTCGAGTGGAGAGGTAAAAGAGGTATGTGTTGGGAAGGTTTGATCTCATTCCTGTTAGGCGTCAGGGGCTCACAACTGCCTGACGTCTTGGTCATCCACCTCGGTGGAAATGACTTGGGTCTCCTAGCTGGTAGGCCGCTCTACCAACAGGCTAGAGATGACATATTTCGAATTTGGTGGCACTGGCCGCATGTTCATGTTGTCTGGTCGGCCATCATACCACGGCTCAAGTGGGCTGGTGGTAGTCACGTTCGTCGACTTGAACGAGCAAGAAAACGTGTGAACTGTGCCATGCGAGCCTTTTTGTCGCATGGCAACGGATCTTACATTGGTCATACTAATATTTCTCACACAAATTTAAATTTGTACCGGGCAGATGGTATTCATCTGTCTGAGGAGGGTGATGATTTGTTTTTGTCCAATTTGCAGGTTGGGATTCAGTTGGCATTAGAGAGCTTGGTGGGGGATGTGGACTAGGTGGACACCTGTCCCCATCGGTGGCGGAAAATAGAGAGGAGTATGCAAAGTTGTCTTCACACAAGCCCCCCCCCCCCACAGTTCAGGATGGGGGGTGGGTCATTTGTTCAAACACTCACTCGAAAGGTAGTTTCGGTGAGGCAAGGCTTAATGGCGACATTCTTCGGATAGAGACTTCTGTCCACTTGTTTAACTGTTGTTTGGTTTTGGTTAGGGACAATAGAGATTTTTGCCACAGTTAGCCGAGGGGTATAGCCAACTGGGATACCTCCTCGGCTTTGTCACCAAGTTCCTGAGTCCTACTAGTTTAGGTTTAGGACAGAATTAAATAGGTAACAATTTACAATAAAATTTGCCCACAATTTGAACCCAACTGTACTTGTGTGGTCTCGTTATTTCAGGGGTGGGCAGGCAAAAAGTATGGTTGCCTTTTATCCCCATCTGGGCAGGTTGTTTAAAACGCCATGGAATGATTCTGGAGTATTTTCTGATCCTATGGGAATTTCAGTGTGTTACTGGGGATATTTTTTCTTTTTTTAGCCACATGCTTGTGGCTAGAAAATCAAGGGTATTCTATAAAACTAAACAACAAAACCCAAAAACATGTTCTCATATGCTTCTCTTGAATAGCTATCATGCCTCATTTTTTGCCAAATTCAGAGATCCTCGTGGCAGAATTATAGCAATTAGCTGTCATAGCTCTATGCTCTGGAATTCTGGGGTTTGTAGTTTTCTGAGATATTTGCCCTTCTTTGTCACAAAGCTTTGAAATCATGACAAACTGGAAGGATTGAGTCATGACAGTTACACTAGTGTGAAACTGTTATCACTCTTCAGTGTGAATTATCTCAGAAAGCAAAAAGGCAACCAACACTCTGTGCCATAACCATATTATAATGCTAATATGTTCCTCAGCACCTTTTATCGAGAGCACATATATAGTTCTGTTGGTGTTGTCACCACACTCTAATCAAAGTATTGGGGGGGGGTCCATATGACCTACCCAGATATATGCCTCTAGCTTCAACAATTGTGATGTCTTTTTTATTTTGTTTGTGGTAAAACTTATCTAAACAAATCTTGCCATGATCTTAAGGTTGCAGCAAATTGGAAATGACCAGAAGGCACTCTTACTGATTGGATTTTCTTTCAGAACAGGTGCCTGAACTGATATATTATACATTAATTCTACATGACTGATTTGAAGTATGATGTAATCTATCTATTTATTTATTTATTATTTCAATTTATATATCACCCTTCTCAAAAAGGCTCAGGGTGGTTCACAACAATGAATACACAACACTACATAGTTAAAACAGAATAAAAACAGATTAGGACCAGAATGGAAAGCACAACCTTAGAGATTAAACGCCTGGCGGAACAGGGTGGTCTTACAGGCCCTTCTGAAGGCCTGTAACTCCATTATTGCTCGTGCCTCTGCCGGGAGGGCGTTCCACAGGGTAAGCGCTACTACAACTTTACAAGAAAAGCATGTGATATGGCTGAGTTGCAATTAATAGGAAATAACTTAAGACAAACAACAACAACAAGGCATTTGTATTGATTGATTGATTGATTGATTGATTCGATTTGGTATACCGCTCTCTCCGGAGCCCAGAGGGATTTACAAGATAAAACCAGATAAAACACATAAAAACACGTAAAACAGCATTATAAAACCAAGTTCAACCTCGCTCCCAGCATTAAAATCCCAGCAGACAATAATACAGATGGCAAGATGCGGCAGGGTGGCAGGTTATGGGAGGCATCAGTCGGACCCAAATGCCTGCCTAAACAGCCAAGTCTTTACCGACTTGCGAAACGCCATCAAGCCCCGTAGAGCTCACGTCTCCGCAGGCAACGAATTCCAGAGGCACGGCGCAGCCACTGTGAATGCCTTCTGCCGCGTACTCGACAACCAGTGGGTCTTAATATTAGGTACCTCCAGTAGGTTAAGCCCCTCTGAACGCAGTGATCTACTGGGCACGTATGGGGTAAGCCGCTCCTTCAGGTACACTGGCCCCAATCCATATAAGGCCTTAAAAGTCAAGACTAACACCTTGAAGGAGACCCGGAATTCAATAGGAAGCCAGTGCAGTTCGCGCAGATCTTGGGGCTCCTGTGAGCAGACGTGCTGCTGCGTTCTGCACCAACTTGAGTTTCCGGATCGCCGACAAGGGAAGGCCAATGTACAGCGCATTACAGTAATCGAGCCTCGAGATGACCGTGGCTTGGATCACCGTGGCCAGGTCGCAGCGGGAGAGGTAAGGAGCCAGACGTCTTGCCTGCCGCAGATGATAAAATGCTGTCTTGCAGGCGCAGGCAATCTGCGCCTCCATAGACAGCTGGGGGTCCAGCCGGACCCCCAAGCTCTTAACTAGCGGCTGCGGGCAAAGTGCCATGCCATCAAACGTCGGCAACTGGGTCTCTACCCCCCCCCCCCGGGCGGCCTAGCCACAAGATCTCCGTTATCACCGGGTTCACCTTCAACTTACTGGCTCGCAGCCATCCAGTTACGGCTTCTAGGCAAAGGTGGAAATTATCGGGTACAGATTCCGCCCCGGGGTCCATCCTCAGAATGAGCTGGGTGTCATCAGCGTACTGATGGCACTCCAGCCCAAAACTAATGTGTTATCAAAGGCTTTAATGGCCGGAATCACCGGGTTGCTATACGTTTTTTGGACTGTAAGGCCATGTTCCAGAAACATTCTCTCCTGACATTTTGCTTGTATCTATGGCAGGCACCCTCAGAGGTTGTGACCTCACAACCTCTGGGGATGCCTGCCACAGATGCAAGCAAAACGTCAGGAGAAAATATTTCTGGAATAAGGCCATAAAGCCCGAAAAACTTTCAGCAACCCGATATTTGTATTTCATCCTAATTTCTACTAATTAGCAAGTGCAGTTGGTGGGAACGAGAGAGGGGACTTTCTTTGTGGCCACTCCCCGCCTTTGGAACTCCCTCCTGAAATAACTAAAAATGGTCACCTCTCTCCTCTCCTTTAAAAAGTTTCTACAGACTCATTTGTGTAATCTAGTTTACGGAGAGGAGAAGGATTAACAAATCGGATACACACTCCCACCCTGACAACAGATATCTACCTCAGCTCGCTGATATGTTATGTTTTATTATATTGTGCTTTTAATGTATTGTATATTAATTGGTATGACTCTTTTTGTTTTATGTTTATTTAGTTTAACCCTTGTTTTTGATTGTATATAAGTTATATTGATTGCGTATGAATTATTTACTTTATTTTATGTTTTTGCTTTGATTGTCTATTTGGTTTTTGGCACTGAATTTTTGCCATTTTGTTATTTCTGTAAACCACCCTGAGTCCCTTCTGGGAGAGAGGGTGGATTATAAATAAAGATAATGATTATTATTGTTGTTGTTGTTGTTGTTATAGCATGGTTCACCGGGGGAAAGGATAACGTTCAGTGGAAGGTAGTAGGAAAGGCTGTAGGAAAAATAGAATAGGGCAGGCCTGGGCAAACTTCGGCCCTCCAGGTGTTTTGGACTTCAACTCCCATAATTCCTAACAGCCTCCCGGCTGTTAGGAATTGTGGGAGTTGAAGTCCAAAACACCTGGAGGGCCGAAGTTTGCCCAGGCCTGGAATAAGGCATTACAAATAGATTGATTCAGACCAGGAAGCCATGGCTTGAGCTTGAAAGACCTGAACAGTGCTAGCAAATGACCTGGACCTCTCATTCATAGGGCTGTGTCACGACTTGGGCCTTGGTCACTTGGGCTTTAACCACTTGTTTTGGTAATGCTGCCACCATTCTATGCTTAGAGAAATCTTTCTTAAACTGCTAGCCACAATCCCCTTAAAGTATAGTTCTTGCTAGCACCCGGCTTCCACCCAAACTGTGAGGAGACTTTACTTTGTTTGGTCCCTGAGGCAATGGATAGAATCTTATGAGGATAAAGCAATTTCTGAGGCTTTTCTTGTAAAAGATGAACAGAGAAATGTTTATTATTTGAACAGCTTTCCTGAGAAAGGCACAGAGCGTAATGGTTACAGTAAAACTTGAAATAGCGTAACGGTTGCTTGGCACAAGTATCTTCTAAATTTCCAAACTTGGTTCTTAAAAGATCTTCCTCACAGTAACAGCTTCCCTGAATACTGTGAGTGTCCACAACCTGGAACCGCTAGCCACTCAAAGTTCCCTAGGCGGTCTGAACCAGCTAACAAACTCCTGCTCCAAGAGTCACCTGTTAGCCCTCAGTCCCAGAGCCCACCTTCTATCTCTATACCCAGAGATTGCAAGGCTTCCTGACTGACTGTCACAAGTCAGCATTACAGGCTCTCACACTCTCTCAGCTTCACCAGTACTCCCTTCTGACCCTAAGCAGTGTCAGATTCCCTGACCCTTAGCTCAGATTATCACTGGATGCTTCTGCTACAGAGCACAGACTGCTTCAGACTCTCTGCTTTGGCTTTGACGATTGCTCTCACCCAAGCCTAGCCCAAAACTAAACTCTTCAGACAGGATTTTTCCCTCCTAACCAGCTTGGCTCCTCCCCCTCAGCTCAACAGCCAATCCCCCAGGGCCAGTGCATCCAGAAAGAGGAGCTCCAAATCCACTCCCCCCTTCTCTGACGATACCTTCCCATAATGACTGCCCTGTGGAAACTCCCTCTCAAGATGGATGCCAAGCTGTTTTCCTAGGCCAACCACACAGGCTCCGGCCTAGTCAAATATGTAAGTCCTCACAGGCTGCCACACATCAAACCTAACTTGATGCTAATATCAATGGCAAAGACAACAATTAACTATTTATTTCCTATTAACCTCCTGTTATCTCCCATTTCAATATCCTGTATATGTCTCACATAAAATGTTTCACATACATTTTCTTAATAATTCCTCATACTCTTCTGTAAGGCAAGTAATTATGTAAGCCTCATGTTACAAATTAAGTATACACTGCTGTGATGAGGTGGTTATTTATGTGTAAAAACATATTGTAGCGGATATCTGGAGTCCCAAAATTCCCAGGCAAATACTTCTAACTCTCAGGCGGCGACTTTCGTGCGGGCACAGGAACGAAGGACGCAACAATTGATACTGGTCCAAATGAAGCCAATTTATTGATACATCAGCTGACGGAGTCTGCCTAGCATAAGACTGCCATGGCAGAGCTCGAACAAGACCCAGCATTCAAGTTTTATACATTCAATGGCTGCAAACCCCTGGCCCCGCCCATCTTCATAACTTGCAATAGGCTGGCATTCATGAAACCACATTTCATTACCCAATTAAACAAAGTACTGTTCAGCATTACATTTCTATTTGCTAAGAGCTGTGTCGCAGCATTAATTCTTTATTTCCATTGTTCTATGTTATTGCCTTATGAGCAAAGTGTTCTTGAATTGCAACATTTCTATGCCGTGCCTCTTATTCTCGTCTCTGGCTGCTAGCATGATTTCTGGCAAACTATCTAGCTATGCTAAGGCCAGTTATTCTAAAACCTTGCTGCGCATCACTCTCCTCTGACATCACTTCTGCTAAAAGCATCAATTCTGCTTTAATATGCTATATGTTAATCACATGTTTGTATATATGTTTAGAAGGAACATTCTTTAAAAGCTGCAGAGAGTGAGCAGTAGAATGTTCCCAGCAGCAAGCTGTAAGCAGAGGCTGTTGCCATGACAACAGAGGCCGCTCTGGCTTTAGAATGTTCAGTTTTGAATCTGACAGTTGGAGTTGTCAGTTGACCAGCTGCTGTGAAAAGAGTTAGTAGGACTTAGCAGTGGCTGAAGCTGCAGGCTGTCTGTAGGAGCTGCAGTGTGCAGTTCAGTTCTGTGTGTGGGTTTAGAGCAGGGGTGGGCAACTATTTTTTCCAAGGGGCCACACGAGAGCCAAAAAATATTATGGAGGGCCGCACCTAAAGGCAGAACTACAGGCTAATCTACCTTATTTATTTATTTATTCACTTACTATATTTACTATATATTACACATCATTAATATTAACATATTAATATATCAATAAATATTCATATATTATTAGTATTAATATCATTATTATATTATATTATAGTATATATATATAAACATAATATATTGAAATTATAATATATCATATAACATTATATTATATTTATTATATTATTTTATTATTGTTATAAAATTATTATACAATAATAATAAAAACCACTAAAATAAAATAATGCTTCCTTATAGTCCCCTTCTCTGGTGATTTTTATGCAGAGGCCAGGCAGGGGAGGTAAGCCAGGGGCCCTTAGGCGAGCCGGATAGAATCAGCCAAAGGGCCGCATCCGGCCCCCGGGCCGCAGTTTGCCCACCCCTGGTTTAGAGAAACCCAGGTTAAGGACAAGTGTAGTCCTAGGGTTGAAAATAACCCAGTATTAAGTAGTTACTTGTGTGTAACTGTATCAGGGGAACCCCCCAGTGTTAGATTGTTGAAACCTTGAAGTTTATACCTCTTCGGAGCATATTTGAAACCACCTAAGCTGTGTGCCCATTTGTGTAAAATAAACTGTTAAACACTTTCAATAAGACATCTGTGGAAGTTGTTTGTTCACAAAGACCCTCACATCCAGTGGTCAAGCATTGACAAATGGTGGCAGCAAAATAATAATTAATAATGAAGTGAAACCAAAACATTGATAATCGGTGGCGGTCCATGCCACACAGTTTTAAAAGTTAAGAAGTAGTCGGCGTGGTTCCAGACTTCATACATACAGAGTCTCAAAAATGATATACAATGAGTCAGGAAAGTGACTCTGGTGAATGGGGCAGGCTAGTGCATGATACAATATTTTCCTCATCCTGCACTATTCAAAAAACCAGACAGCAGCACCTTCAGAAAGCAGCTTGCTTTCACTAGACCAAATGGACATACCTGAGTGTGCCTCCATTTTAAAGCAAACACGATAGCTGCTATAAATAGGGCACACAATCCCCTAAAAATGACTTCATGGAATATAAGGTGCACACAAAGCAGAGGTAGCAAAATCACAGAAAGAAAAGCATAAAGCCATTCTACATTGTAAGCCATTTAGAATACCATATTGCCTTAATCTGATGCTAGTTACTTTTGCCACATCGTATTTCACGAAAGCGGTTTTGAAGAGCAAAAAGGAAACTGATGTGCAGGAAATAATTTTGAATTAACTTTTAGCATCTGAATTAAGCCTTCAACAGGAAAAGGAATGGAGAGGGAGAACATATTTTAAAAGTGGCAGTTTAATTATATGGCTGCTGGCTTCTTTTCACTGTAATCATAATATCTACTACCCTATCAGAGTCATTCTGTAAGAAAAAAGAGTATTGCTGGCTCTTCTGCCATGATCACAATATCCAAAAAAGGCCTTCAGGAGTCAGAACTTTTAACATTTAGAAAATATAACTTAACCATGCAATGCATTTTTTAGAGAGCAAAACAGGGCGAAAATATACATATGACATTTTCATAATATCATTGTTCACATTCCTTTCAAGCCACTGGTTTGCTGTTTTATGACCCTAATCTAATATTTTTGTACCCAGAATTGAGAAAGAGGAGGCCGGAATCCAATAAAGAGGTTTTTCTAACAGGAACTGAATATAGGACAATTTCTCCTTCTCATCTGCATTAATGCATGTACTCAAGTCTTATAGGAAACCTCAATTAAAATAGACTCATTGAATCTGCTGTTAAGTAAGAATCTGTCTGGGCAACATAGACATCTTTCAAAGTGTATTTTGAGTGGTATAGACCAGTGTTTCCTAACCAGTGTGCCGTGTGCCATCATCAGGTGTGCCGTGGGAAATTGGAACCTCCAATACCCTTCTTCCCCCTCCTGCCAAACACTTTTTCTTCTCCACTCGGGCTCCCTTCTTCCCAGCCTCATTCTGCTCGCTTTGCCTCGCTTTGCTCTGGGGCGAGTCTGCGTAGTAGCACCCACACAAGTCACATCTTCCTCCCTCCTCCCTCCCCTCCTGAACATGCTCATGCTGCCCCCTCGGATCAAAATGGCAGCAGAAGCGGCAGTGTAGAAGAAAAAGTAAGTGTTCAGCAGGAGGGGGAAGAAAGGACGGCAAGGGGAAGGGGGAGGAAGAGGTCTCTGTCGAAAGCTGGCATGGGCAAACTTGGACCTTCCAGGTGTTTTGGACTCCAACTACCACCATTCCTAGCAGCCTCAGCCACTTAAGCAGGAAAGGGCCCCAGGAATTGTGGGAGTTGAAGTCCAACGCACCCAGAGGGCCAATGTTTTCCCATGCCTGTTTTAGGGACCTTAAAGTGGTGAGCCTCCTTCCAACATTGTGATTCTGGATAGAAAACAAACAACAACATAACATAACATTGTTTGAGTCCACAATGCTCTCTGAACTACAACTTCCAAACTCAAGATCAATTCCCAAGCAAACTCTTTCAGTACTTTCTGTTGGTAATGAGAGTTCAATATGCCAAGTTTGGTTCAATTCCATTGTTGCAAGAGTTCAGGATGCTCTTTGATTGTGTGATAACTATAAATCCCAAAAACTGTAACTCCCAAATGTCAAGGTCTATTTTCCCTAAACTCCATCTGTGTTCACATTTGGGCATATTGAGTATTCATGCCAAGTTTGGTCCTGATCCAACATTGTTTGAGTCCACAGTGCTCTCTGGATATAGTTGAACTACAACTTCAAAACTCAAGGTCAATGTCCACCAATCTCTTATAGCATTTTATCTTGGTTATGGGAGTTCTGTGTGGGAAGTTTGTGTCTTTCTGCCATTCCTGCCAGGATATCTATGTTGTGTTCATCGAAACAGGCCCAGGTTTCACACTGAGTGTATAAATACATTTTTAAAACATATTAACTATATGTATTACTGTGTTAGAGTGTCATTTTGGTTGGTGGTGTGCCCCAGGATTTTGTAAATGTAAAAAGTGTGCCGCGGCTCAAAAAAGGTTGAAAAACACTGGTATAGACTACTATGTCTTAAACTAGCGGGTCCAGACCCGAAATGTGGTCTCCTTAGCTTAATTGTTGGGGTTACAAAAATATGGGACTAGTAAAAGGTTTTTGAATGCCACTCACAAATCTGTTAGCAACAATGTGCAATGTTTACAGTGAACGCTGCAGAAAATGCTTCAGTTGTGCTTCATAAAAAGGAAAATCAACCTGTTTATTTATTTTATTTATTTCCTATATTTATACCCTGCCCTTTTCCTTCTGAAGGGGAACTCAAGCCTTGCAACTGCTAATTCATTTTCAGTAAATGTTTGGTTTTTATACGTATTTCATGTATCTATATTTCTGAAATCATGTAGAAAATCCTTGGGCTTAAAGGGGTTGTGAGTGGAAAAGGTTTAATAAGACCTAGTATAGAGAGAGGAGAGTGAAAGCAGGTCCTATTGCATTAGCAATGAGGTGGCAATAGAATGTTAGATTTGGGAATTTAAGAACAGGAGAAATGTGAATATGATAATTTCCTAAAACCATGGCTAAAAACGCACCAGGAAATTGTCTTTTATTATTATTTATTATTATTTATTAAACATATTAGTCGCTACTCCCATACAGCTCGAGGCGACTTACAAAGTTCAAGTTCACTGGACCAGACCAGTAGGAACGATACAACAACAGCAATACATAATACAAAAGAAAAACAGTGCATTAAACAAATACTAAACAGCAATATAGCGATTACTAAGTTTCTAGAATTAACTAATTATTACAGTTATTTCACCAACTACAAGTTACAGACTACTCCTTAAAGAAGCCAGCCGGCTCCGGGGTCTTAAGTCAAGCCCATAGTTTTTGGAGGAATTGGTGAGGAGGTTAGATACTTGGGCTTGGGATAGTTGGGGAGGGAGACAGTCTTAGATGTTACAGGGCTGTATTTGGGGGGGGGGCTTGGGCTCCTCCTTTCACTGACCAGTCCCCATCCAGACATGCATACTATTGTTAATTGCATAAATTTTGTCAGATCTTATTCAGAACTGAGTTTGAGGAATCATAACAAAATTAAGGTGGCTTTTTCCTACCCTCATACCATGAGTATGTGAGACTCTCCATGACTTTGAAAAGCCATGGTAAGAAAATAACATATATCAAAATATCAGGTTTATATTTTGGTAGTTAACACTGCAAAGACTGAATCTAGACCTCAGATAAAGCCTACCAGGGTTGAATACAAAGGAAAAGCACATTATACTTCTGATGCCGTCATGCAATTTTGTATGAAAAAGGGGAAATGAGTTCATTAAAAAAAGAAATGGTGTTTGGAGGACTCTATGGAACATCTGTGTTTAGGAATTGTTACACAAATAGTTCTCTAACTAAAATAAAATAGCTCTCCTCTGTCCCCTTGTCAGATGTTTGCATTTGATTAAAATTTGTCTTCCTGGCAGCCAACTTTAGATTTCAGGTCAGTTAAATGCATATTCACAGAAGTGCCCATTACCATGGAAACAAGAGAGAAGATACAAAATCAGTGCATTTCGGTTTAAGAAAAGCCCTGTGTATCTTGTTTTATTCCACTGGAAAAAATGTTTCTTCAACAAATGGAAGACGGTTAATTGCTACTGTGGTCAACTGATATCAATTTAGCAACAAAGTCAACAAAAGCATCTCCTGAGATTTGAAGTCTCTAATCGCAAAAATAGTTGTACTAATAACGGCAATATAACACCAGTTGTTCTCAGACAGAAAAAAAATTATAGCTGCTTTTTGCAAACATATTATATCTACAAACCCATGCTTAAAACCTCTTTTGGAAATGGATATTGCTGATAAATGTTGTTTGTCAAGCAAATTTCAAGGTAAATTGAATATGGCAGGATATCATCAAGAAAAAAGAAATGTTTGGGACCTCTTAAGGAAGAAAAGGGCAAATAAATAAGTGGGAAATGAAAGAGATAAACACAGTGGAAAGAGTACAGACATAGCATTTTTCTGTCTATTTTATTAAATTCAAATTTACCCACTGAAATTTCTTTGTGAGTAAACAAAAGGCACTTCTTTCAACAATGCTTTCTACCATATGCATTGTTTGCATTTCAGCTGTGATTAGCTGTTTTGCAGACTTTGTTGTTGGAAGATAGGTTATAATAATTCAAAATCAAATAATTAACATATTGTTAATTGGATTAAGTGAATCCATGGGTTTATAAATGGATTAGGCAAATCAATAGATGCTATTCAAGAGGGGATTAACCACTTGAATTACTCAACATTGAGTACGTAGTGGGATGGTTTTGACAACACATAAGTATTGACAATTTATTATATGTATTTATTTATATCCAGTTTTTTTCTCACTTTGAGGCTCAATATTGTTAAATATATAAGTTAAAAACATAATTAAACTGTTGTAGTCGAGCCTGTGAGTAACGTTGCAAACAGGAGTATGGGTGCAAGGGCAGGGAAAAGGGCTACTCGGGAGCAAGACTCAGGGCATGAGCAACAAAGTAAGAGGATTCGGGATATACTTATGGAGCCCACAGATGAGGATTCTTTTGAGGGATTTTCTGGGAATGATGGGTCTGGGAGTGAAGAAGAAAGCATGGAAAGGGATGGGGAAGAAACAGAAGATGGCCTGGATTAGACTAGGGTGAGAGAGGTGCTGGCTGTTTGCGAGGCACCAACAAGTAGTGACACATTTGAGGGGTTTTCTGGGGGTGAGGACTGGCGATCTTTGCTTTGATCTCTTGTTGACTGTTTGTGTATCGACTTGGACTGGCTTTTCGTACTGTGGACTTCTCTCTCCCTGACTTGGAATGGCTTGGTGTGTGGGTGCTGACGCCAGGACTGCTTCCCCCATGATGATTCTGGACTGCTTGGATGACGCTTCTATCTTCATGGGACACTTCTTTTGATCTTTTGTTTGTCCTTTTTGCCCTGTTTCATTCTGTTCCATTGTTCAAATTGAGTTTTTGAGTGTGTTTTACCTGCAAGTGGCAGTTTGTTTGTTTTGCTACTTATTTGGTGTTTGAAAGAAAATTTTGCACTGAATTGACGTGTTTTTGAGTGGTTCCTTTCACACTTTAACTATCAAGGCTGAAGACTTTAACTTAGAATAGGAACCTCCTCTAGCTCTCACATAGCTAGAAGCACCGTCCCCTTAGTTCAACCAGCTAAACACTGGCTCATATTTTAAAATGTCCATTCTTCTGTTGTCAGTTAGCTTTGCCCCTTTTTCCTCCTAGCTCTGCTGAAATGGATACATTTCTACTGCAGGAGCTTCACTACTATGGCAACGCATCAACCAATCAGCTATAGCTAAGGCTGGCCTGAGTTTGCCATATACTAACATTAATAAAGACATTCAAAACTTATATTATAACTAGCTGACCCGGCCACGCTTTGCTGTGGCTTTTTTTCTTTCCTGTGGCCCACTCTGTATATATGTGTTTTGTGTATGTATATACTAGGCATGAGAAAAAGTTATAAAAATGATTCGTTTTCGTAAGAAATTCGTAAGAAATGCTACTTTCGAGTATTTCCGCACCTGGAACGCCAACCAGGAAGTGGACTTTCTTTATAGAACTTCGGGGCCAGGATTTTCTTAAGTGTCGTTATTAGGTCGTAAGGGGGCACCCTCCTTCTCTCTCACCACCCTCCGCCTCCCTTGCCAATAAGTATTATGGCAAGGCAAGCCCTAAACTCGCTCCTTCTTTCGGCTGGAAGCCCGGAAAAATGTAAACAGAGAGGATTACTCAGAAGTAAATCTGCAAAGGAGGGCACTTTGGATGAAGGGCCCTCCTTTGTGGATTTACTTCTGAGTAATCCTCTCTGTTTACATTTTTCCAGGCTTCCCTGCCTCTCCTGCCTGCCAGGATCTAAAGCATCAAAGAGTATTGGGGTGAGAAACCAACCTAATGTATAATAGAATGAATGCTACTGTAAGTGCCTAATATTATAAGTAATCCAACTGGTCATACCTACATTCCATGCACATGCAATAATACAGCAGTAATAACAATAACAAGAGGTAAAATTCAAACCGAAGTATTCTGACTGGTCTCTCCTCATGCGGTGCAAACGGGCTCTTCTCTTATTAGCCCGGGAAATTAGCCCGGGAAAAGCCAGCGTTTGCTGCTTGGGAGCACACATACATATTCTTGGGGGGTGTATTTGCTGCAGAATCCCGGGCGCAAAGAGAAGATTCTGCAGCAAATCCCCCCCAACGAATATGTATGTGTGTGCACCCAAGCAGAAAACGCTGGCTTTTCCCGGCTCACAGAGAAGAGCCCGTTTGCACCGCATGAGGAGGGACCAGTCAGAATACTTCGGTTTGAATTTTACCTCTTCTTATACCCATTGTTATTACTGCTGTATTATTGCATGTGCATGGAATGTAGGTATATGACCAGCCTGGGCAAACTTGGGCCCTCGCTCCCTCAGGATCGGGGTGAGAGAGAGGCAGCGAGGAGCCAGGGGGGCTCCTCCTCCTTTTCTTTTGCTGCTTCCAAGAATAGAATACCCACTCCCTCCCTCCCTCCTTCCTATTTGGAGAGTCCCATCTAGAATTCAGTGTGATTTATTCAAGTTTTGGCCTACAACTCCCAGAAATCCCAGCCAATTTACCAGCTGTTAGGATTTCTGGGAGTTGTAAACCAAAACCATCTGGAATGTGCATGCGCTGGCATACGAACTACTAACGAATTTTGTTAGTAATTAAGTTACATTTTAGAAATTTTTGGAATTTTTTGTAAGTCTTCCTATTACTAATAAAAAAATCCCCCCATTAGATTTTCGATTCCCCAATTTTGGGTTCTAAACCATGTCTAGTATATACATGGATTTGTGTCTATGTGTATATATGTGTGTGTGTGTGCATATGTGTGTGTTGTTATGTATATGTGTGTTTGTATATGTATATGTGTGTATATGTGTGTATGTGTGTATGTGTGTATGTGTATATTTGTATATTTATGTGCATGTGTATATGTGTGTGTGTATGTGTTCCTTTCTTCTCCCCTCCTTCCTTCCCTCCATACTTTCTTTCCTTTCCCCTTCTCATCCTTCCTGCTAGCCTTCCTTTTTGCTTGCTGTTTTCTCCCCTCCTTCCTTCCTCCCATCCATCCTTCCTCCTATCTTTTCCTTTTTCCCCTACTTCCTTCCATCCATTCATGTTGTGCATCCTTTTGTTTTCCTTCTATTTCTCTCCTCCTTCCCTCCTTCCTTCCTTTTTCTTCCTTTCTTCTCCCCTTCCATCCTTCTATTCTTTCCTTTCCCACTTCTTACTTTTTTCTTCTCTGCCTCCTCCTCATCGCCGCCACTGCCGTCGCCAGGGCTTTGTCATCAGGCGTGTGGAGCAGGCCCCCGCCGGTGTTTGTGGAGGCCAGGGGGGGCCTGGAAGAGCTGCGGGAGGAGCATTGCGTGGGACAGGAAGCCCTGTCAGCAGCAGCGGCGACCGGGCAGGAGGCGGGCCGGCTTCCTCTCCTCCAGGGCGTTTCCTCAGCCCGCGGCCTTGTTCCTTCCCTGAAGGCCTGGCCTTTCCTAAGAGGAGGCCCTGGGCGGGCCCTCATCTTAGGAAAGGCCGGGGCTTCGGGGAAGGAGCAAGGCCGTGGGCTGAGGAGACTCCCTGGGGGAGAGGAAGCCGGCCCACCTCCTCCCCCTCCGGGCTCTTGCTTTTCCACCCAGAAAAGGTGGCGGGGAGTGAGGGGGGCGGTCGCCATCACTGCTGACAGGTCTTCCTGTCCCACGCCATGCTCCTCCCGCGGCTCCTCCAGGCGGCCTGGCCTGGCTTTGACCGGGCATGTGGAGCAGGAGGAGGAAGAGGAGGCGGAGGAGGAGGAAAGAGCCACTGCGCTTTGGCTGCCATGCATGCGCGAACGTTCTAAACGCGCGCTGGCAGCGAAGAGGCCGGGATGGCAGGTACGTTGCCTGTTTTTGGGGGCTTGTGTTTGGGGGTGTTGCGAGGTACCTAGGGCTTTTTTTGGGGGGGCCGTATAGGTACCTCGGGGTATGGTTGTATGTGTTGCCGAGTTTAGTGGTTCTGCAACTTATAGTTTCTTTGTCTATGGGCGTCATTGCACGACCGGTCTCTTTTTATATATATAGATTAGATATTCCGTTACATCGGCTAAGTATTTTCTTGGGATATTCAACAAGCTCTGTAAAGAGAAATGAAAGGAGTATTCTTAGCACTAGTTAAGAATATTAATAGACTGAAATGTGTCCAGAGAAGGGTGACCAAGTTCTAGAATCTATTACTCTCATCAGATGGAGTGAATTTCTGGTGTAGGCCCAACCCGCAATTGGGGTGAAAGCATTGTAGGACACTTTCACCTCAACCCAGGAGGTTTCTCGTGTTGTGCTGGCTCCAGTGGAGCCAGCAAGGGGCAACTCCACAAGGGCAATGCTTTCCCTATGTTGCCAAGAGGGAGCTGCACACAAAGTGACAGATTCACCCTGCTGTTCCCTCTTTCCTTGCAGAAGCTAGGCAAAGTGTGATGCTTTGCCTGGGCTTTATAATAAGTTCATAAGTATGTTTAGCTTGGAGAAGAGAAGATTGAGAGAGAACATGATAGTTCATGTTTAAATGTTTAAAAGAATGCCATATTGAGGAGAGGACAAGCTTGTTTTCTGCTGCTCTAGAGTCTAGGACATTAAGTTCAAATTGCAGGAGAAGTGATTCTACTTAAACATTAGAAAGAACTTCCTGACAGTTTAGAGTGGTTCTACAGGGAAATAGTCTGCCTTGGAGTGTGGTGGAGTTTACTTCTTTGGAGGTTTTTAAACAGATTCTGGACGACCATCTATCAGGAGTGCTTGATTATGTGTTCCTGCATGGCAAGGGATTGAACTCAATGGCCTTTGTGGTCTGTTCCAACCCTGTGATTCTATGATTGTGAAGTTTCACACAGAAGGAAAACAATAGGTCAGGCTAACATGTGATAACTAAGAAGAAATTGAAAGAACCACCATTCTTTGAACTCAAGTGGAAACCATCATGTGAACACTGTACATTATTTAGATTATTCAATTCTTAATCTATTTACTAAATGTTGCAAATTTTGCTGTACTACTATTCAATTAGCATGGTTATCTTCTATTTAAATTTATTTGAAATTCATTATTTTTCTTATTTAAAATTATTTCATTACTTTACCGACCCTCAGGCCCTAACCCGGAAGTATAATGTCTTTACCAAACCTGGGATGGCAATTTTTCTTAAATTTTTGTAATAGATCGTATTTTCCCCCTTCTCCTCTCACAGTGCTGTGCAGCTGCCTGCCTGGTCGGAGGATAATTAAAGTAAAAGACCAAAGTAAAGACACCCCCCCCCCCGCTTTGACCTCCTGGAAATACCTCGGTGTGCTAATCCAAGATAGAGGAGGGTGGAAGGACGAGAAGGACGAGAAGCTCCATAATGGCGGCGGAGCAAATGTAAACAGCTGATAAGCTGTTGTTTTAGTATAGACAAGTTTCGCATGGAAGAAGGAGGAAGTGAAGAAAGTGTCAGAAGCAAGGGAAACCATAGAGAAAAAACAGCACTCCTAGAGCGCCCTTGGAGGACTAAAGGTAAAAAAGGAGTTTAAACACCTAGAAACTGGGATAGATAGAAGGAAAGGAGGAGAAGGAGATAAGAAAGGCTGAAAGAAGAGGAGGGAGTGACAAGACCACGGAGTGAAGAAGGAATAAGTACAGAAGCAAGGGAAACTATAGAGAAAAAACGGAGCTCCTAGAGCTTCCTTGGAGGACTAAAGGAAAAAAGCCTTCACACGCTTTTCCTCCTTCCTCCGACCAAGCAGAAGGGCTGCACTGCACTGTGATATGTCTGTAAGTCACCCTGAAAAGCAATTTGGAGAAGGTTGATATTCCTGTTAGAAGAAGCTCATACTGTATCTCTGAATTTATTTGCATTAATTGATTATTTGTTGATATAGCTTGCTTCTATGATGTTGTTAGTGGGGTTTAGGCTTGCCCTCCATTCTTCCCTCCCAGCTGAGGTCACGAATAATAACGAATATTTGTTATTAATAGTGTTTTAATCACGATTTTTTGGGAAATTATTTTGTAAGTATTTCAATTACTAATTTTTAAAAGGTCTCCCCCATTAGTAGTTTAGAACCAAATTTTTGATGGATCAACCACCCCTACTGTTTAGTCCTGTTGAGCTTTGCAATAGTGCATATGCAGGGAGAAATGATCACAATGCTCTTTTTGCCAGGGGACCCAGGTCAGAAAAACCCAATACACCTTCTCTCAGTCTTACATTTCACTTCTTAGAAATGACCACACAAATAATTAATTTATGCAGCTTCTAGAAACTGACAAAATCTAGCCAGCCCTTGCAGATTAGTGGGAAACAGATGGAGAGAAATGCTGGGTTGCATGTATAAAGAGCCCAGAAACAGTAAAGAGCTATTAATAACTCACAAAATTATGACTCTCATTCGACAGAGTTTCCACAGAACCCACTTCTGCCCGCTGGGAGTTCTGTCCAAGGCTGCCATTTATTACCATGCCTTCCGCTTTATGAAACAGATGGGCTTCTTCATTCATTTAATCACCAGCACCCTTCCCATAACTAACTCTTTACTTATGAGTATGCTAACTAGGGCTGATCAGGGCTGTAAGCAGGAAATATAATTTGGTTCACCAATTGCCCTATTCATTATCCTCCCTGGCATCTACATTCTGCACAACATTAGGATGCTGCATATAATGTGATCATTTACTATGTGGCGGGAACTGCCAAATACAATGAATAGAAAACAGAGTCTTTCCAGAGAGTTATTCTACATACAAGGGAAAGCACCACTTGGCTTAATGACGTTTTCAAAGTGATCAAGTGCAATGCTGTCCATGTATAATGTAAACCCTTGTACATGCAGAACAAAATGGATTGAAATTTGCATACTTTACATATTGTTCCATATGCCGTTAATATTTATTAAAATTAGATATGTTGATGCTATAATGATGGAGGATCATCCGGCAAGGCAAGGAGCTGTTAAACTAGGCTGTGATTCCTACCTGGAAGTAAGCTCCATTTAATTTAATGGAAGTGGGACCAAGCATTTGGCCAGTAAAATAATGCAGTGCAAAGAATAATTAGGAAAAACAATCGGAATGACCATGGTGTATGATTTTTGGATTATGTGATTTTTAATATTTATAATAAGGTGTTTTTAACACATTTTAATACTTAAATGTTTATGTCTTATGTTTAATGGTTTTAATGATTTTAATTTATAGTTATATGTTAGTGTTTAGTTATTATGGGGGGGGGGGGGTTGTCTACATGTATGTTGACATTGAATTTTTGCCATTAGTGTGTTCTAAAATTCCTTGAGTCCCCCCTTGGGGTGAGAAAGGAGGTATATAAATGTAGTAAAGACATGTACAGAGTTATCCCATCAGGTATGAAGGCCGGTTAGATTATTAACTAAAATTGAAAAATCCCAAATTCTCTCGAGGGACAGCCACCTTTTTCAATCTTTGATGACAAGCAGAAATCTACCTCCTTTAGAAGTTGGAACAGGATATAACCTGAAAGCTTCTGCTTGCGAAACAAATCATGTTTTCCAATATGCAGTTCAATATCAAGGGCTCGGTGTACAAAAAAGCAATGTAGCATTTCTGTAACCATGCTTCTATTTATAAAAGTAAGCAGCATGACTTACATGGTGGCTGCGGTGATAAATTGCAGAGGGAAGACCTAATATTGTCAAATAGTTTCCTCGTGAGGTTTTCTCCAGGGCTTCTCCATATCGCCTATTGCTGTGGTATAAAATTATATAGAGGTCTTTCCTTTGGGGTTGAATTACTTGTCAGGGAAAGGGACCATATATTTAATTGTTATAGTTAAAGAACAATCTAATTTTATGAAATAGCAGTCACACAGTCTCATGGTGTAGGACAAGTGGAAGGCATGCCCCTCTCTTCTTTTAGTCTAAACGCACACTCAGCCTATTACCTCACATGGGACGTAAATTATTAATCCATTATAGTGTTTCTTATTAACAGCTACATGCTCTGCAGTTTCTTCACCCAAACTGTAAAAACAAGTCATCCACCAGCATTAGAATTTACATCCACTGCTGACTGTGCAGTAGGATGCTAGGTACTTGGCTGTTCGGCTGTTCTTTGGAGGCACCTTGGACTGAAACAGTTCCTTTACTTCCCTTTTGTAAAACAAGATTTTTATGTCAACGAACTTGAGTACTATTGTTTTATAAAATAATAATAAATAAATAGAGATTTAAATTCAAGGTATTCCAGAGAACTCTGTTGTACTCATGATGAATCTATAAATGTACGTTATCACACTGGAGCTTTAACATGGGCCCCGTTCTTATTGTGCCTGCAAAATTCTAGGAAATGTACCGTATATTCCGGCATACTAGACCACTTTTTATGCCTGGAAAATCTTATGAAAAGTTGGGGGTCATCTAGTATGCCAGGTATAAATTAAAATAATAAGTTATTGAGGAGGGAGGGTGGAGGGAGGGAGGGAGGGCATGAGGAGGAGGAGGAGCAGCCCACATTGCTACAGAGACTGGCTGGGGATGATGGCCCGCTGGGCTTTCCCTGTGGCCCCCGCCGCTCTCCATTCAAGGACCTCCTCCAAAGTCTTGCCTAGGCCCAAGGAAGCGCCTTCAGACGCCGACTCCTAGCAGTGCTGGGTGACGGCATGCTATTGATGTGCTCCCAGAGGCATGCTGGGAGCAGTAGGAGTCAGGGGACTACTGTTCCCAGCATTCCTCTGGAAGCACATCCAAGGCACGCCATCACCCAGCACTGCTAGGAGTCATCCGGAGGCGCTTCCTTGGGCCTAGGCAAGCCCAGTTGCCTTTGGGGGAGGTAAGCGGTGAGGGCAAGAAGGTCCTTGAACAGAGAGTGGCGGGGGCTGCAGGGTCATAGTCTTGGAAGAGGAGGGGGTAGTCTTAAACACCGAGAATATCCCTAACTTTGTATTTTATCTTTAAATGTTGGGGGGGGGGGTTGTCTTATACCCCCAGTGGCCTTGTATTCCGGAATATACGATAGTTTAGAATGGGGCCTTTTGAATACTCAGCTAGAGATGTCCTTGCCTTCTCAAACTACATTTCCCAGTATTCTACAGGCGTTGGAAGAATGGGGCTGTCCGCGTTAAAGCTCCAGTGTGATAGGAGTCTAGTCATAGCCACACTTCCAAAATACTATGGTTTCAAAGTACTCTATGGCAGGGGTGCTCACACTTTTCCAGCATGCGAGCTACTTATAAAACAACCAAGTCCCAAAGATCTACCTACCCACTACTCAGAGAGCCATAAAAGCAAAATATTAGGAAATTTATTTCAGTGAGAGCCATATAATACATTTTATGACTGAATTCAACTAAATGTGAGTATAATAAACCCCTGAGCATTCCTCATAAATGGCATGGGAGCCATACACACTGTGCCTGCGATCTGCCTGGGATCTACCAGGACGCCCTTCGAGATCTACCAGTAGATCATGATCTACCTAATGAGCACCCCTGCTCTATGGAGTACTTCGAAAGGTATTCCAGTTGCCTGGTAAACTACAAGTGTTTGGGTCACACAAGGTTGAACCTAGCATACTCTCCAACTGACCCAGTTTGACAGAAGCAATCCCAATGAAAGCTTGGGCATCTTGTGTTTTAACTGTTCATAAAACATTCTAGAATTTCTTTTCTCCTCCCACTTTCCCTTTTATCCTCAGCTTCTTTCAACTGTTGCAAATTTTCAAAATGCTTTACCCTTAACTCAGCAGAAGGAGAAGAGGGGACAGAATTTTGTCCTCCCCTGTAGGCTCAGATCAAATCGAATTGCTGAAATCTCATTTGTGTGTTCTTCCTCTTGAATAGCTTCCACACTTTAATATCACTTGGCTGCATATCTCCTACTTTTTTTCTGTTAACTTTGGAGAGTATCTCATATGTCAAGATGAGGGGCAGATTGGGATCAAAGCTGCCTGGCATAGTTCTGTTCCCCTTCATTCATGTTTTTGTTGTTGTTCATTTGTATGAGCCCCAAATTCTGAATCAGGCATGGGTAAACCAGGTGCTTTGGGCTTCAACTCCCACAATTCCTAACAGCTTACCAGCTGTTGAAGTCCAAAAGACGTGTAGGGCTGAAGTTCGCCCATGGCTATTCTAAATGCTGTGTTACACTATGAAGAGACATAACACTGGTGGCTGAAGTAACACCCCCCACACACCCACACACACACACAAACTATAGAAGAAATATTCAAGTTCTGAAGTAATGGTTTGCCGTCCTGTATAATGATTTCCCCTCTTATGGGTATTTATTCCATATGCTTTGTAGATTTAAAATTACCCACACCAAAGCAGGGGTGCCCACACTTTTTCAGCATGCGAGCTACTTATAATAAAACCAAGTCAGAAAGATCTACCTACCTCCTCTAGGCTGGAGAGGGGAGGGGCAGGGGCGGGGCTTGGCACAGCCTGGCTCCGCCCCCTCTGGCTTCTGCTCTACCAGCAGCTTCTCCAGGCTTGAGGGTGGCAGTGCCAAGCCGGCCTTGTGCTAACTATGCCACCACTGGCTTGGCATTGCCATCCTCAAGCATGGAGAAGCTGCTGGTAGAGCAGAAGCCAGAGGGGGGTGGAGCCAGGCCACACCAAGCCCCACCCTCTCCCCTCTGACTTTGGAGCTCCCAGCAGCTTCTCCAGGCTTGAGGATGACAATGCCAAGTCAGTGGTGGCATAGCTAGCACAAGGCTGGCTTGGCACTGCCATCCTCAAGCCTGTAGAAGCTGCTGGTATAGTGGAGCCAGGCCCCCCCAAGCCCTGCCCCCACCCGCTGGCTTTGGAGCTCCCAGCAGCTTCTCCAGTGCCAAGCCAGTGGTGGCATAGCTAGCACAAGGCTGGCTTGGCTGTGCCCTCCTCAAGGCTGGAGCAACTGCTGGAAGTGCCAAACCTGTGGAGGGGGCGGGGCTTGGTGCGGCCTGGCTCCACCCCCCTCTGAGAAGCACCCCATCCGGCTGGGATCGACCTCCTTTGGTCCCAGGATTGACTGGTCGATCACGTTCGACTTCCTGGGCAGCCCTGAACCAAAGCCTCTGTGAAGAAGAAAGTCTGGTTCTTTTGAAACTGATAACCACGTTGAGAGATAAGAATTCACCCTCCGCAATCCAGTTTCCTTTCTGACTGAATCTGGAATGTGAAAAGATAAGACATGAAGTGAAGGGTGTTCTGGTACAACTAAAGTAACAACCCTCTCTGTTTTTAAGAGAAAGGAAGCTCCACATTATACAAGTTGTGCAAGATGTAGTTTGGCCTTCAGTGTTTATTGATAGTGAGAAGCTCTATGATGACAGCATTCAGGGAAAGGCAGACTTGATTTTTCTGTGCCAGTTCCGTAATTCTTTTATTATCTGATGCTCTTTGTATACTTCGGGTTAGATAAGCTCAATGCGCAAACATTTTATTAAGAGTTTTATGTCATGTTTGGAACATCAAATAAGAAACTGCTCCCAAGAACTCTTGTCTCAACTCTTGCAGTTTCTAAATGCCAGTAGAAACAAATGTTTTGAAGCTCACATGGATTACTAGAGCATTGATCAAACAGTCACCCCACTTAATAGTAGTCTCTTACTATTATTAATGAATGCTTACAAACTCCAAGTCTGTGTGGGGACTCCATGAGAGGGGAAAAGGCACAACAAATTATCTTCTGTTCTAAAGCCTTAGTATGGAATGGGAAATGTAGTCAATACTGTTCAATACTATTTGATTTATAATGGCACAATGCAGGGATTTTCTGGGCATTACCACATCATAAATATTGCATTGGCAATATCAGTACAGAGAAGAGTATTGTTTATACCACATGAGGATGGCACATACTCCTATGTGTAAAAGTGTGCGTGCCATTTGAACATCTCTGAGATTACCTTCCAGGATTATTTGTCTTGAAACTTGTCGACACACAAACGATCGATAATGTTTTCTCAATTTTGTCCAGATATTTCTGTTTTGGTCCTCTAATTATATTTAGAAGCTCAGAAAGACATTGCTACCCTCAGTAAAGCCAACTCATTGAAATGGCTAAGTCGTTTTAAACATACTTTTCAAACAGCCCAAGACAGAAATGCCTAAGCACCCCAGAAGGATATTTACCAGAACTAGATTTGAACAGCTGAATACAATGGTCAAACATGGAAGGTTTAACCAAGTTCTATATAATGAAAGATATTGTATCTGTGGACCGTCAGAGGTAGAAGATATCACACATGTACTGTTTAAGTTGTAACTTGTATAAGAAAGAGAGAAACCAATACCTTGGACCATACATTATACAAAACACATACTGGGATCCTTATAGTAAAACTACATTTTATTGGCTGGCCAGAATGCAAAAATAACATAGAAAATGGCCCTTTTTCCTATATAAAGCAACTCAGCTGAGAACTGCATATTTGGAGTTGATTGGGGTAAACTGTAGGTGTGATGCAGATATTTAATCTGGATTGGGATCATGATCCCTTGTTAACAGCTTTTTTAGTTTAACTTTTGTTGTACTTTGAGTTTTATGCTTTATGTGTATGTGTTAAATGTGTTTGTCAAGTGTTTAAATACAGTCAATGAGCTAATCAATAAAATGTATGTTATATTTTGAAATCAGGAGAAATCAATATTTTGGAACTGAGTTATTGTCTATGAATTTAGTATAGATAGACATATGCTAACTACAAACATTAAATGTGTTGTTGTTGTTGTTGTTGACCTGCTTATCCTCCCAAACTTTTGTTGGGTGGTTTTAGAGGAACTGATATATGGAAGCTAATATTTTTCTTTCCTGGAACTTCATAAGGAAGGTTAGCAAGAAGATAACATGGAACATCCATATTCCATTTTATGGACAATAATTTTAAAAGGTTGTGTAGAATGCAATGTTGGTAACTACTATCCTCTCTTGCATCATTAGTTTTAGAATAGAAACAAACTAAGCATTTTATCCATATTGGATAGATGCAGATTCTACAAAGTAGAAATTATTTTTTTGACAACATTTGGACTGCTGTTAGATTTAGAAGTACTTCAATTGACTCTTTTATATGCCTTGTTTATATCATTTTATGAAGGGTTCAGATGAATTTTTCCTATTGAGTTTTGTGGACTTTTTGCTGACGGTCATCCAATATGAGCCACACTTTAGTGATGGTTGGTGTCTTCCAAGTAACTGAAATACAGCCACTCCAGACTTTGAGGTAGTTATCCAAGGTGCTGTTGACATAATAGCTAAAATGGCTTGATCTTCTACTCCTCTGACAATAGAGCCACTATTCACCATTGCTCTACTCACCTGAAAGAGAGAGAGTAAATAAACTTACTTTGGGTTGAATCTTATAATCACCAAGGAGCCTCCTCCCTGCACCCCTGCCAAATGACAAGGGAAGAGAGAAGAAAGCCCTAAACGGTTCCGGCTCAGCTTATCTATCCAAATGCATCTTTCCCTATTAACCTACCAGGGATTTGAGATCATCAGAGGAGGCCCTGCTCTCGATCCCGCCTGCTTCACAAGCAGGGTCTTCTCTGTGGTGGCCCCTTAGCTGTGGAACTCCCTGCCTAGGGATATCAGATCTGTCCCTCCTAAACTTTCGGAAAAAACTGAAAACTTGGCTTTTCGAGCAAGCTTTTCGAGTCTCAGCATAATCAGACAAATTTGAATTGGAAAATGACCTAGGAACGGATAAGGACTAAACATGATGACATAGTTTGAAATTTGTTATTGTTTACTGTTTTGATGCTTTTAGATAGATTGCAATGTAATGTTTTTGATTTTTACTGCTGTATGTATTTTATATATGGCATCGAATTGTGCCAACTGTTCACTGCCCTGAGTCGCCTTCGAGCTGATATGGGCAGGGTAGAAATAGCGTAAATAAAAATAAATAAATAAATAAATAAACGAATTTTATTGTGACACCCCATCTCTGGAAGGTCATCTTTAAAAACTTTTTATTGTCTGTCAAATACCTTTTTTATTATTCCAAACATTTTAGGAATTATTTTTCAAACTTTTATAGTTTTGCATTGTTATATTCCTATTGCTAGCTTTTGTTTTTTGTTTGTTTTATTATGTGCCCTACTGGTTTATTATATACTAGCTGAGGACCCGGCGGTGCCCGGGTTATTTGAGGAAGGCATTGTGTGCCAAGGTTGGTTCCTATTAGATGTTTATGTGGCTTGCAGTGGTCTCAAGAACTTAGTGAAGGTACTGCGAGTCCCGGGGGCCTAGTCAGGAAAATCAAGTTGTGGGAGCCTAACCATATCCCATGTGCTGAGGCCTAGTCAGGAAAATCAAGTTAAGGATTACTTGTTGTCAATTTTGGGCCTGGTCTGTGATGTATAGGGGCTACAGTGTTGTTTTGGAAGTGAATGAGGTGAAGGTACTTCATATTCCATCATTCGTGGCCCATCCTGCCCTAAACCACACCAGGTTGTGAAGTGGGCCGTTGGGCCCCTGTTTGCCAATTTTTGTCCTGATCTGTCACTGCTGTGGGCCGCAGTGTATGACTGACTGAGGCTTTTCCTTTTTCCTCTGAGTCACCTTAGAATGTTGGAATGTGGATGGCCATTCGAAGTCCGTTATGCAAATACGATTTCAGTGGCAGGCAATCCCCTCTGTCTGGAGCCGTTTGGATGTGGTTTGTGTTTTTTAGGGGCTACAGTGTTGTTTTGGAAGTGTATGAGGTGAATGTACTGCAAATCCCATCATTCGTGGCTCATTCTGCCCTAAACCACACCAGGCTGTGAAGTGGGCCATTGTTCCCCTGTTTGCCAAGTTTGGTCGTGATCCGTCATTGCTGTGGGCCGCTGTTGGTGACTGCCTGAGGCATTTTCTTTTCCCTCTGAGTCACCTTGGAATGGTGGGATGTGGTTGGCCTATCGGAGTACGTTATGCAAATACCATTTCAGTGGCAACCAATCCCCTCTGTCTGGGGCCGTAGAATATTGGAGTTCTGAGGCTGGCCAATCAGCCAGTACGTTATGCAAATAATCCCACAGTGGCAGCCAATCGAAACGCTTGCACATATTCCTCCCTCTGCTCGGTTGCTCGGCCGCACCACCACCCGCAAACACTGACTTTTATTATATGTAATAGATAGATAGATAGATATATTATGTTTAGTCTCCCCAGTGAAGTGAGGAGCAGGACACTGTGCTTTAGGTATTGTGTGTCCTCAGGGGGGATATGTAAAGCTGTGGCTGTCATTTTACTCAGCACTGTGGGTCTCTGTTCCCCAGCACCAACCAGCAACAGTCTGTGGGTCTCCCCCAAACACCAGGGGATAGGGGGAAAGCTTCAGTGAGCAGCCTACTACTGAGCCCAGAGAGATCATCCCATAAAGGTGTCTTCTTGGGGAAAAATTAATATATGACAGTGTCTTATTTTTGGGGAAACGTTTTAATCATAACTTTTAGAATTCCCTATCTAGCATAACTAGTAGTTAAGTTGACTGGGGAATTTTAAGACTAGTATTCCCTTAAGAGGAAGGGGTGGGGAGGGAAAGAATAAAATACACTTTCCCATGTTCTGGGAGAAAACAAGGAATGCACATGAATGGACAATGTACATTTACTTAATTTTCTTCCAAAATTCCATTTGTTTTCCAAAGAATTCTCCCATTACTTTGGTCAGAACACTGAGACTGCAGAATCCTCCATTGTCACCACTGAAAAGTTCCCCATCTGTTAGATAAAACAGGTCATAAATCTTTGTCACTAACTTGTCAGGTTGAAATAGTCACCAATGCCACAGCAATCACATTTGTTCCTAACCTCAGCAGAATGGCCAAGCAGTGCCATCTGATCAGTGTCATCCAAATGCATGCAGGGAAGAAAACATTGACCAGTTTGATTTACCTCTGCATTCCTTTTCTAAGCACATATACATCTTCCAGGCCTGTTACGTATATATCCTCTGTTCCATGAGTTTATTTGAACTTAGAGGTTAAGCAAATGCTTTTTATTCATTTATTTTCAGAGGATACAATGTCCGCAGATGCAGACACATGCTCTCTCGGCATTACTTCGCAAATGAAGATTCTTAGGAAGAACTCATCCCACGCCTTTTACAAGCGCGTTGATGACTAAAAAGGCCAATCTGAGATAGGCAAGTTCGGTTGCAGAAAGCACAGCCGAAAGTCTCCTAGGGCGATGTTGTTTCCAAGTTGTGGTTCTTTCTGCATTGTCATTTCTCTTCGGGACCCATTTGACGTGTTTTCTCGAAAGAGGCTGCAGCATTGTGGATAGTGCATCTCCATGCCTCCCGATGTGAGGCCAGGGTGGACTGTTTTTGGTGATCAATCTGGCCGAGCCTGAGATGTTTCAGGGAGTCCTTATATCTCTTTTTGGGGGTGCCTCTCCTGCGCTGACCCGTGGCGAGTTCACCGTAGAGTAGTATCTTTGGGAGGCAGTGGTCCTCCATCCTAGAGATGTGCCCTGCCCAGCGCAGCTGTGTTCTCAATAGCATGGCCTCAATGCTGGTGATCCCTGCTTGCTCAAGGACAGCAACATTCATCACATAGTCGGTCCAGTGTATATTTAGGATTGTGCGAAGACAGCGCTGATGAAAGTGTTCGAGGAGTCGTAGGTGTTGGCGATAGGTGACCCATGTTTCAGACCCATAGAGGAGAATAGACAGTACAATAACTCTGTACACAGTGATTTTGGTGCTTTGCCTCAGGTGCTTGTTGCTCCAGACTGTTTTGTGAAGCCTTCCAAATGCACTATATGCCTTTGCTAATCTGAGATCTATCTCTTTGTCAATCTTGGCGTCTGAAGAGAAGATGCTTCCCAGGTATGTGAACTGCTGAACGGACATAAGCACAGATTCGCCTATGCTGATGTGAGGATGATGCTGTTCTTCCTGTGGTGTGGGCTGGTAGAGGACTTCCATTTTCTTCAGGCTGACTTCCAGCCCAAACAGCTCTGCAGCTGCTGCAAAGCAGGAGGTTAGGCACTGCAGGGCTGCTTCTGAATGGGCGACAAGGGCAGCATCGTCAGCAAAAAGCAGCTCACGGACTAGATAGTTTAGAGCCTTAATGCGAGCCCTCAGACACATGCAGTGCTGCAATATTTGAAGATACATCATGGATTCGTGACAGAACATTTCATAGCAGGATTTGTAGAAGCTTCCTTGTTCTCCATGTGTGCTATGGTAGAAGGATGAGAAAAAGCACCACTGTAATTTGAATGCAACAAAATTAAATAATATTTTGCTTCAGCAGCACATATTGGGCAACATGGGTTTCATTCAAACAAAGGTTTCTGCTCATACACTTAAAAAGTTTTTGTGAAGTTCTTGTAACTGCTTCTTGCACTATCAATGTCACACTGCAGTTCTTATCAAAGTGGTTCGAATTATGGCAGGTGAATGGAGGAACACCTTTGGCATCTTCTGTTGAAGTGGCACAATCTGTTTTCTTTTTATGATGCCTATATATAAAATCATGGTATTTGAGAGGTAAAGGTTGCCATTCTATTGCTGCCAGTCCCTTTGGCCTCAACTAAGATTTCACATTGCCTAGTCACTAATTTAGTACAGTTGAATGATTTTATGACAGCCAATTATTCTATCGTATTAACTCCACTCGTTATTGATTTTTATTGGCAATCACTGTTATGAATAATTTTAGGCCTCATCTGATGTCTATATTTTCCTTTTTTATCTCAAGTTTATCATAATGGCTTCATGTGGCGAGCCAATGAGGGAGGGGGGAAAACAAAGTTTGATCTTCTGTACCACATTGTGCTTCATGTTTCATTCCTATCTGCCTGTGTTTCTTCATTTAAACCACTCTGGTAATACAGGTTGATGACCCCTTATCCAAAATGCTTGTGATTGGAAGTGTTGGAAATGTGGGTCCCCTGTCGCCCCCGATTTTGGAATATCTGTATTTGCATAGATATACGTAAGATGACATCTTGGAGATGGGACCCAAGTCTAAAGAAGAAATTAGTGCAGGGGTAGGGAACCTATGGCTCGGGAGCCAGATGTGGCTCTTTTCATGATTGCATCTGGCTCTCCAGAACAGCCTGGGCCTCGGTTTCCCAGCATGCAGCGGGGAGGAGTGTCGCAAATGCGCTGCGACTGCTGCTCCCGCGCGCTATCGCCGCCTCTTCCTCATCCCCCGCTGATCTCAGGTCCCTTCACCCTCTTCACCGGAGATGGCAGAGCCCGGCAATAGCGCCTTGTCCTCGTCTTCCTCTTTGTCCTCTGCCACG
Source organism: Anolis apletophallus (assembly GCA_030556195.1). NCBI lineage: Eukaryota > Metazoa > Chordata > Lepidosauria > Squamata > Anolidae > Anolis > Anolis apletophallus. The sequence goes on from JARBWK010000009.1 coordinate 64,958,699, forward strand.
GGCCTCGGAAGAGGCGGTGGAGGCGGGCCTGGCTCTGGCGCCGCAGACCAGGCCTCGCTGCCCCGGGGGATGGCCATCTCATTGCTCTCATTGTTGGGCAGCTCAAGAGCCACTGCCTCTTTGACGCCTTCCAGAGGGACTGCCTTGCCGACGTCAACACTAAGGTCCACCTTGGCCCCGCGCCCTCCTCCCCCTTCCTTCCTTCCTTCCTTCCTTCCTTCCTTTTTCCCTCTTTTTTCTTGCATTCCTTTTTCCTCCCTCTCTCCTCTTCCTTCTTTCCTCCATTCTCCCTCTTCCTTCCTCTTCCTTTCTTTCTTTCTCCCCCTTCACCCTTTCCATCTCTCCTTCCTTTTCCCTCCCTCTCTCCCCTTCCTTCTTTCCTCCATTCTCCCTCTCTCTACATTCCTTCCTCTTCTATTCTTTTCCCCCAGTCTTCCTTTCCTTCTCCTTCCTTTCTTTTCACTTCCCCCTCTCTCCCCTTCTTTCTTTTCTTCTTTTCCCTTCATTATTTTACTTTTTCTCACTCCCTTTTCTTCCTTTTCCTTTCCTCCCGTCCCATTTCTTTCTTTCCCCCTTCCTTCCGTCTTCTCTTCCTTCCCAGAGTCATGAGCATGCCTTTTGCAGAGCCAGGTCTGAAGTGTCCCGTCATTCTGCCGGGGGAATCCTTTTCCCATAGTATGAATGTATATACTTGCATTTAGTTGAATCCAGTCTTAAAATATATTATATATATTATATGGCTCTCACTGAAATACATTTCCAAATATTTTGCTTTATGGCTCTCTGAGTCAAAAAGGTTCCTGACTCCTGAATTAGTGTATGCTTCATATACACCTTGTACGTAACCTGAGGGTAATTTTATAAACAATATTTTAAATAATTTTGTACATGAAACAAAGTCTGGGTACATTGAAACATCTGATAGCAAAGGTGTCACTATCTCAGCCACCAATGCCTATAATTTTGGATTATTTCTTATTTTGGAATTCCAGATAAAAATGCCCAATCTGTACTGTCATTGTAAATTTCAAATCACTTTTTCTAAGTTGACTATTTCAAATCTAGGAAGCCTTTGCAACATTGTAAACAATGGTGCACTGGTAATGTAAATGCACGTCCTTACCAGAACAGCTTCTATAGCAATACTTATTAAACTAATTGATCTAAGAACCAGCAGATTTCCCCTGTGTTCCAGGAATAAGAACCATATTTCTTATTACTACAGCTGTTTCTTTCCTGGAAGCTGGTTGTAGACCAGTCTATGGATCACTATTTTGAGAATCACTGCTCTATTACATGGTCCTATTGGGATCATCTTGGTTACATGTTGGGGTTGCAAAAAGAATGGTAACAGTAAATGGTTTCTGATTGCCACCTAGATAGATATGAATCTTTTGGCAACAATGTGCAGTGTTTACAGTGGTCTCTGCAGAAAATGCTTCAACTTTACTTAATAAGAAGAAAAATCAAGCCATGTATTGTCAAAGGCTTTAATGACCAGAATCACTGGGTTGCTGTGAGTTTTTTTGGGCTTTATGGCCATGTTCCGGCAGCAATCTCTCTAAACGCTTCATTTGCATCTGTGGCTGGCTGTTCTTCAGAGTTCTGTTGGCAGTGAGGCAACTCGAGTATATATATACTTGCGGAATGTCCATGGTAGGAGAAAGAACCATTGTCTATTTGATGTTCAATTAGCAAGGCACTACAGACTAATTCAACCAGAGAAGCCAGCTATAGCACTTGATGAACAAACCTGGATACAGAGTATTGAGAATACATACATTCTAGACCAGTGTTTCCCAACCAGTGTGCCAGGGCACACTAGTGTGCCATGAGCGATCATCAGGTGTGCCTTGGGAAATTGGAACCTCCAGGAAAGGAGGGGGGAGAGTCTAGTGTGTTGAAGTATAAAAACCCTAAGAAACCTACCTCGATAAAGGCACAAAATTTATCCTCTCTCCCCACCCGTTGTATACTTGGTCTCTTCCTCTCCATGCATTGGGAAGGCCCGCCTCTCTTTCCCCAAGTAGAGACCTCTTCTTGCCACCCCCCCCCAAGCCTAATGCCAGATGGTTCAGTCCAGCACTGGCCCTGCCCCTCCCTCCTCCCCCTCCTCCCCGGTGCACGCAAAACCACTCTCGGCCTCCCTCTGGCTCCCTGTCCGCCGCCGCCGCCGCCTTCCTGCCTGCTTCACCAACCCTGATATGCCCACCCGGGCCACCCCGCTGACCCCCGAGGAGCTGCGCAGGTGGTGAGTGTGGCTCCTGCTCCCCACGACCCCAATTCAAGCCTGGCGGGGAGGGGGCAACCTAAGTGAGAGGGAGACTGCTGTTCTTTCGAGGCCCCCCTTCCAGAAACTGTAACTCCAAAATGTCAAGGTCTATTTTCCCCAAACTCCATCTGTGTTCACATTTGGGCATATCAAGTATTCATGCCAAGTTTGGTCCTGATCCAACATTGTTTGAGTCCACAGTGCTCTCTGGATATAGGTGAACTACAACTCCAAAACTCAAGGTCAATGCCCACCAAACTCTTATAGCATTTTCTCTTGGTTATGGGAGTTCTGGGTGGGAAGTTTGTGTCTTTCTGCTATTCCTGCCAGGATATCTATGTTGTGTTCATTGAAACAGACCCAGGTTTCACACTGAGTGTATAAATACATTTAAAAACATATTAACTATATGTATTACTGTGTTATAGTGTCATTTTGTGTCATTTTGGTTGGTGGTGTGCCCCAGGATTTTGTAAATGTAAAAAGTGTGCCACGGCTCAAAAAAGGTTGGGAAACACTGTTCTAGACCACGCTGACAACCATTATGTCAGACTACGCAGGGAAGCCATTGAAATCCACAGAAACATGGACAATTTCAACAGAAAGGAGGAAACCATGAAAATGAACAATATGTGGTTACCAGTATTAGAGACATCAGAACCAAGACAGTAAAAAATGAACACCACTCAGAAACAGAAGAACTCCAGACAACAAGCAATCAAGGGCCAGTTAACACCTCCCAGAGGGTGATGACAGGCAACAAAAGCCAGGCTACCTCTATGCAGATTTATTTATTTATTTATTTCCAACATTTCTACCCCGCTCTTCTCAACCCCTGAGGGGGGGCTCAGAGCAGCCTAACAAATGGCACAATTCGATGCTCACACAGTAAAATACAATATAAAAACCAAAAACATTTAGCATTAAAATACATTAAAATACAATTAACATTAAAACATCACACACATTCACTTAAGTTAAAAACAGTGTTCCGTCCATAACAGGGGCATTGAGGCATCTCCATCAACTTGCCCTTACAAATCCAGTCCAAAATGTTGCATTGTGCTAATGCGCAAATGCCTGGTCCCACAGACAGGACTTCACTCCTTTCCTGAATGCCAGGAGGGATGTGGTCGAACGTATGTCGCTTGGGAGCACGTTCCACACACTGGGAGCCACCACGGAGAAGGCCCTCTCTCTCGTCCCCACCAACCGCGTTTATACCCCAATGATTGACTTTGCAAACTTCATGGCTACTCAAATGCCAAGCCAAGCATGCTAATTGTGACATCAAACTTGCTTTAAACAGAGAAAGGGTTATTTCTCCCATCCCAGATATTCCACTGGTATCTGTACACTCCACATGCCTCACTTCCAACAGAACCTCTGAAGATGTCAGCCACAGATGCAGGTGAAATGTTAGGAGAGAATGCTACTGGAACATGACCAAAAAACTTCCAGCAACCCAAAAAGCCATTGAGAAAGCCTTCTAAATGCTGATTTATTACTGGCAAATGTTTAAATTTTACATCTATTTTATATACCTATATACATGGGATTGCATAAAAATTTCTTAGCCAAAAAAAGGTCCCAAAAAAATCTCAGGCTGAAAGACATCATGTGTGGAAAACATTTTTAAAGCCCTGTCTTATGGCATCACCATCACAGAAAGCCCAAGAACCAGTGGCTGTGTGGATCTAACAAAGTTCCTAATAATTTACAACTTCATGTATTTTGAAAAGCACCACCATCACTATTTTGGATTATGATATGGATAGTTCATAATAACGCACAATGGATGAGAAAATTCATTTCTCTTTAAGTTACTATAGGGATAATAGGGGGATAGGAAAGTTCAAAGGATAGTGGTAGTGTCAGGGGATTCCATAGTCCCTGCTAAGCAAACCATCCTCTGTGTTTGATGCAGTCAGTTCTAGCCCTACTATATCATTTATTGTACATATATGGCAAATGTCTTCAGAGCTTCAAGAATTATTGGTCTTTGCATAAATACACTGGGGGGTTTTCTTTGGAGAAAATGTGTTCTGCACAGAAAACATTTATTTCTATATTGTTTTATGGTATTTTATGATGTTTTAAATCTTGATGTGTTTTTATATGTCTGGAAACCGCCCTGAGCCTCGGGAAGGGCGATTTAGTAAATCGAAATAATAAATAAATGTGGTACATGTGATTTTTCACAGAAATAACATTTTTTGCACAGAGGTGCTCTTTCAGTTCAGAAATATGTGTGCATTTTCTCTGCAGAGATACCCATACTATGCATAGATACATATGTTTTCTGCACTGAAAGTAATTTCTTAAATGTAAAGAATCTCAAAGCAGCCAAAGGGTGCATTGGTTTCTTTCTCACTAAAAGTTTCTGAGCATCAGGAAGTCCATTTCTTACCAGGAAGAGTGAATGGATATATATCCATTCTCAGGAAGCAACACTGAAACAATAATTTATATGGTGTGTGTGTGTGTGTGTGTGTGTGTGTGTGTGTGTGTAGGACAAGTACAAAATTATCCTGCTAAAAAGGGGGCAGCTAGAACTTATGTCCATAGACATACACAACAACAAATCATTTTTAATCTAACTTTTAAAAATGCTCTGTAATTCAACACTAATAATTAACCAAATATAATTGCTTTGCAGAATATAGCAAATGTTATACTGGAAGAGAAAGAGACAGAAAATGTTTGAGAGTGTATCATATGAAGGAATGTGACTACATTTCCATAATCAGGAACAGAAATATTCAGAAAACATATATTCCCCTAATAGCTTCGTCTATTTAGAGTTTGAAGTGCTACCATTTATATATTATATTGTTCCCTTGATATCTTCATGTAACTGCCATTAATGTTAATGAGAGTCTTATGTAGAGATCTGTGTGAGATACGATGGCTCAAAATTCTAAAGGAGGAATCATGTATAGTTTTGGTTAGGTTAAGATTATTATATTTTTGAAGGCTTTAACAAAGAAAAGAGGGGTGAATTTGTCTGGAATATATTCAAGGATGTTAAGTTTGGTTTTGATTCAATTATTCTCTTTTGCAAACCTTACTAATTAGTCCTAATCACTGCTTATATAATTGTCTCATCACTTTGACTAGACCAGTGATTTTCAACCTTTTTTGAGCCACGGCACATTTTTACCTTTACAAAATCCTGGGGCACACCACCAACCAAAATGACACAAAATGACACTCTAACACAGTAATACGTATAGTTAATATGTTTTTAAATGTATTTATACACTCAGTGTGAAACCTGGGCCTGTTTCGATGAACACAACATATATATGACTTCCTCTCACATGGCTATTATGTCTTCTCTCAGTCTTCTCTTTTTCAGGCTAGACATGCCCAGCTCTTCAAGCCGCTCCTCATAGGGCTTGTTCTCCAAACCCTTGTGAAATTTCACCCTGAGTGAAACTTGCTTCCAGTTAACTATGGATGTCATGAAGCTGTTATAAAAGTTCCTTGGGGGGGGACTCTCGAAAAATCCAGTAAAATAGTAAAAAAAAACCAAACATTCCCAAGCGGAGAGGCTCAATTTGTTTCTTGGAAACCTGTGAATGCTTCAGCCTCCCGATGCTCCCAGGTTCACTCACTGCCCAATTCACCGACGTGGAGCTTCCGGCTTTGTCTGTTCTCGCGAGAAATCCAAGCCAATGCGAAAACGACGATTCAATCACTTCCGCCCAGTGCTCTCCTTTTGGGGAGAGAGGAGGGAGGCAGCGAAAGAGGCCACACAGATCTATGAAATGTATAGGTGCATTGGGAGGCTGAAGCAGCTCTGAGCAGGAGCTGGAGCCATGCTGAGTTGAGGCTCCTGAAGGCTTCCTCAAGGCGGGACTGGCCATGGCATTCGGCGGAGCCCTTCCTTTGCCTCGGGGAGGATTTTTGGGGAGGGAAAGAGGGAGAAAGAGCTGCTAGGAGGGGGGGAGTGCCAATTTCCCATGGCACACCTGATGATCGCTCAAGGCACACTGGTTGGGAAACACTGGACTAGACCCTCGAGCTAGGATTGCAAACACTAGAGCTTAGGAGAAATTCCTTTTGTGAACCACTAGCATATATACCCGCCATTGCCCAGTCTAAGCTTTTTAATGGCATTTATTATAAACTAATTTAGGTACTCGAAGATGCCAGGGTTAGGTAATTTGTAATGATAAATATTAGAAGTACAAAGAAAACTTGGCATTGATATTATTTCAAAGTGACTGTACAAAAACTCACACAATATTGTTTGTGATTACTGTGAAATTGAACAGTATATCAAGTTTATACGATTATATGCTGAATTCTATTATTTTCTATTTTTGTATAAATGGGACATTTGCTGAGTTTTTAAAATATTAGAAGTAGTCATTAGGCTTGTTTGATCCCCCCAAAAATGGTTCAAAACTTGTTTTGCCTGTAGGGGGCACTGGCAATTCGGACTGGAAATGATTTCTGAAATTTTCTGGAAAAAAGTGGGAAATATCCAAAATTTCCAAAATTTCCGAATCACTTCATTAATGGCAGACACGCATGTGCAGTAAGAAAGAAACAGCACTGGCATTGGGGAAACTTCAGGGAATTGTCCCTCCCTCATTTTAGACCAATTGTGATGAAACTTGCTACACTGGTAGAACACATGGATCACTGTTAGTTCACCAAATTTCATAAAATCTGACTTATCCATGGATTTTTGGCAAATTTTCAAAGTTTTTATAAAAAGTTTTTATAGACTGACCCAGCTTAAATACAAGTTCTGAATGGAGATTTTCTATAGGCAGCCATGGCTGAGGGAGAGCGCGCCAGCCTCATAAATCCCTACAGTATTTTCGGTTTATTGTGAGTGTTCTGTGTGCCAAGTTTGGTCCAGATCCATGTTTGGCGGGAGTCACGGTGCTCTGTGGAAGTGGGAGCCATCTTGAAAAATACATACAAACACACACAGAGACCTACATACAAACAAACATTTTATTTTCATTTATCATATAGATATTTGTTATTTTGGGGGGATTTTATGAATGGTCACATTAGAAAATGCATACCCTTTTATAGATCAAAAAAACATGCATACACACATACTTCGAGTTTTATAGAGATAGAGATATATAGTTCTTGGTGTCTATGCCACAGTTTTTAAGATTATCTTTAAGCCTATATTGAAATCTTTTTTCCTGTTCACCAAGAATCCATTTTCCATTCTTGAGTTGGAAGTATAGTAACTGTTTTGGGAAACAGCAATCGGGCATTCGGACAACGTGGCCAGTTCAATGGAGTTTATAGCGAAGGAGCATCGCTTCAATGTCGGTGGTCTTTGCTTCTTTCCAGCATGCTGATATTTGTCTGCCTGCCTTCCCAAGAGATATGTAGGCTTTTTCAGAGGGAATGCTGATGGAGATGTTGAGCACTCTGACTGGAGGTCAGCTGTGACCAGCAGTAATTTGGAATTTGAAGAGGCACAAATGGAGGTCAAAAGGGAGAAACGTGCCAAGAGGGAGGCACATCAAGCCATCCCTGACTGGGACTGCCTTCCTTCTGGAAACCTATGTCCTCACTGTAGAAGAACATGCGGGTCAAGAATAGGGCTCCAGTCACCCACATATCCACCACCAAGACACTGCACTTGGAAGACCATTATACTCTGACAACGAGAGATTGCCTAAGTAAAAGTATATAGATAATTCTCTGCAAGCAGCATTGGTAATGTTCAAGGGCCATGTTGGCTGAGGATTCTTGGAGATCTAGTTTTAAAAAATCATTTTCCCAGGATCTTCATAACACTGAACTATATTCATAATTAGCTTGGGGACCCGGCCCTGCCCGGGTTATTTGAAAAAGACATTGTGTGCCAAGTCTAGTCCTTAGCAGTTGTTCATTTGGCTTGCAGTGGTCTTGGGAAGTGAGCGAAGGTACTTCAAGTCCATGGTCCATCCTCCTCCAAATTGCACCAGGATGTAAAGTGGGTCATTGGGGGTTCTGTGTGTCAAGTTTGGTCTTGATCAGTCATTGGATGAGGGTTGCAGCAGTCTCAGGAAATGAGTGAAGGTACCTCAATTCCCATCATCCGTGGTCCACCCTCCTCCGAACTGCACCAGGATGTAAAGTCGGTCATGGGGGCTTTGTGTGCGAAGTGTGGTTTTCCTCAATCACTAGATGAGGGTCACAGCGGGCTCAGGAAGCAAGTGGAGGTACTTGAAATCCCATCATCCATGGTCCGCCCTTTGCTAAACTGCAGTCGGATGGAGTGTGGGTCATGGGGGCATTGTGTGCCAAGTTTGGTCTTTATCGGTCTTGTTTCTGGGCCAGAGTGGTCTTTGGGGAATAGTTTGAAAGTACTACAAATTCCATAATCCATGGGGGTACATCAAGTCGCATCATCCATGATCCACCCTCCTCCAAACTGCAGTAGAATGTAGCGTGGGTCATAGGGGCTCTGTGTGCCAAGGTAGGTTACTGTCAATTCAGGCCATACACAATGTCCCATGAGCTGAGGCCTAGTCGGAAAAATCAAGTTAATGAAGCTTTACTGTCAATTCAGGCCTTAAACAGTATCCCATTAAATGAGGCCTAGTCAGGAAAATCAAGTTAATGAAGCCTTACTGTCAATTTTGGGCCTGGTCTGTGATTTGTAGGGACTACAATGTTCTGTGGGAAGTGAATTGGGTAAAGGTACTGCAAATCCCATCATTCGTGGCCCATCCTGCCCTAAACCGCACCAGGTTGTTAAGTGGGCCATTGGGCCTCTGTGTGCCAAGTGTGGTCCTGATCCGTCACAGTGACTGACTGCTTGAGGCCTTTTCTTTGCCCTCTGCGTCACCTTACAATGTTGGAATGTAGATGGCCAATCAGTAACTTATGCAAATTCTCCCTCAGTGGCAACCAATCATGTTGTTTGAATGTAGAGGCTTGGATTCTTGGATGCTGGCCAATCAGAGTCCTTTATGCAAATACTCCCTCAGTGGCAACCAATCCCCTCTGTCTGCTGCCTTAGAATGTTGGAATGCTGAGGCTGGCCAATAGAGTCCTTTATGCAAATAATCCCACAGTGGCAACCAATCGAAATGCTGCCACATATTCCTCTGCACCTCCGCACCTCCCGCCCTCCGCAAACTCTGACTTTTATTATATACATACATACATAGATAGATAGATAGATAGATAGATGATAGATAGATAGATAGATGATAGATAGATAGATGTCCATAGAACCTAATATTCATTCCAATGAAGGTAATATTGATCCATGAATACAAAGTTGCTCTCAAACCTATAAGAAAACAAAAGACTGAACATGTTGCTGCCTATGGGATACAGAGGACCTTACTATACGTGAGGTGCAATCTCATGGTACTCCCATGATGTGGGATAACAACTTCCCATCATGATGATGGGCAGCTTGACACAGCTACTGTTGTCACATGATTGTGATGACTTGGCTGTGCAGAGTCTGCATCTCCAGGAATGGCGCAAATCTGCCCTCCCACTGTGCCGCTTTCCCCACTCCGATTTTTTAAAAATCGAATTTCAAGGTACTTTTTTTCTTAAGGAGAGTAGCAGACGCCTTCACAGAAGCCAGGGGACTTGGACTGTATTGCATAAATGTAAGTCCCAGGACTGTGGCATGAGCAGAGACTGGTATAACAGGGCTGTCCAACTTCTACCAGCACAGGGGCCTGAAATCCGGTCACTGATTACCTGGGGGGCCATAGGGTCTGCCCCCGCCCCTGCTCCGCCCCAGCTCGCGCCGCCCCTTATTTTAGCTCCATCCCCCTCCCCTTATTTTAATTTAATATTAAATATATTTAATTCCCCTCCTCTCCCTTATTTTAATTTAATATTGAATATATTTAATTCCATCCTCCCTCTCCCCTTATTTTTATTTAATATTAAATATATTTAATTCCATCCTCCCTCTCCTCCCCTTATTTTTGTTTAATATTAAATATATTTAATTCCATCCTCCCCTCTCCCCTTATTTTTATTTAATATTAAATATATTTAATTCCATCCTCCCCTCTTCCCTTATTTTAATGTATCCCATCTCCCCTTATTTCATCTTTAAATATATTTAATTTTATATTTAATACATGAGGGAGATGGGGAGAGAATGAGGAGCCCCCTGAGGAGCCCCCTGCTTTGGCCTACCTTTTCCAAACGCGCAGAATCCAGGAGTACCCGGACGACGAGAGAGGCGATGACCGACTGAGTCGAAGAAGGTCCTAATCGTGTCTGTGGGCCTCAGAGATCCAGTAGTAGAGTAGCCGAAGACTATCGCGAGAATACGCAATCTACACAGGATTTTGCTGTCAACGCCGTCGTGATCTCGCGTTGACAGTGAAATCCCGTGTGGATTGCATATTCTCGCGATACTTGCTCTGAACCTGGAAGTAGGTATTTTTTTTATTATTTATTTTATTTTTCAATTTTTATTTTTTATTAAAAAGCTTAGGGGGCCATAGGGAAGTGGCTGGGGGCCGTATATGGACCCCGGGCCGCCAGTTGGGCAGCCCTGTGGTATAACATACTCATTTTTATGTTTTCCCCATAGAGTTAGCCATCCAGAGCTGGGTTGGAAACCTGCTGGAAGATTTCAGCTTCTTGCCCTTTTCCTGCAGGTAACAGTGTTGTTTTTCAACCAGTTTCCCACCTCCACAAAAACGAATCTGAAAGAAAGCATTGTATGACCATATTCTTCCGCTTGCCTAATGCTCAGCAAAGTCGTCTCTTTCAAATACAACTCACAGAGTCCTGCAACCAGCACGGTCTTAATGAAAGGTTTCAATAAGTTTTGGACCTTTGTAAAAATCAGAAATTGACAGGATCAGATTGTATTTATTAGGAATACTGGTTAAGGGGGCTTAAAATGTCTCGTTAATTATAAAATTTGGGCTGGAAGAAGACACAGAAAATGGAATACACGGAGCAGGGTAAAATCAATGAAAAATAGAGTTCATCTGATCACTATAGATCCTCTATTCCATCTTTCACACATTTTTTTCATACCATTCTTTATTCTTTCTCCCTGCTAGCTCTTCTCGAATCCTGTGACTTTTACTTTTGTAAAAATATGATTAAATGCAGACATACCTCTGGGGAGACAGAAAGAAGGCACATAAAACCTTTTCCCTTTTAATCATAAGCCACATTTTGCAAAATGCCACTGGGAAAGGAATGAACACATTTCTCATATATTCCAGTCCCCTTTGCTAACAAACCTGAGATAAGTGTAACCCTCATTGTTAACCGCACTGTAGTTTTACCTCATCTGCTTTAATCTTCCATTTTCTGCCCTACATACATCCTTATCCCTTCTGAAAGGATTTATTGCCAGCTGAACCTTTCATTAGACATATATTTGAAGAATTAAATGATTGTCCATGTCAGGGGTTAGAGCTCAGTTTTAAATTATGAGGTAGATAAAGGGATTCCCAACTGTTTTAACATTTTGCTAAGTAGCTGCTTGACCCCCAGGTAATTGGTTTCCTTTGATCTCTCCCATTCAAATTTCCCTCAAATGCACATCCTCCCACAAGCACATACCTCTAAATATTGTGTGTCAATCCCATAAGGAGCAAAACTACTCACCAACCAGAGCACCCGTAGCTTTATATCTAATGAGATTAATCCCAGGCCATTTTCCATGACTTCTTAGCAACCACCCAAACCTTCATTATAATGACAATGCAGTGTTTTTCAACCTTTTTTGAGCCACTGCACACTTTATACATTTACAAAATCCCGGGGCACACCACCAACCAAAATGACACAAAATGACACTCTAACACAGTAATACATATACAGTAGTTAATATGTTTTAAAATGTATTTATACACTCAGTGTGAAACCTGGGCCTCTTTTGATGAACGCAACATAGATATCCTGGCAGGAATGGTGGAAAGACACAAACTTCCCACACAGAACTCCCATAACCAAGAGAAAATGCTACCCGTGTTTCCCCGAAAGTAAGACAGTGTCTTACTTTCTTTTCCCCCCGAAAAGTCCCCCTACGTCTTACTTTCGGGGTATGTCTTATATAAACTAAGACGTACCCCGTCACCACGCCCACGCCGCCGCCGCTGCCGCCGTCACGCCGCCGCCGCCGCAACCGGGCCCATCGGCCGCGGCACACCTCCGCGGTGCAGCTTTCTGGACGAAGGGAGGGAGAAAACAGCAAGAGGCGTGGTGAAGCGGCAACGCGTCACTCTGACGCAGCGCCGCTTTGCCACGCCACTGGGTCTCGGCCTCCTCCCTTCCTTGGATAAAGGAAGGGAGGAGGAAGAGACCCAGAGGCGTGTCGAAGCGGCGACGCGTCACTCTGACGCAGCGCCGCTTGCCACGCCTCTGGGTCTCTTCCCCCTCCCTTCCTTGGACAAAGGAAGGGAGGGGAAAAGACCCAGTGGCGTGGCGAAGCGGCGACGCGTCACTCTGACGCAGCGCCGCTTTGCCATGCCTCTGGGTCTCTTCCCCCTCCCTTCCTTGGACAAAGGAAGGGAGGGGGAAGAGACCCAGAGGCGTGGTGAAGCGGCGACGCGTCACTCTGATGCAGCGCTGCTTTGCCACGCCTCTGGGTCTTTTCCTCCTCCCTTCCTTGACAAAGAAAGGGAGGGAAGAGACCCAGAGGCATGGCAAAGCGGCGACGCGTCACTCTGACGCAGCGCTGCTTGCCACGCCTCTGGGTCTCTTCCTCCTCCCTTCCTTGGACAAGGAAGGGAGGGGAAGAGACCCAGAGGCGTGGCAAAGCGGTGACGCGTCACTCTGACGCAGCGCCGCCTTGCCATGCCTCTGGGTCTCTTCCTCCTCCCTTCCTTGGAGGCCTGGCAGAAAGGTGCGCCGCGGAGGTGTGCTGCGGCCGATGGCCGGTTGCGGCAGCGGCGGCAGCGGCGGTGACGAGGTACGGCTTACATTCGGGGTACGGCTTACATTAGCCGACCCCCCTGACACCCCCGATACGTCTTACAATCGGGGGTGTCATACTTTCAGGGAAACACGGTATAAGAGTTTGATGGGCATTGACCTTGGGTTTTGGAGTTGTAGTTGACCTATATCCAGAGAGCACTGTGGACTGAAACAATGTTGGATCAGGACCAAACTTGGCATAAATACTCAATATGCCCAAATGTGAACAGAGATGGAGTTTGGGGAAAATAGACCTTGACATTTGGGAGTTACAGTTTCTGGTATTTATAGTTAACACACAATCAAAGAGCATCCTGAACTCTTGCAACAATGGAATTGAACCAAACTTGGCATATTGAACTCTCATTACCAACAGAAAGTATTGAAAGGCTTTGCTTGGGAATGGACCTTGAGTTTGGAAGTTGTAGTTCACCTACACCCAGAGACCACTGTGGACTCAAACAATGTTATGTTACGTTGTTGTTTGTTTTCTATCCAGAGTCACAATGTTGGAAGGAGTCTCACCACTTTAGGCATGGGAAAACTTCAGCCCTCTGGGTGCTTTGGACTTCAACTCCCACCATTCCTAACAGCCTGAGGCTCTTTCCTGCTTAAGTGGCTGAGGGGGGGGGGGAGGAAAAGGGCCTGAGGCTGCTAGAAATGGTGGGAGTTGGAGTCCAAAACACCTGGAAGGTCCAAGTTTGCCCATGCCAGCTTTTGACAGAGACCTCTTCCTCCCCCTTCCCCTCGTGCCCTTCCCCCCCTCCTGCCGAACACTTACTTTTTCTTCTACACTGCCGCTTCTGCCGCCATTTTGATCCGAGGGGGCAGCGTGAGCGTGTTCAGGAGGGGGGAGGAAGACAAGACCTGTGCGGGCGCTACTGCACAGACTCGCCCCAGAGCAAAGCGAGGCAAAGCAAGCAGAGCGAGGCTGGGAAAAAGGGAGCCCGAGTGGAGAAGAGTGGAGAAGAAAAAGTGTTTGGCAGGAGGGGGAAGAAAGGGTATTGGAGGTTCCAATTTCCCACGGCACACCTGATGATTGCTCACGGCACATTAGTGTGCCACGGCACACTGGTTGGGAAATACTGTCTTAAATAGTTTGTAAAGATTCTGCATTTTTTCTTTTGGAGATTCTTACACATTTTGTTTATCCTGGAATATACAAGCTTATATATAAGGTTTCCAAGGCTGGTATATTTTAGCCCACAATAAAATAAGAAAGAACAGAAGCAAAGTCTGGGACTTTGTTCAGTCTGGATATATCTTGAGAGGCATGAGGGTTGTTACTGATTTCAAGTTGATGCTGACTTCAAGTTACGAGCCTTCTTGTCAATGTTGTCTTATGCTGACCCTGACATAAAGTTTTCTTAACAAGATTTCTTCAGAGAAGGATTGTCCGTGCTCAAAATCCCAGGGGTTTCTATATGGGAACAAGGATTTAAATTCTCATCTCTCTCAGAATCCTAGTCATCACTCAGAGCTACACTGGCTCTCACCGGAATAAGTGGAAAATCATGGAATATGTCACTGTATAGTCTCTAGATGACACCTGAATTACAGTACGTATGTCTAGATATAATCTGGAGTTTCTTCTTGATGTTCTGTTTTTATGAGAGGCAGACAATACCTCTAATCTTTCAATAACAAAGAAAAAAATCAGTATTTACTTTATCCATCAAATGATTATTCATTTTTATGTTTTCCTCATAGAGCCACCTAGAGCAGGGGTGGAAAACTGCCAAAAGATTTCATGTTTTCACTGCTTTCCTATTACTGCATGCAGTCTGAGGTGTTCTAGACAATATGATAATGCAAAAATTGCCCCAAAATTATGCTTACCAAAATTAGGAACTGGTAAAGCCTGAACTAGCAGTTTTGGAGCTGGAAGAATGGAAAGAGTTCAGAGTTCATATTTAACCTAACTATTGTATAAGAGATCTTCTTTTATTTTTCTCAATGGTGTCTGAATATTTCCATTTAAGAACTGAAAGGAAGCACCGATTATGCTTTTCCATTCTGGACAGAATCACTTGGCCCCAGTAGCAATCACCGTATGGCATGAGTACCAGATCCACTTAAAGGTAAAAGGACAAGTGAATGATCAAAGCCCAAGGGTTGGAACAGTAAGCCCAACCTGCCTCTCATACATAGATAGCAGTAGGTTCTGGTCTCAGGATGCAAAACATGTTCTGCGCCCCTGAAATAAAATTTCTATCCTCTAAACATCCTTAACCCTTGGTCCCTTAAAGAAAAACAAAAGAAAATCTTGCACAGAATGACTGTGATATATTTTATGACTTAATAGGAAGCCTAATACAATGGGCACTCCACAATCGTTCTATTTAGGGATGCAAAAGTGGAACGCTTTTCTCAGAACCAGAAGATTCTCCAACACAAGTGTATGGTCAACTTCCATCTAAACTTGCTGGATGCTGAATGCCCTCCATATGCCTCAAGAAGTTTTCTCTCTAGGAATTTCTAGATGCTCCAGTTCAACTTCAGTTCAACTCATTTGTTTCGGTTGGCATTTGAATTGGGAACTCTGAATTTTAAATTGGTATAATTAATGTTAATCTTTGCTTTTATGGTGTTTTACATTGTACTGTGAGCCGCTCCGAGCCCTCAGGAAGTGGCGGCATACAAGATCAAACAATAAATAAATAAACTCTAGGTCAGGGGTGCTCAGAATGGTGATCGGGATCACCAAGGTGATCTTAGGGCCTCATCCTGGTGATCTTCAGACCCCTGACCAGGTTTTTTGCTGTTGGTCCTCTTCACGCGCCCCTGCACGCTGCAAAGAAGTCCTCCGTCGTTGCTCCTCCCCGCTCCCTGCTCGCATGCCACCTCCCAAAGCTCCAGAGTCCAAGAGGCAGAATGGGCCCCCTCTTTTGGATTCCTCCTCCTCCCTCCGTCCTTCTCCAGCCACAGAGTCGTGGGAGACCAAAGG
Organism: Anolis apletophallus; assembly: GCA_030556195.1. Lineage (NCBI taxonomy): Eukaryota > Metazoa > Chordata > Lepidosauria > Squamata > Anolidae > Anolis > Anolis apletophallus. The sequence continues at coordinate 64,974,820 of JARBWK010000009.1, forward strand.
GGGCCTGGATGACGCGATGCATGGCTGGCCCCCCGTGCATGCACAGAAGTGCCCATTCTGCCTCTCGGACTTCTCGTGAGCTCTTGGAGGCGGCACGCATGCTGGCGGCATGGAAATAGGAGCAACGACGGAGAAGAAGAAGGACGCTTTGGGGTCATTTCCTTACCGCATCTCAAAGGTCGGTCTTTTTACTTTGGGGTGGGTGCTTGATTGTTCTGTGGCATGTCTCTTTGTTTATTTTTTATGTTTAAAAATGGCCTTTTAGCTCCAAAGCCTCTCTGCTTGCTTTGTTCCTTGAGAAATATATGTTGGGGAATATGGAAATGTGGGAGAAATGGGGTGGTTGGATGTATTTTTGCATGCCCCTTTGTTTGCCTTGCTGAGTATTAAATGGCCTTGCAGTTCAAAAGCCTCTCTTCTTACTTTCTGGCTGATAATATCTGTGGTAATATGGCAGTGTGGGAGAAATGGGGTGGTTGGATGTATTTTTATGCTCTATTTTATATTCTTGTTATTAAATAGAAATGTTGATGTTTTATAACTTCATTTTATGTAAACTGCCCCGAGCCTGCTGGAAGGAGCGGTACATAAAAATGAATAATAAATATAAATAAATAAATAAGAAAATAGTTATACATTTTACATTTCTGGGTAGGTGATCTTTGGAACTTGGTTTTTTAATCAGTAGCTCCCGTGCTGAAAAAGTGTGAGCACCCCTGCTCTAGGTTATGCAGTGATTTCAGCTAGACCTGCAGATAAAGATGTCCTTACCCGGTGATCTTCTGCTAAACCATATCGGCCAGGACAGAGAACAAGTGCTCCAGGTTGAAGGAAAAACTACAGAGGTTTATTATGATCTGACCAAAAAAGATTCAAGTACAAACAGCACACTTTCAAGGGTACAGGCACACAATTACAGAAAAATACCTGACATTTTATGAAGTGTTGAAGAGCTATTCAGACTTCGTACTCCCTTGACTGAAAGGAGAGGCAGGCTAGGATTCCCCTGATATCACAGCTACAGGAGGAGATTTCTGTGGTGTGAAGAAAGACAGCTGGCAATTGGTCAGTTTGAAAAACCAATCCACTACAGAGACAGCGCTTAAGAAGATGCAAACCTGGAGGAAGTGGTGACATGGATATGCTGATGAATCTTTGATTAACTCAAGTCTTTGATTAAGTCAAGACAAAGGGTGCAAGACACAAAAGACAAAGGCAGTAATTCTAGATACTCAAGGATTTGGTGCCCATTCAGAAAATTAACGAGTTCATGTTTGCTGAGCCTCCTCTTCCATGGGACTGGCATACTCTCAACCTCAATCGAATAGACAAGAATCCTAAGTTCATCCTGATGACAAAGGGGATCATCTGTCTTGCATACATACACAAAAGTTTTGAGATTATCTGATTTGGGAATTAGTTGGAGGAACCCTGGCCACAATCTCTGTTCCTAAGGGATTATGCAAACTGAGGGCATGGAAGGTAGCTGCCTTCAAGATACCTTTTGTTACATTTTGATATATCTATGTATTAGGCATGGTTTCGAACCCAAAAATCGTGATTCTAAAATCAAATGGGGGGGGGGATTTTTTTATTAGTAAAAGAAAGACTTACAAAAAAATTTCCAAAAAGTTCTAAAATGTAACTTAGTTACTAACGAAATTCGTTAGTAGTTCGTATGCCAGTGCATGCGCATTCCAGATGGTTTTGGCCTACAACTCCCAGAAATCCTAACAGCTGGTAAATTGGCTGGGATTTCTGGGAGTTGTAGGCCAAAACTTGAATAAATCACACTGAATTCTAGATGGGACTCTCCAAATAGGAAGGAGGGAGGGAGGGAGGGGGGTATTCTATTCTTGGAAGCAGCAAAAAAGGAGGAGGAGGCCCCCCCCTCGCTCCTCGCTGCCTCTCTCTCACCCCGATCCTGAGGGAGCGAGGGCCCAAGTTTGCCCAGGCTGAGAGGAAAAGGAAGAGGCCTGAGGCTGTGAGGAATGGTGGGAGTTGAAGTCCAAAACACCTGGAGGGCTGAAGTTGGCCCCTCATATTCTTTGGGGGGATTTGCTGCAGAATCTTCTCTATGAGCCCGGGATTCTGCAGCAAATCCCCCCCCCCCCAAAGAATATGTATGTGTGTGCACCCAGGCAGCAAACGCTGTGCCCGGGGTTTTGCCTTTTCCCGGGCTCAGAGAGAAGAGCCTTTTGCGGTTTGCACCGCTTGAGGAGGGACCACAGTCAGAATACTTCGGTTTGAATTTTACTTCTTATACCCATTGTTATTACTGCTGTATTATTGCATGTGCATGGAATGTAGGTATATGACCAGTTGGATTACTTATAATATTAGGCACTTACAGTAGCACTCATTCTATTATACATTAGGTTGGTTTCTCACCCCAATACTCTTTGATGCTTTAGATCCTGGCAGGCAGGAGAGGCAGGGAAGCCTGGAAAAATGTAAACAGAGAGGTTTACTAAGAAGTAAATCCACAAAGGAGGGCACTTCATCCAAAGTGCCCTCTTTTGCAGATTTACTTCTGAGTAAACCTCTCTGTTTACATTTTTCCAGGCTTCCAGCCGAAAGAAGGAGCGAGTTTAGGGCTTGCCTTGACATAATACTTATTGGCAAGGGAGGCAGGAGGGTGGTGAGAGAGAAGGAGGGTGCCCCCCCCCTTACGACCTAATAACGACACTTAAGAAAATCCTGGCCCCCGAAGTTCTATAAAGAAAGTCCACTTACTGGTTGGCGTTCCAGGTGCGGAAATACTCAAAAGTAGCATTTCTTACGAATTTCTTACGAATCATTTCATTTTCATAACTTTTTTCTCATGCCTACTATGTATATAATAAAAGTCAGTGTTTGCGGACGGTGGGTGGGTGGTGCGACCGAGCGAATATGTGCCAGCATTTCGATTGGCTGCAACTATCGGATTATTTGCATAAATGGCTGTGACTGGCCAGCCTCCCAACATTCCAACACAGCACAGAGAGGAAAGGGAAGGGCCTGAGGCAGGCATAAATGGCTGGAGTTGAAGTTAGCCGGTTGACAGTTTTTTCTGTTGGATATGGAATGTTCAGTACCTTCACCCAATACACTTCTAAGGGGACTCAGAGGGAAAGCAAAAGGCCTCAGGCAGTCAGCCACTGTGGCCCACAGCAATGACGGATCAGGACCACACTTGGCAAACAAGGGACCAATGGCCCCCTTCACAACCTGGTGTGGTTTAGGGCAGGATGGGCCACAAATGATGGGATTTGCAGTACCTTCACATCATTCACTTCCCAAACAACACTGCAGCCCCTATAAATCACAGACCAGGCCCAAAATTGACAACAAGGCTTCCTTAACTTGATTTTCCTGACTAGGCCTCAGCTCATGGGATATTGTTAGGCTTCCTCAACTTGATTTTCCTGACTAGGCCCCCCAACAACCACAGAACAAGAGCAAACTTGGCAGACAGACCCCCGAAGATGCATCCTACATCCTGGTGCAGTTTGAGGACGGATGGACCATGGATGATGGGACTTGCAGTACTTTAATTCACTTCCTTAGAGCACTGTGGCCCACACCAATGACGAACTATGGCACACAATGCCTTCCTCAAATAACCCGGGCACCGCCGGGTCCCCAAGCTAGTTTTATATATTTAAGAATTGACACATTATACAAAATAAACAAATGCATAAAATGTTCAGTTGATGCATTTATTAAAGGGTTAGATTTGAAAGAGCTTTGGGGTACAGCTGCTGCTTAGGTCCATCCCGAAGCCTTTAGCAGCTTCAACATTTGAACTTTGGAGCTGTGGAAATGTTTTTTTAAAGAAAATATTTTGAAGGGGGGCGGAATGCTGTGGCTTAACAACAGTACCATCACAGAGTCCCTCTGGGGGATCTAGATATTCCTAGAGAGAACATTTTAATCAAATCTGCAAAAGTCAAACCTTCAAACGTGGAGGGCAGACTGTATTTTGAGAGTTGAGGTGATTGACTGAGAGATATTTAAGATTTAGAATAAAACATTTCCAATTATTATTTAAATACTCTTCCCAATGTTCATCCTGCATCAAAGTTCACTGAAAATTGGATGAGGAATGTTAGCCGAGACAAAAAAAAATCATAAAGATTTATTGAGAGAATTGTCGTCCCAACTCTTCTTTCTCTTCTTGAAAAAAATGTACATGGAAAGAAATTAAAATTGGGTTGATTTTTTTTTACCATTCTTGAGCTACCAAAAGCACAGATTACCTGTTTTATAGTTTAATCTTATGTGCAATAATCCATGACTGTGACTAAAATGCCGCATCCTGCTGTAGAGCTAAGAGTTAAGCGACTCACATCTATCAATGATGATACCTCAGTAATATCAAATATAATTGTTAAGCCACTGTAATTTAAAAGGAATCCCACATAATTGTATCTTGCTGCTGTGGAAACCCTATCCAAAATAAAATGTCAGATTTTGAATGAATATCTTCAAAAAATATGAGGTGATGCTATTAATAGATACCACCTTTACCAACAAACAAAAATGAAGAAAAGGTCTCTGGTAAGCTCATGCATTATTGAAAGCTTGGCTTGAAAATTCCATCGGTTGCTAGTAAAGAGCATCTGTGTTCATTTTTTCTATTTGCCTCTCCCTTTTGAATGAATGAATTTTAGATGAGAACAAAAGTTTCCAATCCAATGTATTCTATATTACTCTGTTTCCTTACAGATGTGGAAATAAGATTGAAGGTATGATCACAAACTTGCCGGCATAGGCTCAGAAAGAGGAAGTCTAGTTTAAAGAAGTCCAAAGTCCTGTATCAGGTACACAAAATATTATAGAATCATAAAAATTGGAAGAGACCATAAGAACCATCTAGTTAAGCTCCATTCTTCCATGCAGAAATGCATAACCAAAGCTCTCTCAATAAATGGCCATCCAGTGTTGGGTTTGAGTCTGGAGTTTCAGCTACTACTGGTAGTAGGGAACAAGGTGGGGCTGTTTCTCCAGCGTCTAACTCTGGTATGGAAGTGGGTGGGACAGCTGATGCTGATTCTGTAGCTCAAAGAAGGGAGAAAAGGCTTCCTCGCAACCGTAGTGAAGAGGATATTTTGCAATGCAAACGAATCAGGCAAATACTTACACAGCCTACAAAGGATGAGTCTTTTGAAGGCTTCCCTAGGGAAGAGGGAAGCCAAAGTATGGGAAGCACGTCAGAAAAAAGTGATACTGACATGGACTGGACTCAAGTGCGGGAGATTCAGGACATATGTAATGAGCCTACAAGCAGTGACACTTTCATGGGGTTCTCAGATGACAACGACTGGCCTTCAGGGTACCCAGAGGATTGGGGTTTTCTAAGTCTTGATAGAAGGTGGGAAAGCTGGAGAGCTGGGCAAGAGGCTGCAGGTAGGTCTGGGGCTGCAGCTGATGCAAGTGGGGAGTCGTCTGATTCGGGTGGAGCTGAGGACTAATATAAGGTGGGCTTTTGGGGGCTTGTCCTTGCGGCTAGCAAGGTGTTGCCTTGGGATTTCGGAACTTCTTGACTTCTGTATCCTGTATCCCCGGATCCTGATATACGTGAGTTATGGGCTTTGCTGCTTTTTGCAACTGGCACTTTAGTTGGGGACGATGGGTGGGTCAATGGGATCCTCAATGTTGTGCTTTTGTGTTTAGCTGCGGCTGCCTGACTTTTCCTTGTGGTGTGGTTTGAAATTTTACAAGCTCCTGTGAGTGAGAGATGCAGCCTGCCTTTGAAGATGGGGTATTGTATAGGAAGGTGGGCTGGAAGGTGGAGACATAGCAGGGTCTACGTTATGTGCTATCTCCATGCATTAGCTCCAATTTTGGGACTCTTGGACTGTCTTCACGTTTCTCCGCCTGCCTTCTCCCTCTTGGATGTGTTGCTGAATTCGGCTGTTGTTGCAGCGTTTTGGGATTGCCTCTTTGTGTTGACCTTCAGAACTGCCTCCTGACTTCGCCTGTGTCTTCAGCCCTCATGTATGACTTCTGGGCCGGCCTACGACAACGTCTTTGGATTCCAGCTTCTTCTATGCACTACTTCATGTCTATTGAGGCATTTGAAGTGCTAACGCGCTTCAAACGCCAGGAAGATCTGTGTTTGGCGGAAGTTGTTTCTTTTTGGGTTTTTTTGCTGACTTAAGCACCTTTTTGTTATAGTTGTGCTGAATTTAAGCCTTTTGAGTTTAAGTTTACTGTGGACAATAAACTCTATGTTTGATTCTTCTCCTGGCTTGGTGTTTACTGGGCTTCTGTCGTAACATCCAGTCTCTGCTTAAAAACCTCTAAAGAAGAAGACTCCTTTAGAGTGTATTCTACTGTCTTTATTATGTTCTGCATGTGCACTCCATTTTCCCTGCTCCCCCAGATATCTGCCAAGCCCCACACATCATTGCTTTGTCCAGTTAATGGCTGGAAGAGGGTGAAGGATGGAAATTTCCAAGGAAAAAGACTGCAGTTTATCTCACTGAAGCTGATGGTCCAGGGAGCGGATGGAATCAAGAAACAAGGACTGGTCCTTGTTCCTTGATTCCATCCACTCCCTGGACCATTAAACAGCTGTAGCAGCACCTTGGCCAGTTTGGCAGCTGCTAAGAGGGATCTTTTTGAAAGTGCATTAGTAGTCAATAGTCCTTGGTGTTATTCAGAACAAAACATGCATGTACATAACCACAAGTTTCATGTGCATATGTCAGCAGTAGGTTTCCAACTAAAGTCAATATTCATCGGTGTAATCCTTCCCATTTTATAATTACTGTATATGAATACTTCCTCCAGCAACAGGGAGAAGTTTTCAACAGTGGCAACATCATGGCCAGGTCAGAAGTTTCTGTATGCACCAGATCTGCTTTGAACTGGATTATATGACAGTATTGACTCAGATAATCCAGTTCAAAGCAGACAATATGGATTATCTGCTTTGATAATCTGGATTTTATGACAGTGTAGAAGGGGCCTATGAAGCTCAATGGAGTGATCTCAGGCCAATTACTCTATACCAGGGGCGCTCACACTTTTTCAGCATGCAAGCTACTTATAAAACACCCAAGTCTAAATGATCTACCTACCCACTACTCAGAGAGCCATAAAAGCAAAATATTTGGAAATGTATTTCAGTGAGACCCATATAATATATTTTAAGACTTAATTCAACTAAATGTGAGTATAATAAGCACCTAAATTCTCTGCTAATAATAATAATAATAATAATAGTAACAACAACAACAACAGGTTCCTAGAGTAGAAGGAGACCTCCAAGGCTCATCCAGTCCAACTTCCTTCTGTCATAAGGGAAAAACACAATCAAAGCATTCCTCACAGATGGCCATTCAGCCTCTGATAATAATAATAACAATGGGTTCCTAGAATAGGAGGAGACCTCCAAGGGCCATCCAGTCCAACCTCCTTCTGCACCTGGGTAGCATCAGGAGCCTGCGGGGCAGGACTGAGCCTTCCTCCCGCCCTGCCTGCGATCTACCAGGACGCCCTATGTGATCTACCAGTAGATCGCGATCTAACTAATGAGCACCCCTGCTCTATACTAACTTGACCTACTTCACAGGCTTGTAGTGTAAGAATCCAGTGAGCAAGAGAATATAATATACTCCACCTTGAGTTTATTATAGGTAAAAGATAATATAATATAACAAAGAAATTTAAAATTCACACATGAAAAATGTACACAAAATAATTATGTACACAAAATAATTAATACACTGGAGCCCCCGGTGGCACAGTGGGTTTAACCGACAGGACTGAAGACCAACAGGTCAGAAGTTCAGATCTGGAGAGAGCGTGGATGAGCTCCCTCTGTCAGCTCCAGCTCTCCATGTGGGGACATGAGAGAAGCCTCCCATAAGGATTGTAAAACATCAAACATCCGAGCATCCCCTGGGCAACATCTTTGCAGACTGCCAATTCTCTCACACCAGAAGCAACTTGCAGTTTCTCAAATCGCTCCTGACATGAACAAAAATTAATACACTCTTAATTCAACAATTGTTTTACTTTTGTTTTTCTTGCCATTGAATCTTCAAGCCAGTTCTTCCAGGGATGTCATGTTCACACTTAAAATAAGCCATGGTGGAGAGAGTCTTCTTTACCGTGGATTATTTTTGATCTGAGAAGTGACACCAGAGCTACTGCATCAGCTGGTAGCTTCATTGGACTCTAGTGCTGATTACAAATGCCAATTCCTTTTTTGAAATCTCACAAAGCACAGAAGAGACAGATTTATGGATATTTATGCTTTATTGGTTTTATTTTTGGAGGGCTGGTGCACACATGCACACACACAAACATAATTCAAAAGATTAAGGGTGCAAACAGATATCTAAATCATTTGGTATGGCAAGATGCCTCAGTAGCAAGAGTCTGATGCCATGGGTTTTGGAATAACATGTTTACATTCTGTTTATAGAAATGACATGAAGTGATGGTGCTGGGAATGAGAAAAAAGTATTGCAACCTTGTCAAAATAGCATTTAGTTAAAATGTTGTTATTGACATAATCATATTTATTTATTTATTCAAATTTATCCGTCGCCACTCCCAGTTGGCTTGGGGTGACTTACATACAATAAAACAGCAGTTACAAAGTCGTATTAAAAATGGTATCATAGAATTAAGACAGTAACAATAGTTACATAAAAAACATCAGGAGAGGCTGAGCAATTTTAAGACCCAAAGGCCTGCTGGAACAATAGGGTCTTACAGGCCTTCCGGAAAGCTAATAGATTCTGAAGAACACGGACTTCGGCAGGAAGCACGTTCCAGAGGGTTGAGGCTATGATTGAGAAAGCCCTTCTCCTTGTTGCGGTCAGATGGTAAACTTTAGGACTTGGGACCACCAGGAGATTTTGCATCTCTGAGTGCAAGGATCTAGTGGAACAGTATGGGATGAGGCGGTCCCTTAGGTACACTGGCCCCAGACCATTCAAGGCCTTGAAGGTCAAAACCAGCACTTTGAAGGTAATCCGGCACTCCACAGGAAGCCAGTGCAGATTGCGCAGAATAGGTGTAATATGGCAGCTTATTGGGACACCCGCGAGCAGCTGAGCTGCGGCGTTCTGCACCAGCTTAAGTTTCCAGATCACCGACAGAGGAAGGCCAATGTAAAGAGCGTTACAGTAGTCTAGCCTTAAGATGACCATAGCTTGGACCTCTGTGACCAGGTCGTGTCGAGACAAATAGGGGGCCAGCTTCCTTACCTGGCGTAGATGGAAAAACGCCACTCTGCTGACGGTGGAAACATGAGTCTCTATCAACAGCTGAGGGTCAAAAGTAACACTGAGGCTCTTTACTGATGACGACGGACATAACGTCACACCGTCCAGGGTTGGAAGCTGAACCTCTCTACCGCCCGGACGGCCAAGCCACAGGATCTTTGTCTTAGCTGGATTCAACTTCAACCTACTGGCTCGCAGCCATCCAGTAACGGCTTCAAGGCAATGGTGGAAATTATCGGGTATGGATTCGGGTTGGCCCTCCACCCCCAGAATGAGCTGAGTGTCGTCAGCATATTGGTGACACTCTAGCCCAAAGCTACGTACCAGTCGAGTGCATGGAAGAACTTAAAAACAAATGGCCCCCTGACACACAACTAGGAAATAACTGGAGAATGCTTACTGAAACCAGTCATCTTAATTACAAGGTACTCAGACCCTAGAACTAGAAGCTGAAAGCTGAAATTTTAAAAGTATACACATGAGAGCTATCTAGCAAATATTTTGTTAAAGAGTCAAAGTGTTGTTCTCCTGGTTAAGCCCAAAATGCTCCCATATGTTTTGTAGTTCACAGATGTGACTCTGACCCTGTAGAGTGTATGGCAGATTCCAGAAAAAGCTATTGTACATGTTTTCAGAAAGCCGTATTCCCGAAACCTTTGTCGACAAGAAGGAAATTTCAAGAGACTGGACAATTTCATCATAATCTTGTTGCCTTGTAACCTCTATTGCTCTTCAATAGGCAAACCATTTTTCAAAACCTTCCATTATTTTTAAGAGGTCAAATATGGCTCCATTTGGGAAGAGGTCAACCTGACAAGTATCACCCATGTCTATTTTATGCTTTGAGCATTTGTCATTGGATGTATTTGTCAATGTCATATATGCCCTTTGAATGGACTGTGACTAATCACAGCGCAATAGCACATAGTCTTGATCTGAGCACAAACGTCTGCCTTTCTCATCAAATGAGTATATATCACTTTCCCTGTTTAACCTTGGAATTCACCCCTGAACATAATATTTATATGGCATCAATCAGAAGAGCATGTACACTTTGTTTGTTTGTTTGCTGGATTGCTTGTTCATTTTCTGGATGACTCAGGGACAGATGGTATTTCACAAATGGAAGATCCTAAAGACTCTAGAATAATTATACTTCATTTAAAAAAGAAATGTTGTTTCCTACAGGAGATTGTTATCTGGGGCATGTGGTTCCCAGATACTGCTGAAAAAAATCCCAATCAGTTACATCTCTGTGAATCCTATAAAACCACGAGCCATACATATCTTGCAAATGCATTTCACTTAGGTGAATTAAGCAAAAATACTCACATAACCAATATCAAATAAAAACACATGCCCTCTTTGCCAAAAGCTGGTGGTGATATAACAGAATAATTACTGCCCAAAATGTGCATACACATTCTCATTTTGGTTTGCTTGTGACCTAATAAGAATCAGAAGGGGTAATTTGCCACTTGCTCCCCCCTTTCGCCACATTACACAACACACATACTTCCTGTCTGGGCTCTGTGGCAAAAGAGGAGAGCAAATGGTGTACACCGTTACAATGGCAACATGGGCGGCTTGTGAGAGGACAGCTAGATTATTGCTAGACTTTGCAACCAAACAACGCACAGTGGTTAAAGAAAAACCATCAAGAAACACATTTAGAAATTTACCAAAAATATGTGTAATAGTTATATTATATCCAATATCTAGCATTCAGGAAACACAACGAACAAGAATTAACGGAGCTAACCCAGCATATAAAGTGAAGATCTGTTACCCCACGATAAATCGGATTATATATACATAAAAGATACCATTGAAGTAAGTGGTTCCAATGTTCAAAAGTCCACAATATATTGTTCCATCAATTGAAGTAATCAAAGTAATTGGTTACCCGAAGTCCGTCAATATTTAAAGTAAAGCAACAGGGAATCATACACAAAGGGTGGATAATCTGAATTGCAACAATGTGTCTGATGTCATCAGGCTTTGGGGAAGCGCTTAGGAAGCAATAGAAGTGTCCTGCCTGTAGGGAATGGATCTTATACAGGGGTGACCATATCAATGTTGTAATCCAAATATTGAAAAAATAATAATCCACACGGAAATTCTCGGTGCTGGGAAGCCCAAAGTAATACAAAAAAAGCTGGCGATACATCAGGTGTGGCCAGGACCGTTTCGCCTTCAAATCGGCTTTCTCGAGCGGAAATCCAAGTGAGCCAGGATATATGCCAGGATGTGGTTCATTTCGAATGAAAACAATTACATCACAGATATCCCGCAGGAACTGGGAATGATGACACATATATTACACATATTTTTGGTAAATTTCTAAACATGGGAAACTTCCCATGTTACTTCTGAAACAATGGGGCGAAGCTGGGTGGTGGATGCTTTCCCCGTGGGATGAAACCAGCTGTGTTACGCAATGCGGAGGATGGAGTGATGGGTTCTCCCATCTCCATGCCTCCCCCACCCCCGGCCAGGACCCCACAGATTTGCTATGGTGTGTGACAAATCCATTTGCCAATGTGATAAGATCCATTGTCCTTTCTCAGATTTTTGTAGCACTTCAAAAACAGCAACTATATTGTGATAGGGAGATGAAAGATGGTGTATGATCACAGGAGGGAGAGTAAATATGGTTTAGGATGCTTGTGACCTCTAACTTACAATTGAACTTTAGGTGTCTCTTTTCCATACCTAAATTTTAGTTGGGTTTTTTTGTCTCTTGTATTGACAGTGTCCAGCCAATATAGTGTTATGTGCCAGTCAACAGCAATCATAGCAATGGAGCAAATCTGCTATATAGGCATATGTATGAGTTCCACAAGTACTAAGGTATTAGAAACTATAAGATCCTCACTCAATTGTAACTAATTCAAAGTTAATCTTACCATCTAGAGAAAGCTTGAATGATGAGCCTCATCGGTTGTTCCCCGTGATCAGTTTCACAGTTTACATTCTGTCCAGGAGAAGTCTTATATTATTTCCATCAATACATGTGTGTGTATACACAGAGAAAGAAAGAGTTCTCAAAAAATGCGAGGAAATTTCAACTTCACTGTCCCCAACGCTTGCGATAAAACTGACTAAAGAGTTGGTCTTTTTACTGGTAGTAATTGTTATCTCATATGGCTATTCAAAGCTGTTAATTGTTCACAAATTCAAGCCAAAGAACAGACTCCATCTGTTTGTTCAAAAGCCCACTATTTTTTTTTTCAAAATTGGTTCACAATAGCCTTCTTTCTTTTTTTCTCCTGCGAGTGTTGCAGAATATAAGAGACCTGTTCAACATGGTTTGTTGAGGATAATAAATCATTAAATTTGGAGGTGCTGCTACCTTGCTGGTTTGATCACAAAATTAATAGAATCAACAGCTTATCTAACCCACCAGGAGATTCTTGTAAAAACATGAAAGAGAAAGGATTGGAGGGGGAGGAAAAAGGTGCAGAGAAGTCTGTGCTTGTAGTGGAGACTGGTTGTATTTCTTATACATGACAGTAAGACAGTTAACTGTGTTTTCTCTCAATCCCGTGCAAAATGATAAAGCCCCATCTGAAACAATGAGAGAAACACTATCAATTACTGTCTGTTTGGGGTGGGAGAGTCATGTGTAATGAAACCTGGACAAAGACAATATCAGATCATATCCTAATAAACAGCGACACAAAGGATGCAGCAAGCAGCCTTCTGCTGATAAATAGAATTTCTAAAGAGCTCATAAACAAGAATTGCTGTTTTCAAACAGAGGATTTACTAGCTTGGATTACATTCTGTCTTGGGGTTTCATAGCAGCAGCATTATTATGGGTTTCACTGATTGTTCACCTCCATGTGTTTAGCTCTTCTGGATGCCAATATGGAAAGATTCCCATTGGTTTCAGAAACATTGGTTGGGAGTGTAGGCTAGAAACAAATCCTTGTTGTCCATCTCAGCATCTCCACATTCATGCCAGGTGAATTACGGCTTAAGGCTACGCCGGACTTTGATCTGGGTCCAGTTGACATTGCCACATTTAAGGCTGTGAATCTTTTCCAGCATGAATTGGCACTCTTGTGAGAAATATCTGTCCTCATTATGGAAGAACTTAAAAGAAAGCTACATGCATATTGGGAAGGATTTCCAAAGCAGCATGATTGAAGGACGTCTTATTGTCTTGCCAAGCTAGTTGCTATAGTAGTTGCAAACATATCACACAACATACAAAAACGGTCAACATATTTTGATCATCATTTATTTATATATCACCATAACTGTACATGGTGTCAAGACACAGACACCGTAGGAAGCCAAACCCAGGTTCAAAGTAACTAAAGTTTATTCAAATAACAGCTCAGTCAAACAAAAAAGACCCAAGCAACACTTAACTTCAGTGTGCCGGCAGTCTTAAAAAAAATTTGAACAGCTGATTTCTTGCAGGAGGGCCGGATCCAAGGGGCTGGCGGGCCGTGTGCGGGCTGCGGGCCGCCTGTTTGACAGGTATGCGATACACCAAACTGGGTCCAAACAGGGAGCGAGCAACGTCCACAAAGGTCCAAACCAGAGAAGCAGAAAACCAATGCAGGAGAATCACAGAAAGGAGCACAGGCAGCAACCCTCACCCATACTATACCGCAGTTCACAAAGCAGGTCACACACTCACGTCCCAAAGGTAGTCCCACGAAGTACAGGAACAAACAGGAACACACAATCGCCCAGAGCTTCGGCAACTCACAATATACCTTGCCAAATGCAAGGTTTCCAATGCAACCAGCCCCCTTTTTATCTTCCAAACTCTCATCAGAACTGGAACAAGGCAACTCCCCATGCTCAGCTGCAAGTCTTGCCTCATGTACAACTCTTTGTGTTGCCTGTCAAGAGGCCCTTCTCTGACTATGACTTACAGTATATCTCCCCAAATAGTAGATGATCCATCCTCACTCAAAGTCCCATCCTCCGCGAAACCCCTGAATGTGTCACTACTTGTAGGTTCTTCACACACAGCTCTTACTTATGCTACTTTTGTCCAATCCATATCGTCATTGACCCTTTCTGAATCACTCCCTTCACTCCCCATAGAAGACTCTTCATTGCCAAACCCATCATCCCCATTGAAACCTGCAAATGAATCTTCATCAGTAGGCTCACTAAGTATTTGCTGAACCTTCTTACGTTGTTGCTCTTCAATGGAATCTTGCTCCCAAGTAGACCTTTTTGCCTGCCTAGCCTCCAACTCCCTGTTGTCATCACTACTCGGAGACTCATCTACAACACAAGACAAAAGTAGAGCAAAACATTTTCTTGCTCTCAGGCTTACAGTTTAATTAAAACATGATACTAAAGGAAAAGTAGATGGCAACAGGCAGGGGATTAAGTTCAGCAAATACTGCCTTTTCTTCTCCCCCTCCAAGGCCTGATCTATCACAGCAGGGATGGAGGAAGGGTCTTTCATTTGCTTCTGAACCAAGACATGATGGTGCTATATTTACTTCTTCTCTTTCTCTAAGACAGTGGTTCTCAACCTGTGGGTCCCCAGATGTTTTAGCCTCCAACTCCCAGAAATCCTAACAGCTGGTAAACTGGTTGGAATTTCTGGGAGACCCTTCCACTGAAGCAGATTTAAGTCAACTTTCTTAAGGTAGCCCTTTTCATGGGATCATTTGCACTGAGATCGGTTTCCTTCCATTGTCCTTCCGGGATTTTGATTATTTGTCATTAAGGGGAAAAAATCATCCTGGATCGTAGGAAGCGGTTTTAAATTAATCCTCATCTTTCACCAAGCCTCTGCATTGCTGATCTGGAGAAATGAGCATTTTGGTTCCTCCCACACATGCCATCATCACTTTATTTACAAGTGGGCAACAGTGATTAACAGAAAAATTAGCTATTTAACCCATCTCTATGTGGGGAATTTAAAAATGAGATGATTGCCACCGAGCTTTGTTGGGAAAACTTAACACTTTAGAAATGGCAACATATCTCAACCTCACAGTTGAAGCTTGCCTCGTGTGAAGGGCACCATGGGTTGCCGTTTCTTAAATTTATAGAAAAATGTTAATTTTACTGTGTGTGGTGAAATAATAAGAAAGTAGAACTGATGCAGATTATTCAATGCAATTTTTCTGAATCCGCACCTCAAATAATTCCAGAAACAGGCCTAAAAACCCTGACACCAATATTTTTGGGGGGTTGAGCTATGTAATAGTCCTGTCATTTCACTAAGTGTTATGGAATCCTGACATTTGCAAATTCTTTGTCAAAGAGCTGTAATGTTCCATCAAGCTACAAAGCAAGATTCCACAAAATGTTGCCATGGCAGTTAATGTGGAACCATAGTGCTATAATGTTTTAGCATTAAAGGACTCAATAGAGAGATAACATAGCGGTAACAGCAGCTGTGCTAGCAATCTAAAGATCTGAAGATTGCAAGTTCGAATCCCAGGCTGGTTTGGACACCCAGCTGTGAGCCCTGTCGACTGTTCACCAAACAGTTCAAAAACAGCTCAGCTGTGAATAGATAAAACTGGGAACCGCCAGGCGGGGAAGAATTTTTCAAAGAAGGACTTACAACGCCTAAATAAAATAAAAAAAGATCGGCTGCCAGAAGGTGGAATGTGGAAAAAACAGAGGCTCTCCTTCACGAGGGTGAAGCAACAGCACCCCCTTGTGATGTGATGACAAAATGACGGAATGGCGTAATGGAACAACCACACCCTGTGACGCACCCCTGTGGCGCAGCCTGAAGAAAAATCCGTCTAAAATTGTACTTATCACATGTTTGTATGTTGTATGTAATTGTATGTGGATCCGGCAGGGTCTGTCTGCCGTATGTGTGATGTAATCCACTTCGAGTCCCCTTCGGGATGAGAAGTGCGGAATATAAATAAAGTGTATTATATATTATTATTATAATGAAAGAAGAAAAAAGGCAAGAATGCCATCAAGGGCTGCTTTTGCTGTGAGATTTCTCTATATCCCCATCTTTATTCAACTGTTTTGTGGAAAGGGGTCTGAGATAGTGGAAAACAAGTGAATGAAACATCAGGATCTGCTCCAAGTGTCTTCTTTCCCATCCAATCCGCCTACCATGCCAGTTTCCCTGTGGACAAGTCTTGGATGAGAATAACATTTGTAATAAGAACTTAAATACAAGGGTAATTGTAATAGCAAACTGGAATCAAATCACACTACCTATGAAGGAGTTGTTGTTATCCTATTTTTCCCAGTGCAGGACTCAAACCGCCTTACACAGATTTGTTTAAAAAATAACACAGTTAAAAATCCACTGATTCAAAAGTTAGAAAAAAGAATGGAACACTAAGAGAATAAATAAATAAAATCAGTTTACACAGAAACTGTTGAAACATACAGACATGCACATGCACAACAGCACACTCAAGAGGATGATTCATCACTTTGTTTAGGTGAAAACGGCCTTATAATTGTCAAACACCTGACAAAAGTGAAAAGCCTTTACTGTCTGCAAAAAGAAAGTTGGAAAGTGCCAGTCTATTTTTTCCGGTAAAAGAAGTTCCAGAGTCGGGGAAACAGCCATTGAGAAGGCCTTTTCCCACCAGATGTACCTGCCCTTGGGAGGTGTGATCAACACCAAAACTGAAGCTGTTTCTGCATCAACTCATCAGGTTTTTTTGTTTCCTAAGGCATTTAAACAAATTAGCTGATCAGTTTGTTTTCTTGTGTGCACATTAAAAGGTTAAAAATTGCATATTTTCATTAAGGAAAATTACAAACCTTTGGGTTTCATGTAACAGAAAGATTAAAAACAACATTATATATCAAACCAACCATATATTTTAACCAAAATTCTGCAAATGGATGAAAAGGAACCTAGAAATGTGTAATTTTGTGAGATTTGCAAAGGTATATCAGATCGCTTTCATACATTAATCCTCAAATGTAGTCCCCCATCATGTTTTCATTGTTTTATTATTTTATTTATTAGGTTCGATTTGGTATACCGCTCTCTCTGGAGCCCAGAGCGGTTCACAAGAATAGCGAAATAAACATAAACACATAAAAACATTAAAATACATTAAAATACATTAAAATACATTAAAACAATTCCAATCCCCCGACTTCCCTTTCCCTGGTAGTGATGTTCAAATTGTAGAATGTCTTGATGAAAGCGCTCTCCTTGCTTCTCTGAATAGGCAACCATGTTCTTTTTAAATCTACCAAGATGAGCATTTAGTTTTAAAGTCATTCTGTAACCCATCTATTATATAAAGGGGTTTCCGTCATGGAACGACCGTCCCAAACAGAGAAACTTTACAACGCAGAAACACCAAACTTGCCAACAGAAATAGGCCTCAAGCAAGGTAGGTTTGTAGCAAAGAAACTCCCCCAAAACCTAAAAGGCCCCCAAAACAATGAGTAAAAAACCTACATTTCCCAGCATCCTCCGGGGCTACCAACGACTCTCCCAGCCTCTACATTCTGACAACATGATTGGCTGCCAATAAGGGCAGATTTGCATAACTCCTGTACTGGCCAGCCAACATGAACATTCCGACAGAGGAGGATAAGGCAAAGGGCTGAGGCACAAACACCCAATTCACTTCCCACAGAAAATTTACACCCCTACAAATCACAGACCATGTCCAAAATTGACAGTAAGGCTTCATTAACTTGCTGTTCCTGACTAGGCTTCAGCTCATGGGACATTGTGTATGGCCTGAATTTACAGTAACCTACCTTGGCACACAGAGCCCCTATGACCCACGCTACATTCTACTACAGTTTGGAGGAGGGTGGACCATGGATTATGGGACTTGAAGTACCTCCATGGATAATGGGATTTGTACTACTTAAAAACCCATCATTCCCCACAGACCACTGTGGCCCAGAACCAAGACCGATAAAGACCAAACTTGGCACACAATGCCCCCCATGACCCACACTCCATCCGACTGCAGTTCAGAGGAGGACACACCATGGATAATGGGATTTCAAGTACCTCCACTCACTTCCAAAGTACCCCACCCACACAAGCATCAACCTCTACATCAACACAGCAGACGGAAAGACAAAAAACATTGTATATCCACAAGCTATGCAGAACGCCAGCAACACCACACACCAACAACTCCCCAGGACTTCAACATCCAACCCACCAGAACAACCCACAATGACACAGCCATGGCCCCAACAACACCATAACTAACAACAATTCAAATCCTTACATACTGCCCACAAGCTGCTCTATAAAAAGGACTCTGAAGGTATTTGGCATGTTAATGTAATTAAGTAAGGCTGAACATTCATATCCATTAATTCTACATTGACAGATTCAACCATTGATAGTTGAAAATGTCTTTTAAAGTTAAAAGGCAAAGATTGATTTTGCCATCTTATATATAAAAGATATCATTTTACAACACCATTTATATAATGAACTTGAGCATCAACGGATTTTGGCATCCACAGCGTGGCTTGACTTCAGCAGATATCAAGGATCCACAGTTGTGTTTCCTGATCTGTTTCCCCCCAAACCTACTGTACTTTACCAGGAAGCAGTCAGTAATTGACCCCATCAACCATTTCTGTCACAAAAAGAAGAACATAAACAATTACTGACATGACCTAAGGCTTCTATTATGGACGGAATACTGTTTGTAACTTATATGAATGTATTTAATGTATTTTAATGCTAACTGTATTTAATGTATTTTAATTTTTGACTGTTTTTGGTTTTTTATTATATGCTTACTGTGTTTGGCATCGAATTGTTGCCGTTGTTAGGCCGCTCTGAGTCCCACCTTAGGGGTTGAGAAGATGTGGGGTAGAAATGGTGGAAATAAATAAATAAATAAAATAATAACTACTGTAAAATGAATAAAATAATTTTAATTTTAACAGAAAACAAGAAAAATTTGTAAGAAATAAACAGGAAATACCATTTTTTCTGTTTATGGGATAGGAGCCGAGACAAAATATTTCCTCCATGTTTGCACAGGTTTTATTTAAAGTACTTAGGTTTGGCTGGTTGGGTTTTAGTGCAGCCCCTTCTCCCTGTGTTATTTCATTTTTTTTCTAAATGGAGGAATACTGACATATATGCTTTTCTTGTCAGCTTCCCAAATTGGTTGAAGCACCACTTGCTGATGGCAAAGTTGCTGCTGCGATACCACACATTTCAAATAAAGTATGGAGTTGGATAAGATATGGTGGGAGGAAGATTCTTTATGGAGATCCCCCACAGAGATGGACTGGAATTGAAATACTTCTTAAGGGGACAATAATTCCAGAAATGGTGTCATAAACCTGGTGACATCCAGCGCAGTTAAAGAGAGAAGCAATAAGAAGAATTCCCATTTCATCCTGAGACATGTGTACCTTGATAGCCTCTTTTTCTAAATTTGTCCAGCTAGCAACAGACTTGTGTATCCAAGCAATTAAATCCATCACAATTAGAAATAGGCCATTTGAGAAAATAACATCTTCTAGAAATGAAGAAAACCCACAGGTGGTAAATAGCACAATAGAAATGTGAAAGGAGGGGTGGAGGAAAGCTTACTGAACACACTTGAAGATTTGTGGTTGTTTGTGGTTCATTTCTCTCCCCACCATCACCACTCTAAACAATAGAGCCATTAAACATGTCTTCTGCCAAAAAGCATGAAAAAAATAGGAAATTATATTTCCTAGTGATACTAAAAAAAAGCACGCTTTGGAATGGAGAGATTTTTACTGAAATCACAGCATCTGAGAAATATATTCATAGTCTAAAGGACAATATAAACTAATCCTGACAAGTGGAAACGAAAAAGAATAAAATAGGAAGCAATTCAACAGTGAACAATAACAGTTGCTCAAAACTATTTCTATTTCAAGAATTCAGAACAGCATAAAGGTTCCAAACATACCAATGTGCCCGAAATACATTTTTAAGAAGCGCCCCTAAACTAACATAATGAGATATAGTGGATTTAAAAGTCAGCTTCTTGTTTTCTACACCAAACTCTGCCCTTTTCTTTCTTTCAGTTGCAAGGATCTGTAGAACCAAATTAGACTTGAAAGCAATATTTAACTCGTCAGCCCATCAGTAACAGACTTCCAGTTGAGAGGCTCATCTGGAGTCCATGAGACAGAGATCTTTCTCCATTGCGGCCCCTGTCCTGTGGAACTCTCTGCCGCCAGACCAAAGAGCCATCCTCGACCTGCCTTCATTTCTGGCGGCACTTAAGACATGGCTATTTAGAAGAGCATATGCATGAGTGACAATCAGTGACCTGGAATCTGTCTATTCCAATATTTTAACATTTTAATATTTTAATATTTTAGTATTGTAAATGCCAAGCTGTGTAAGTCGTCTAGAGCACATCTGTGGAGGGCGACTCATAAATAATAAAATTAGTTAGTTAGTTAGTTAGTTAGTTGTCCCAGATCACTTACCTCCACAGCTACTGCACACTCTTTAGGTTTAGGAATCCTGGGGGAGGCAGAGTGGCTGTCCCCCCTGTCCATAAATTTAGCTGCTGATCTCCAGGCTCTTTGCTTCCTTGTTGCTGCCAAGTGACTGAGTCAAGCAGCTTGGGAGGAACAGGAGAGGGCTAAATTGGGGTACTGGGCAGCGGGTAGGTTAGCATCCAGTCCCATTTCCAGCCATGCCAAACCAGGTTTTTAAAAAAATAATTTTTATTGGTTATTGATAACCAATAAAATTGGTTATCAATAACCAATAAAAATTATACATGGAAAGTGAGGGAACATTGAAGGTGATAGAAAAGTAGGAAAAAATAGAAAAATTGGATTAAAAAAGAAATAGTAGTAAAAAAAAGAGGTAAAAATATTTTAAAAAAGAAAAAAATTGAAAAATTAAAAAAGAGTAAGGTATAAAAAAAATTGACTTCCATTCCAAGCCTGCAGTTTCTTATATTTCTTCATCTTAAAAATTCAGTCTTTGTTACTTTTGTTTTCCTCTTATCTTAATAAATGTTCGTAATCTTGAAGAAATTCTCAGTTTGTTTCTTTTACCTATTTACCTGAGTATTTTTCCAAGAAAAAAAAGATACAAGAAGATAATTTATCCATATCTTTAATCTCTCAGAATTAAATTATCCCATCTTCAGTTTCGGGGGTTTTTTCTTCCATCTTATATCTTGACCCACTTCTTGGGTCAGTTTTTTGTAAAATTCCTTTGCCTTCTCCTCTGTAGTTAACCAAGGTCTCTCTTCTTTGTAGCTAACCATTATCCCCTTTCTTCTTTCCCATCTGAATCGTATTTGTCGCTTTTGTAGTTCTTCAGTCAGGAAGTGGTATTTCCTTCTTTTATTGAGTGTCATTTGAGGGAGCTCTTTTTATTTTATTTATTTATTTATTTATTTATTAGTTCAACTTAATATACCACTCTCTCTGGAGCCCAGAGCAGTTTACAGAATTAAAATACTATTTTGTTACCCTTGTGAAAGATTGGATTTTGATTAGTCTTCCAAAGAACTTCACTTTTCGTTCTCTTTTTCGTGAACTGGAGAATTATATCCCGTGGTGTTTTATTTTGCCTTGCATATGCTGTCGATACTTGGTAGGCTTGATCCACATGATTTTCCAGATCCTCTTCCTGAAGTCCCAGAGATTCGGAGAGCAACTTTATTACTATTTGTCTTGTATTTTCCTTGCTCTGTTCTTGTAGATTCCTCAGTCTTAATTTATTCTCCATCTCCAATTGTTGAAGTTTTTCTTGGTCTCGTTCAAATTTCTCATTTTGATTTTCCAGCTTCTTTAATTTCGTTATTATATTTGATTGATTTACCTCTGCTTTCTCCTTTCCCTCTTTTAAATCTTTGACATCTCCAAATAATTGTTTTATATCTTTTTTAATTTGACCAACCTCTCCTTTAACTTCCTTTTTCATTTCTATGAATTCTTCTTGCGTTGCTTTATAGTAAGTATCTTGTTTCTTTGTCATTTCATGTATTTCTTTTTGTAATATATCATGTTTTCCTCCCAATTTTTGTATTTCCCTCATGATGTCACCTAGATTCAAAGAAGTGTCCATTGTTCTTGCGTTTGGACTATTTAGTTCAAGATATCCATAGCCTTCCACACTTGTTTATGGTTGCGTATATAATTATATTGAAGCCTGGAGATAATTGTGTTGAACTGGATTGAACCCTTGAGATAATTATGTTGAACTAGATATTGTGTGATAATTGTGTTGAACTCAAATTGTATTGAATTCTAATGAATAATAGATAATTCACTGCTTTTCTAGCTTTTCCCTTGTGTTGTTGCTATAACACCCCTGTGTGGCCATAATGCAGCCTCAAACCAGTATAGTTAACATCAGTTTGGAGCTGTATTATGTGTATGTGTAGAGTTGCCCTAAGAATGAACCTATTACAGGTTTTCTGAGAATGTGTGACTTGCCCAAGTTCACCTAGTAAGTTTCCATGCAGAGCAGTGAGCAGAGTATGGAAACTCAAGCCCTGGTTTCCAGGGAAGTCCAACATTCAAATCTCCATATCCCACTGACTAATAAAGCTATCAAAATTTGTGTTAGAAAATGCAACTAGTAGCTAATTGAAGCCATTTGTGGATCACATCTAGAGTGCTTACTAGTGGTTCCTCTTTCTCTTGGACAAAATTGACCACTGTCCTGACCTCTATGTTGTTCTCACATCTTTGTAAAGCTACAATTTTTAGGCAGGTCAAGCAAAATGCAAACCTGGCTTGAAGACAGCACTTTTGAAAAGGGTTAAAGAGCTTTAGAAACTCATAAGCTAAACATTAGAAAGTAGTATGATGTGATAGCCACCAAAAAAAGCCAATGCAAGACCAGATTTTATCAACAGAATAACATCCAGATCAAGGGAATGAATAGACCATTCTGTTCTGCTTTGGTCAGACCTCAGCATTATATTGTGCCCATTTCTGGACACCTGACTTCCAGAAAGATATAACAACCTGGAACTTATTCAGAGAAAAGGGACCAAGATGGTAAAACTTCTGGAAAACAAGCCCTGGAGCAGTGGTTTTCAACCTGCGTGGCCCCAGGTGTCTTGGCCTACAACTCCCAGAAATCCCAGCCAGTTTACCAGCTGTTAGGTTTTCTTGGAGTTGAAAGCCAAAACATCTGGGGGCACACAGGTTGTGAACCGCTGCCCTAGAGGAATGGCTTAGGGGTCTGGGTATATTTATCTTGGAGAAGAGAATACCAAAAGATACCATTGGGCCCTTCCATTGGGCTATCCCAGGAACTGATCCCAGGTTTATTCTAGATTATCTGGCAGTGCAGACATATAATCCAGTTTAAAGCAGAAAACCTGGGATCAGATCCTGGGATATAGCGCTTATCTGGAAGAGTGCATTGTCATCTGAAGAGGTTTCATGTAGAAGATAGAGGGCACTTGTTTTGAAATTGCAAGAAAGGGGATTCTAAACATTAGGAATAACTTCCTGACAGTAAAAACTTTTCAGCAATGGAATAGCCTGCCTTAAAAGGTTGTAGACTCTCCTTCTTTAGATGTTATTAAATAGAGGCTAGATGGCCATCCCTTTATTGTTTATTCTTGTACAGTAGTGATTTTATACTAGATAGCCTTTTATGGTCTAGTAGCTCTATGATTCTATGATTTTATGATCCTATAGACATTACAGGTAAACAACAGAGCAGAGCTATGTGTAAGTCACGGGAGGACTGACAAATCAAAATACAGAACTGTATCAAAAATTCTTATTAGGTACAAATGTCAATATATAAAGCATACATACATGCCCCTAAAGGGTGTGACCAATATACATCAATAGTCATACTTTGGTATTATTTTGTATGACTATTGATGTATATTGGTCACACCCTTTAGGGGCATGTATGTATGCTTTATATATTGACATTTGTACCTAATAAGAATTTTTGATACAGTTCTGTATTTTGATTTGTCAGTCCTCCCGTGACCTATAGACATTACAAAATTCTGCGATATGGACATCCTCTGTGCTCACACAATGCTGCATGATGATCTCTACATATGAATATTTTCTACACTCTGGTGTTTAAAAATTGGTAATACTGTGAATGACAAATAGTAAATGTTGAATGTAATTTTGCATCTGAACAAGCTGCTCCTTAAATTCAGTCAATACACTTAAATCACATGGAGGACTATTCAGACAGCTTCCACAGTTTCATGATGGGAAAAATCTCTGGTTAAAAATCAAATAGTCAATATCTTCCCCAATGGTAGTACTTGGTTTTCATTAGTGTGTTGTACCTCTCAGTCTAGCGGACAGTGCTTCCCATATATACTAATATGTGTTCACTGTGTTCAATCTGAGCCCTTTGGTAAAATTCATTTTAATTAACTTTATAAAGGCACATTAGGTGTTTTATTGCTTGTCTAGACAGGCTACCTTGAGGGCCTAAAGCTATCTTTTAGTACAGATATGGAAAGATTTCTTTCTGAAAGCCCCTTGAATACTTTGATCTTTCAAACATTATGGTACTGTGACTACACAGATTTGCATGTGTTAAGATGTTAAACACTTAGGATTCCCCCAAATTTCAAAAAAAGGACTAAAAGTATGATATGGATTCTTCAAATTCAAGTCTTTAGAATTGGACATCTATATTTGAGCTTCCTTGATGAAGTTTCCTGCATTTGAACTTCCTTTATGAAGTTTCCAGCTTAAAGAAAGGCTTACACTGACTAGGAGCGCATCTGAATTAATGCAGTTCAACAAAATTTTAACTTCAATGGCTCAATGCTAGGGCAGAGGTTCTCAACCTGTGGGTCCCCAGATGTTTTGGCCTTCAACTCCCAGAAATCCTAACAGCTGGTAAACTGGCTGGGATTTCTGGGAGTTGTAGGCCAAAACACCTGGGGATCCACAGGTTGAGAACCACTGTGCTAGGGGATCCTGGAAGCCATAGTTTGGTGAAATATCAGCACTCTTAAGCAAATAAGGCTAAACACCCAATAGAACTACAACCACCATGATTCCATAGCAGTTAAAATCATGTCAAACAGCATTACTACGAGAGTTATCCAGAAAGTAAGGTTACAAGGCATGTAACTCTCATGGGGAATTTTCTCGGGGGAAGTTGGTATCACTGCCGTGTAGCGGGAAGCCACCACAAGCAAACGAGCAGTGCAAGTCTTCAGTAGCTCATCGACTGGCATTGTGGTGAAGGTTAGAGATTAGCATCCTCATTCCATTTCCCACCAAGTGCAAAGTTCATGCTGTAATATGCTACCTAAATGCTAAGGGCATGAATGCCACAGTGATTCATCGCAAAACCATTTCAGTTTATGGAGAGGATGTAATCTCAAGAAAGTGTATGACAAAATAGGTATGGAATATATTGTGAGATCATGAAGAAACTTCACAGGTATGAAATATATTGTGAGATCATGAAGAAACTTCATGAGATGCTGATGACTGGAGTCTGTCCCCTTCATGACAATGCGCTTCCACACACCACTCACGCAGCACAAGAATTGGCGACTTTATTTGGTTGAGTTGTTTTAAGCCACCCCTTTTGCAGCCCTGATCTCACTATCATCTGTTCACTAAACCAAAGGAACACCTTGGTGGAAAACACTTTTCCGAGGAGGAGAAATTCAAAGTGAAGGACTGGCTGAAGAAGGCGGAGGGAAACTTCTGTGACACAGACTCTTCCAACAGAATTGTGATTATGTGGGAAAATAATGTAATAGCTATGCTACAATCCATGTAAGTTTTATTAAAATATACTCATTCTTTGTATTTTAAAAAAATATTGTAACCTTACTTTTCAGATATCCTTCATATTTCTACATTATAGATGTATCCCAGGTCTGAGGGAAATAGCCCATCATACAGAACACTTGAATCAAGATAAATGAAAGATATAGTTACAATATAGTGAATTTGTATGTGGAAATGATGCTGAATTTCCATTTTTTTAAAAATCAAGCTTACGTATGTAAGCTCACCACAGCAATAGTAACATAGTAGTGGTCATGACCATCACAGTAGAGTTTCACGCTCAGTTTTAGAAGAATACAGTACTATACTGTCATAAACTTTGATTTGCTGATGTGCTGATATATGATATAGCTCTCCCTGAGTTTTGGCATGCAATTTGGTCATTGATGGAGGGAAGCTAACACTAATTGGGTGCAACAAGATTCTCTTTATTCCTAAAATCAGAAATGTGCCACCCACATTGTGGTTAGTGAGGGTGTTTGTGTGTGAGAGAACCAAATTTGATTGCCTAGCTGAGCACCAAAGGAAGAGAAAGAGAAAAAGGAAAAGAAAACAAGAAGCCGTTTTTAAACGTATTTCAGAAAGAGGTTTAGAATTTCAAATATCTTATCTTTAAAAAACCCTTGCTTAGTTGCATGAGTGCTTCTGTAGTCATATAACAGAAGAGGTTGTAGCTCTGTCCTTACTTCCATACATAGTATGACCTCCTGTGACCACAGGATAAATACCCCATAGTTTTACTTACCCAAATTTGGGGGGGGGGATGTTCCCTTTAGGCATTTTCTGGTTCTCCAGTGCAATTGTATAATATGCTTCCTCCAAAAATTGACCATGGAGTCATCTCTAGGCATTTTCCAGTCCATCCAGAACAATTTTATGCTTCCACTGGAAGTCATTTATTTCAATAGGTTTCACTATTCACAGTTTCACGTTTCCACAATACAGTGTTCCCTCACTTATTGCTGGGGTTAGGTTCCGTGATGTAGGGATACTCTTATTTATTTTAATATTTAAACATTATTTTAGTAGTTATACACTATTTTAAGTCTTTATAAACTTAAAATAAAGTGAAGGAAAGAAAGGAAAGGCCCTTCAAGGCTGGAGGGAGGGAGGGAGGACTGAGGAAAGAAAGGGTCTTGAAGAGTGGCGGCAGCAAAACACCACAAAACAGCAAAAATACCATGATATATATTTAAATTATTATTTTTTAAATCTATGAAACAGCAAGTCCGCAATAAGCGAACCGCAAAGTAGCGAGGGAACACTGTACACCCAGGAACATCCCCCACACAAATGTGGATTATTCTGTATTGACCATTGTAGAAGAGTAAGGTTTACTGTTTAACTTTCTTTATCGTGACAGAACAGGTTATCCCACCACTCTCACGAATTTGTAGAGGTGCGTATTAACTGGCCCACTATTTGTGGGTACTCTCGTTTCCTAATGTCTTTTAAACTGTGGAGACTTGTGAAGATTTGTGGAGAGGCTATCAACTGGACAGGGTGGACCCTCTTTTAGAATCCCACCACTCTGTCCCTAATTCACTATATAAATCCTTGTCTTTAAACTGCTGCCACCATTTTGTGAGAGAGAAGTAATCTGAAACACTTTTGTGAGGGAAACTCTTTGTGAGGTAATGAACGCCTTCATGCGACGGGAATAAACTTTTGAAACGAGGCTTGACTTCAAAATCAATGGCACATGAGCCATCTAGTCCAGGGCTGTCCAACTGGCGGCCCTGGGGCCGTACACGGCCCCCCAGCCCCTTCCCTGTGGCCCCCTATCCTTTTAAAAAAGAAATTGGCTGTTTAAAATAAAAAAAATATTTATTTAATTTATTTTGCATTTTTTTAATATTATTTTTAATATATTTTTTTCGCGGCAGGGAGGGGCGGGGCAGGGAGGAGGAGCAGGCTCCCTCCTCATCCATGTTTTTCATGGCGGGGAGGGCCAGGGGCAGGGAGGAGGACCTCCGGAGATGGCGCACAGCCACGGCGGAGAACCGAGAAGAGGAGCTTTCTGTGACGCGCCACCTCCTGCTCCTTTTTTAGGGTGCCCCCTTCCTCCCTTGCTTCACTCCAGCGATCACCCTCACATCTAGTTTACTTGCAAGCCCATCTGTATATAAACCTCACTTCTTCCTAAACCTTACAGTGATGGTGACTCAAACTGGATTATGCAAATATTGATACCTGAGCAGAGAAAGGGAAAAATCAAAACCAACTACCATGAGAAATAAAATTCCAGTTTTGTAAATTTCCAGTTTCAATCCTTTCTAAATAAGCACTGAAAGGAATGCAAATTAAGGTTCCTGTTATTGGCTGAGTCCCCTCCGCCTTGGCCACGCCCCCTTCCCTTTCCTCTCTGCCTAAACTTGAAGAGGAGGATGAGACGCCATACAGCCCAAAAAACTTACAACAGCCCAGCATTTTCTCCTGATATTTCGCCCACATCTATGGCAGGCATCCTCAGAAGCTGTGAGGTCTGCTAGGGGTGGGAATATAGGGGCAGAAATATAATAATAAGAGAAATGAATGTATTTAATTTGGGAATAAGGGGGAGATGGGGATGGGAATATAGGGGCAGAAATATAATAATAACAGAAATGAATGTATTTAATTTGGGAATAAGGGGGAGATGGGGATGGGAATATAGGGGCAGAAATATAATAATAACAGTAATGAATGTATTTAATTTGAAATAAGGGGGAGATGGGGATGGGAATATAGGGGCAGAAATATAATAATAACAGAAATGAATGTATTTAATTTGGGAATAAGGGGTAGATGGGGATGGGAATATAGGGGCAGAAATATAATAATAACAGAAATGAATGTATTTAATTTGGGAATAAGGGGAGATGGGGATGGGAATATAGGGGTCAGAAATATAATAATAACAGTAATGAATGTATTTAATTTGTTAATAAGGGGAGATGGGGATGGGAATATATGGGGCAGAAATATAATAATAATGTATTTAATTTGGAACTGAGGGCTGTTTTGCTGAGGTGGGCTCCTTTCTTCCTTCTTCCTTGCTTTAATTCTTGCTTTTATGTTATTTATTTATATTTATTTCCCTCCCATATATATTCCCTTCCTCAATCTATCTCTCTTCTGATATTTATTTATATTTATATTTATTTCATTCAGTTCCATTTTTTAAAATTTATTTTATAATTAATAATGCAACTACTAATTGTAAGTAAATTGGAGCCCGGGGAGGGGGTGGAGCCGGTGGAGGGGGCGGAGCTGGGGAGGGGCAGGGGCAGAGCCGGGGGCAGAGGCAGACCCTAAGGCCCCCCAGGTGATCAGTGACCGGAATTTAGGCCCCCGGTCCGGTAGAAGTTGGACAGCCCTGATCTAGTCCAACCCCCTGCCATGTAGGAAAAGCACAATCAAAGTCCTCCTGACAGATGACCATCCAGCCTCTGTTTAAAAGCCTCCCGGGAAGGAGCCTCCATCACATACTGAGGTAGAGTTTCACTGCTGAACTGCTCTTACAGTCAAGAAGTTCTTCTTAATGTTCAGGTGGAATCTCGTTTTCTGTAATTTGAACAGATTGCTCCGAGCGTACCAAATTCAGTCCAGTTCCATCAAGTCATCTACATGACTTTGTGGATCAAACAAACCAACAAACCAAAATGCATACTTTGACTTTTCTATATCGAAATAATTGATTTGATTCTGTATATTTGTTAAGACATTTGCAACAAAACTCAATTTCCAAATTAAAAACCTTCACCACATGATCACATGTATAAACTTTACAAACATTTTTTTTGCAAACATTACAAACTTTGTGGAATATTCTATCCATCTTTTTATTGACAGTAATAATATCAAATCAAATGAGCATACTAGGAGAATAATGTTGCTGAGGCAAAAGCAATAAATTCTTTTGTTTCAGGATGAGGAATGTAAAGATTCAACTATAATGACCTCAGCCTCGGGCATTTGCAAAGGTTTAATGACCAGATGGGGTTAATGACCCAGGGTTTCACCTCAGGCTTTTTAACAATCTCATATTCTCATTAACTCTTAGAAAATGTCCATGGCTTTATTGCTGATGCTTAAGTCAAATGTCAGTGGACAGTTTATTTCCCTGTTGGAATGTGCAACAAATGTGCAAACATATCCAATTAGTTAAATCTGGACCAAAGTTCTTAGTATTTTGTGTCTCTTTTCCTGATTGATTTGTTGGGCAAACAGTATTTATTTATTTATTTATTTATTAGGTACTTTTTGGCTACATTTTAATGCATTTGACCACAATACAATTCACGTTAAAATTAATCACTGCAGTGTGTGAAAATATATTTTGTTTTTTCTCTCATTGATCTTCCAGTATTTAGCTTCAGTATATGCTTCTGGGTTCTAGGTTCTAGCCCTCTCCATTGGCGCCCCCTTGTCACGGCTTGCGTACCCTAATGAAGTTGTGAGCTATGCTGGCGGTGGCATAATAGCCACCAGTAGGGCCTCCCATGCCAGACAGGTCACAACCAAAGGGTCTGACAAAGAGCGTCTGCTGTGAAGCTACGTTCAAATCAACCGGCTGGACAGGGTGGACCCTCTCTTAAAGATCCCACCGCTGCCGCCAATATGTGACCACTCCACTTCTTGACCGGCCTCAGACTGGACAATCTTTCTATGTCCACACTGCTGACCTCCAATCCAAGGAAACCTCGAAGTTACCTCAGCAACTTCACGTTTATTGGCAGGGTACTGTCTCACCCCTTCACCATTTAACTGACTGGAGTTTTAAAACTTCTCAGTGACCACTTGACCACGCTGCCACCATTTATCCGGCTGACCACTGACTTTGAGGGCCACCACCAATAAAAGAATCAGGAGAGGTGTTTTCCTTTTAAGATGCAAACAATTTATTTTGACACAAATGGGTACAATCTTGGTTGGTTTCAAACTTCCTTAGAGGCACAACTTTTTCTGTTACATAACACAATGGGGACCTATTATAGGGTTTCCACTAAACCTCTATAAACCCCTGCAACTTTAACTAGGGTCTCTATACCCTTTAACTGGACTGCTCACTAGCAGACCTTAAGACACACACTAACACTGGACCGTTCTCTTTCAGTCCTTAGGACACTCTCAACTAGAACATAACTCCTCCCCTCTCATTTGGCAGTTGGCTTCCCGCTCTCTTCCAACTGTAGAATTCAAACCTGAACATTCTACTAGCCTCTAGCCCTGGTTGCCATGGCGACAGCTCTTCTAAGCTTCTGCCATGCCTCCCTTCTGTTTCACCCACAGAAACAAACCATAGAACATTCAAAACAACATACATTTTAACACATGTCACACAACATTTACACACAAATAATCAACATCATTACAGCGTCAACCTCTGAAAACGAAATCATCAACACGCTTGTAGAAAGCGCCGGATGAGTCCTTCCTAAGAATCTTCATTCGTGAAGTAATGCCAGAGAGGAGAGAGATGGTTCTAGGTTCTAATATCATGAGTGTCTCCATATGCACTTTCTCTCCTCCTGTGCTACCTCGGACTGTTACATATGGAGGGACTAGGATTTTTTTCCCTCTTCACACTAGGGACCAGAATCATATTTTTCTCCAATTGCCTTGCTTTTTTTTGGAAACTCTCCAGGGACCAGTTGCCAATGGCTTAGGGAGAGGCACCAGTCCAGAAGTCATCATGTTGATTATAACTCTATTCTGGACATCATTTTGACACTTCTATCATTTCTCCTCTAATTCACTTTTTTTTCTAAATCAAATGTTGTAACCTTTCTTCCTGGGATAGTTGCTTCAGCCCAGGGTGGGAATCATGCATCCCATCAGATTTGGGGGACTACAGATCCTAGCATTCCCAAGCACTGATTATACTTGCTCAGGTTGCCATAATTTGCAATCCAATTTGACACATGATTCCCACTCCAGTCTAACCCCTTGACCATTTGGGTTATCCTTGGAATCGTAGACCCAAAGCCTTAATGGCAGTTATGAAGGTGTAACCTAGAACTACAGACTCATGATTGTTATGTATTCATATCCCCATGCAGTCCATAGTTTAGGGGCAAGGTAGGATCAATAAAGTCTCCTAAACACCACGTACTTGGCAGCAGCCACTGTAGCCAACAGAGATCTGTTGATCAAGAAGCAGCTGGCTGACATTTCCAGAGGTCCTAACTCCGCCTGTTCCAACAGAGAGTGGTGGAATGGGTGAAAATGGCAATTGGGGGAACAAGCCTCCATCAGTTGCCACAGCTGCTTCCCACTAAGGTGGAATCGAGGGATTGGTCCAGGATTCACTGTGTAGTATCATATAGTTCTTATGCATACATAAATTCTCTCTGCAACCATAGAACCTGGAAAGAACCACGAAGGACCTTTAAGGCCTTGTATGGTCTGGGGCAAGTGTACTTGAGGGACCGCCTTACCCGTTACTGTCCCATGAGATCACTGAGATCTGAGGACCAAGACCTTCTCCTCATCCCGAGCGCCAAAGCCTATCGCCTTACGTCAACTAGAAGAAGGTCATTCTCCATCATTGCCCCTATGCTCTGGAATTCCTTGCCGCCAGAGGTCAGGTCACTCCGCAACCTTCTGACCTTCCGGAAAGCATGTAAAACCTGGCTCTTTTGGCAAGCTTTTAATTGTTGAGTCAGTCTAGCCATATATGTTAGCTTTAGTTAGTACTGTTGTTTTTAATGTAATATTTTAATGCTACCACCATATTTTAGCGCTTAATGTTTATTGTTGTTTGCTTCTCCTGGATTGTAAGCCGCCCCGAGCCACCAGGGACTGACGGCTAAGAAGTCGAACAAATAAATAAATAAAAATACTACAACCTCTTGCAATGGAGGTTGACATAACTAAAGCACTCTGAAAGATGCCCATCCAACCTATATTTAAAGGCATACAAAACAAGAGAGTCCCATACCCGCTAAAGCAGCTTATTCCTCATAAGACCCGAGGGAAGGAGACAGTATTCCAAATAGCAAGGGGACACCAAGTACTGGGGATGGGAACCTTAATGATATAGTAGAAATTGGGCAATTAATACAATAGCATTAGTCTCGGATATCTGATATGTTGCGTTATTCCAACTTTTTATACTGATAACCTGAGAAAAAATGTATATTTTGCATACAAGATAGAAAGAAGTGATAAAGTAAGGGAGTTCAACCTTATTTGTCTGCCTGGCTTCTTTCTTTGAGATTCTAGCTGTATTTTCTGTGATACAAGTGGGAGCATTTGCTATGAATCTCCATATGCTGACCTCTATATTTGCTCATGCTATTATTCCTATGAGCAATGTAATACTCATCATTGCAGTCATCTTTATTTGCTTCACTCCCTGAAAAAAATCACTTGTGACTAGCAGCTACTGCTGACTGGTTCAACAGCATTTCCCATGGGTTTTTGCTCAAGAGAGTTCCTAATGATAATACTACGTAAAACTACTCTGGAGGCCTGTAAGTCACTCTGCTTCCTTCAAGGTTAAAATCATACTTTCATGCTTTCCTCTATCTGAGGGACTTAATGTTGTCTTGATTTCTCAACATGTCTCATGGGAAAGGTTAAAGGAGCAAAGGACTTCAAAGCAGAGCTGAATAACATGACAAATGCCATTGTGTGATTTCTTTTTGGACACTTTGGTTGAGGGGCTGTACCTCTTTAGTCAGAATAAAGCAACCTTCCCATATGACCCAGAGTTATGTCTGGAGACATGCATAAACATTTTATCTGGGCTATCAGCCACTTCCACAACCAAATTGAAAAAGTTGGATAGTATAAAAATAATTTTAAAATTAATAGCTCTAGGTTGAATTCTGGCTTTGCCTTGCCTGCAATATCAGTGAAATCTCATATGTCCAACCAAAAGGTGCTTTCAGAGGAAGAGCCAAGCAATCTAGGGACCTCATCAGATGGCTGGCGTCAGCCAATGGCAGCGCCAGGCATGTAGCCAGGGGGGGCTAAGGGGGCTTCAGCCCCCCCCCCCCCCGAAATTCTCAGGGTGGTCCACGAGAAGGCCTTACTGGTACATTATTTAAACTGTTATGTTTATTCATATCATGATCTGATCACCATGCTCATTATATCCCACATTAATGGGGTTATTGGGATAACAATACAAAAGATTTGCTAGGGTAGACCCTCTTCCACCCAGTCTAACCCCCCGAATCAAAATCCTGGCTATGGCCCTGGGCAGCGCTTTCCTTAATGGAGGAGGCAGTCATTTCGCCTCACTTCTTTTCACTCTGCTTCACCAATTGTCCTGGCAATCCCACGGAGTGAAGCGAGGTTGCATGCAGCTTCCTTCCGCTGCCCAGACTCTACCTAGCAAGGTCTGAAGAAAGAAGAGGGCTGATCCAAGTCAAGCATTTTATTAAACTCAGTGGGAATTTACTCCTGGATTCTAGTACAGACATCTTTGAATTAGTATTTGTGTGTGCATATTTGAATAACGAAAGATCTGAGATTCTCTACTCATGGCAAGAGTGAGGTAGGTAGTGGTAAAGATTATGTCGGCTAGCTACCTCTTATTAAACTCAATGGAAATTTAATCCTGGGTTTTAGTAAAGATGTCTTGGAGCAAAGCAAAGTTCATTATCATAGGAACTTAGGCCCAGCTAAAGGCCAGAAGAAAAATATTTTTTGCTTTGCGTTGTAGGGTTTTTTGCGCTATATGGCCATGTTCTAGAGGCATTCTCTCCTGACGTTTCACCCGCATCTATGGCAAGGATGCTTGCTATAGATGCAGGCAAAATGTCAGGAGAGAATGCGTCTAGAACAGGGATGCTCACACTTTTTCAGCATGTGAGCTACTTATAAAACAACCAAGTCACTACTCAGAGAGCCATAAAACCAAAATATTTGGAAATTTATTTCAGTGAGAGCCATACAATATATTTTAAGACTGAATTCAACTAAATGTGTGTATTATAAGTCCCTGAATTTATTCATAATAAGAATAATAATGATAATATTCATTCAGCCTCTGCTAATAATAATAATAATAATAACAACAACAACAACAATAGGTTCCTAGAGTAGAAGGATACCTCCAAGGGCCATCCAGTCCAACCTCCTTCTGCCATAAGGGAAAAAACATAATCAAAGCATTCCTCACAGATGGCCATTCAGCCTCTGATAATAATAATAATAATAATAACAATGGGTTCCCAGAATAGGAGGAGACCTCCAAGGGCCATCCAGTCCAACCTCCTTCTGCACCTGGGCGGAGTCGGGAGCCTGTGAGGCAGGACTGAGCCTTCCTCCCGCCCTGCCTGCGATCTACCAGGACGGCCTACGTGATCTACCAGTAGATCACGATCTATCTAATGAGCACCCCTGCTCTAGAACATGATGTGTTTTAACCTGTTTTAATCATTGCTTTCTACTTGACTGTTTTATATATGTTGTGAGCCGCCCCGAGCCTTCTGGGAAGGGCGGCCAATGAAGTATGAATTAATAAATAAATATAAATATAAATAAACATGGCCATATAGCCTGAGAAAACCTACAACAACGCAGTGATTCCAGCCATGAAAGTCTTTGACAATACATTTTTTGTTTTACCATTCATTAACAGTGTGATTTTATTCCTTCCTACACAGAAGTAAATCCAATTGAGTTCAATAAGACTTAACTACTTCATCACACTAGATATTGAATCCACTTTAAATTTGGTTGCTGCCTCCTGCGGAATTCTGGGGTTTGTAGTTTAGGGAGGAGCCTTTAACAGTCTCACTAAACTGCAAAACCCAGAATTCTGCAGGAGGAAGAAACTGAATTGAAAGTGGACGCATTCTCTAGGGAAGAAGACAGAGAAGTACAACCCCATTTGACTCAGCAGGAAATAGATTTAAAGAAACGTAGAGATGATTCTGCTGTCATTTTTTGCTGGATTGGGACTGAGAGGTTTACAAATTAGCTGTTCCATTCTGTAGGAGATAAAAAAAATTTTTTAAAAATCCAGTTAATATTAAGAGGTCATATGAGGAACTTTAAATGCTGTGACCTAAAGTGAATTTAATTTAGAGGCATGTAATTTTCCTGACTGACAGACAGACATACACACACATTTAAGTACATTTGTGGGATAAAGGGGCCATGGGATTTCAGCAGAAAAAGAAAAGGAAATTAAGAGTAAAGCAGACCAACAAGAAGTGGTATACAAGCCAGCCAGTGAGAATCCAGGTGAATGGTAAGAATGACAGGAACACAAGTAAGGACTAATGGCTTATATGAATATGCAAATATACATAAATATACATGCATGTAGGGAATAAACACTCCCCCTGAAGGTGCAGGTTCGCAGTCTGGGAGTGATCCTGGACTCATCACTGAGCCTGGAACACCAGGTCTTGGCAGTGGCCAGGGGAGCTTTTGCACAGCTCAGGCTTGTGCACCAGCTGCGCCCGTATCTTGGGAAGTCAGACTTGGCCACGGTGGTCCACACTCTGGTTACATCCCGTATAGACTACTGCAATGCTCTCTATGTGGGGTTGCCTATGAAGACTGCCCGGAAGCTGCAATTAGTCCAGTGCGCAGCAGCCAGAGTATTAACGGGAGCGGGGTACAGGGAATGCACAACTCCCCTGTTGCGCCAGCTCCACTGGCTGCCAATTAGCTTCCGAGCACAATTCAAAGTGCTGGCGTTGACCTACAAAACCCTATACGGTTCCGGCACAGTTTAACTGCCCAAACGTATTCTCCCCTATGAACCGTCAAGAGTGCTAAGATCGTCTGGAGAGGCCCTGTTCTCAGTTCCACCACCTTCGCAGGCGCGTCTGGTGGGGACGAGGGACAGGGCCTTTTCTGTGGTGGCCCCCCGGCTGCGGAATTCCCTCCCAAATGAAATTAGATGCTCCATCTCCCTCCTGACTTTTAGAAAACAGGTGAAAACGTGGCTGTACAATGAGGCCTTCGCAGAATGAAGTAGGACATCGCGAAGCAACTAAAGTCACTAACCACTTGATACGGACTGAATATATGGGTTAAGTTGGACTTGATTTTACTTTGGCGAAAGGCTTTTCAAATGTATTTATTGTATTGTATTTTATTGTAAATATTATTGTAAATTTATCATGCTTTAGATTTTAAATGTTAACATTGAGTACTTGCTCTTTGCCGGTCTGAGTCCCTCATTGGAGGTGAGAAGGCCGGGGTATAAAAGTTTTAAATAAATAAATATTTTTTAAAAAATAAACCAGTCTCTGAAGTCATATGGCCTAAAATAATATGATACAATGACCACATAAACATGGTAGAAATGTCCTTTGTACTGATGGGATTTCAGGGAGGGGAAACTATGTGGCTTTTAAGGCCAATTTGAGTTTGGATTACAATGAGTAAGTGGGCTCAAACTGAGCAAAATAGTGGAGTTGGCAATATGGTCTTCATGTGGATTTAGCCGGAGATTTGAGGTATCATGACTGTGATTGTTGAAGAGGAGTTTTTGAATAGCAGAATTTCCTAACTCTAGTGTCAAAATAGCATGGCCCTGTTATGAGTACTTGGTTTCTGCAGGGCAAATGTGTATACAATTTATTGCTCCAACTCATGCAGAATTCTTATTCTTGAATTGCGTCATTGTTTTATTGTGTTATTGCTGTTTTTAATTGTTTTTACTGCCTTGTGTTTTATTGTGCCCTCGGCTCCTGTAAGCCGCCGCGAGCCTCAGGGAGTCGGCGGCATAGAAGCCCGAATAATAAATAAATAATAGAATATTTTGGATAGGGGGCTTTCCTGCATGAATTGAGAATGTGCCCCAGATTATCTCAGATTTTTAAGTATTCAAAGGTGCATTCACCAAAAGCGTACAGGAGTTGAGATTCACATGGTGCTTTAACATGGCGAGTGTCCATTAAATCGTAGTGCCAAATAAACGAGCCAATTCTAGCCTCTGGTGAATGGTAAAAAAAAAAAACTTGTATTCAGAAGCTCCTTGCAAGTGCCATTGAGGACTTTTGTATGCACAAGGACAGTCTAGATTGGGGCAATGTTAGATGGAGTGGAATTTATTTCCAAAGCACTCTGATACATCTGTAGTCAAGGCTCAGTGAGCATTTCTGTTACAAACACAGATGCCGTTGTTCTCATAGCTTATTTATAAGAAAAGTA
The DNA here is from genome assembly GCA_030556195.1 of Anolis apletophallus. Classification (NCBI taxonomy): domain Eukaryota; kingdom Metazoa; phylum Chordata; class Lepidosauria; order Squamata; family Anolidae; genus Anolis; species Anolis apletophallus. Next base: position 65,012,868 of record JARBWK010000009.1, read on the forward strand.
TCCTATGTTAGTGTTAAAAGAATTTCTGAAGGGGACAAAAACTCCTTCCCAATGCTGTCATGGACACACTGATATAGATTTTACAAGATGGAAACCACAACAATCTGTCAAGACTTTAGAAAAAAACACCTTTATTTGACAGAAAGACCTGAGGCTACTTTCATTCTTCTTCCCCTGTAAAGTGTGATTCATGTTACGTTATATTGCCATCGATTTGATCACTGCCCTTGGGGTGTTTTTGCAGATAGGCATCATGAGGCACATCTTTGTATCCAAAGGATGGAAACAATGGCATTTATACCCAGTGGCAATAAATTATTCCCTTTAATGTGAAGAAGTGACCAAATAATCCACCTCCTATTGTTGGTGTTGTGATCTAGAATCCTGCTGGTCTTTTAGTCATGTGTTACTCCACAGAAACATCTGGACATTTTTGTCCAATGGGCAATTTCCGCATTTAGTTCAAGGTCACAGATGTGGAATTGTGCACACAGTGCCATTTGGAACTGATTTGTATCTGTTTGCCCCTACCCAAATTACTGGTGGTACTCTCTGGATTAGAATCAGTGTGACATAATGGGTTGTTAGACTATGATTCCAGGGGACCAGATTTTATATTCCCACTTGGCCATGAAATTCACTGTGTAACTCTGGAAAAGTCCCACATTCCTTCAAGGATAGCAATGGAATACCTCCTCTGTATAAATTTGGCCAAGGCAGTCCTGTGATAAGGGTGGCATAATTCAAAATCACATCAAAGGCACATAATAACAAATGTGCACCTGAATCTGCTTGTCTGGTCACTAGGCATGGTTTCGAATCCAAAAATGGCGATTCTAAAATCAAATGGGGGGGGGGGATTTTTTTTTATTAGTAATAGGAAGACTTACAAAAAAATTTCCAAAAATTTCTAAAATGTAACTTAATTTCTAACGAAATTCGTTAGTAGTTCGTATTCCAGCGCATGCGCATTCCAGATGGTTTTGGCCTACAACTCCCAGAAATCTAACCGCTGGTAAATTGGCTGGGATTTCTGGGAGTTGTAGGCCAAAACTTGAATAAATCACACTGAATTCTAGATGGGACTCTCCAAATAGGAAGGAGGGAGGGAAGGAGGGAGGGAGGGAGGGGGTATTCTATTCTTGGAAGCAGCAAAAGAAAAGGAGGAGGAGCCCCCTGGCTCCTCGCTGCCTCTCTCTCACCCCCCTTGATCCCGAGGGAGCGAGGGCCCAAGTTTGCCAGGCTGGTCATATACCTACATTCCATGCACATGCAATAATACAGCAGTAATAGCAATGGGTATAAGAAGAGGTAAAATTCAAACCAAAGTATTCTGACTGTGCTCCCTCCTCAAACTGCAAAAGGCTCTTCTCTGAGCCCGGAAAAGGCAAAACCCGGGCACAGCATTTGCTTCCTGGGTGCACACACATACATATACTTTGGGGGATTTGCTGCAGAATCTTCTCTATGAGCCCGGGATTCTGCAGCAAATTCCCCGAATATGTATGTGTGTGCTCCCCAGCAGCAACCGCTGGCTTTTCCCCAGGCTAATGGCCCGGGCTAACAAGAGAAGAGCCCGTTTGCACCGCATGAGGAGAGACCAGTCAGAATACTTCGGTTTGAATTTTACCTCTTGTTATTGTTATTACTGCTGTATTATTGCATGTGCATGGAATGTAGGTATGACCAGTTGGATTACTTATAATATTAGGCACTTACAGTAGCATTCATTCTATTATACATTAGGTTGGTTTCTCACCCCAATACTCTTTGATGCTTTAGATCCTGGCAGGCAGGAGAGGCAGGGAAGCCTGGAAAAAATGTAAACAGAGAGGTTTACTCAGAAGTAAATTCACAAGGGGGGGCCCTTCATCCAAAGTGCCCTCCTTTGCAGATTTACCTGAGTAATCCTCTCTGTTTACATTTTTCCAGGCTTCCAGCCGAAAGAAGGAGCGAGTTTAGGGCTTGCCTTGCCATAATACTTATTGGCAAGGGAGGCGGGAGGGTGGTGAGAGAGAAGGAGGGTGCCCCCCCCCTTACGACCTAATAATGACACTTAAGAAAATCCTGGCCCCCCGAAGTTCGAAAAAGGAAGTCCACTTCCTGGTTGGCGTTCCAGGTGTGGAAATACTCGAAAGTAGCATTTCTTACGAAACGAATCATTTTCATAACTGTTTTCTCATGCCTACTGGTCACCAATTGAGTTGCAGATTTGGCTGTGCATTCAACACAAGTGCCATATAGCATAATCATTGTATAACTCCATGTGCAACCCTGGGAGAATATCTTGACAGTTTTCCTGGCTAGGGAGGCAAACTTTTCTTTTTTTTTATTTGCATACTAGCCGTTCCCTGCCATGCATTGCTGTGGCCCAATCTGGTGATCTGGAAAATGAAGTAATGAGAAAGTGTTGGTTTCTAATAGATGTAATGTCTTGATGCTTGTGGGTAAACATTTCTTGCTATTCTTTGTCAGTGTTGATCGATGGCTGGGTGGCTCTTTGTCAGGAGGGCTTTGATTACATTTTCTTGCTCTGGTGACGGGAGTTGGACTGGATGGCCTTAAGTATTTTTTGTTGGTCATGTGGGTTCTGCGTGAGAAGTTTGCCCCTATTCTGTCATTGGTGGGGTTCAGAATGCTCTTTGATTATGTAGCACCCATGGGCTCGTTCGTGCCACTGGGGGGGGGGGGGGGTGATCCGCCGGGGGTCCCGTTGGCATTGGGACCCGCACAGGCTGGAAGGGACTCGGAGGATGAGTTGGAAGGCCCAGAGCAAGATTGGTCAGCCGTGCCTTTGCCCATTTCACCTGTAGAGAGCTTAGCATGGGATCTCGAGTGGGAGCATTCTCCCGGGGAAGGAGCGGACCAGGTGGAGATGGGAGGCAGCGAAGCAGATAGCGGAGATAGTTATGAATTCCCAAACGGCCGAGGTTCCCAAGAGCTGGCCGGGCAGCAGATGGAGGCTAGCGGCTGGGAAACTCCGGGGGAGGCTGCTTCTCAGGAAGATAGCGATACTGGACTGGAAGAGCGGGGCCGTTCTCATAACAGGCGCAGGGACATAGAGGAGGGCAGGAGGAGCTGGCATCTGTCCCTAGACCGTCGCCGTTCGGAAAGTAGAGACTGGAGCGCCGGGCCCTAGATCGTCGGGGTTCCAGGCCGAGGATTAAGAACGCCCCGTGGGAACTGATCGTCAGTTCTCCGGCCACGTCTGATCTGAAGGGCGTGAAGCGGAGGGAATCCTGGAGCCTAGTTTGGCTCGCCTTAGACCAAGACCTTGCCTTGTTTCCGATTCGCATTGGTGCGGATCCCTTGCTTCGTTCCAGATTGAATCCGGGAGCCTTGCCAAGCTTTTTACCACATTCGCCTTTGGATCTACCTTTTGGAACCTTGCTTACTTTACTGAACTGCAGCTTCGTGCTGATTGCTCTATTTTATGAACTTTCTAAGTGAATTGCCTTTTTGGATTTGTTTTATTCAATAAACATAGTTAGCCTTTACTACGTCTCCGTGTGTGTGTTAAAGGGGCAGTTCTAAGTCGGCGATTGTGACAGATTGTAGGTGAACTATAAATCCCTGCAACTACAACTCCCAAATGTCAAGGTCTATTTTTCCCAAACTCCAACAGCATTCACATTTGGACATATTGAGTATTTGTGCCAAGTTTGGTCCAGGTCCTTCATTGTTTGAGTCCATGGTACTCTCTAGAAGTAGGTGAACTACAACTCCCAAACTCAAGGTCAGTGCCCACCAACCCTTCTGGTGTTTTCTGTTGGTCATGGGAGTTCTGTGTGTCAAGTTTAGTTCAATTCCATCGTTGGTAGAGTTCAGGATGCTCTGTGATTGTCGGTGAACTATAAATCCCAGAAACTACAATTCCCAAATTACAAAATCATTTTTTGTGACGGTCACTCCTTGGGTTAGTAGGTGTCTTATGGCCAAATTTAGCAGCAATTCGTCCAGTGGTTTTTGAGTTATGTTAATCCCACAAACAAACATTACATTTTTTATTTATATAGATGGGATAACTCATGTGGGGGTAATGAGTTGAAACTTGGGTTAGTAGGTGTCTTATGGCCAAATTTAGCAGCAATTCGTCCAGTGGTTTTTGAGTTATGTTAATCCCACAAACAAACATTACATTTTTATTTACATAGATGGGATAACTCATGTGGGGGTAGTGAGTTGAAACTTAGAGTGCATTTACATGTAGAATTAATGTAGCTTGACACTATTTTAACTGCCATGGCTCAATGCTAGGCATGCAATCATGGGAGTTGTACTATGCAAGGTCTTCTCTGCCCAAAGAGTGCTAGTGCCAGGATTCCATAGCATTGAGACATGGCAATTAAATCTGCTTGTTTGGTCACCGCTTTAATTCTTCAGTGTAGAGCCAGCCCCAGAGTAGTATTAAGAAGACTTAGCTTCAGATCCCTTTTCCAGTATAAAACCGACTGAGTAGTTTTGAGGAGAATAGAGGTTGAGAACTATATAGCGCTTCAAACAACTTAGGGGAATAAAAACACTAGAAACACCAACAAGGTGCATCTCTGCAGCGAAATGTTTTATTCAGGAGGCTTCCAAATCTCTTCTTTTTAGGAGTGTGGCTGCCATGATCTGGACAGCTGCTAGACTGGATGAAAGACAGTTGGGTGGTCTTGGTGATGGTTATCTGTGAGATAGCTGGGTTCTCAGAGGTCAGGACTGGAGAAAAGATAAAGCAAAAACATTGCATTGAAAACAGAAAAATACTGTGTGTTACTAACACTCATTGCTGCTGACGTCTAGCTGGTCAACTTTTGCCCTACCTTATCCCTCTCTCAAAGACACTCAAACTACAGTCAGTGCCAAAACTGAAGGAGAAGGAATGGCCAACACAGAAAATACTGAGCTCCCTCAGCAGTCACTATCAAAGAAATCCTGCTTTTGCTTTACAGTTCTTTCATGTCAAGATTTTCAGTCTTATTAAATTCAATAGGAAAGTAGGCATGAATTGTTTTGTTGATCTCTATTGTCTCTGTCATCTGCATCTCCCTAAAATGCTTAGTGATTCTCATTGGTATTATGAACACCATCATCCCCACATCAGCATAGGCAAATCTGTGCTTAAGTCCGTTCAGCAGTTCACCTTCCTGGGAAGCATAATCTCTTCAGATGCCAAGATTGATAAAGAGATAGATCACAGAGTAGCAAAGGAATATAATGCATTCGGACGGCTTCACAAAAGAGTCTGGAGCAACAAACACCTGAGGCAAAGCACCAAAATCAGTGTGTACAGAGCTATCGTACTGTCTATTCTCCTTTATGGGTCTGAAACATGGGTCACCTATCGCCAACACCTACAACTCCTTGAATGCTTTCATCGGCGCTGTCTACGCACAATCCCAAATGTACACTGGACTGACTATGTGACGAATGTTGCTGTCCTTGAGCAAGCAGGGATCACCAGCATTGAGGCCATGCTATTGAAAATACAGCTGCGCTGGGCAGGGCACGTCCTTAGGATGGAGGACCATCGCCTCCCAAAGATACTACTCTACGGTGAACTCACCATGGGCCAGCGCAAGAGAGGCGCCCCCAAAAAGGACTCACGAAACAACATCTCAGGCTCGGCCAGATTGATCACCAACAATGGTCCACCCTGGCCTCGCATCGGGAGGCATGGAGACGCACTATTCACAATGCTGCGGCCTCTTTCGAGAGAAGACATGCCAAACGAGTCTCGAAGAGAAACGACAACGCAGAAAGAACCGCAACTTGGAAACAACATCACCCAAGGAGACTTTCTGCTGTGCTTTCTGCATCTGGACTTGCCTATCTCAGATTGGCCTTCTTAGTCATCAACGCGCTTGTAGAAAGCGTGAGATATAAGGACTCCCTGAAACAACATCTCAGGCTCGGCCAGATTGATCACCAAAAATGGTCCACCCTGGCCTCACATCGGGAGGCATGGAGACGCGCTATCCACGATGCTGTGGCCTCTTTTGAGAAGACATGCCGAACGGGTCTCAAAGAGAAATGACAATGAAGAAAGAACCGCAACTTGGAAACAACATCACCCAAGGAGACTTTCTGCTGTGCTTTCTGCAACTGGACTTACCTAACTCAGATTGGACTTTTTAGTCATCAACGCGCTTGTAAAAAGCGTGGGATGAGTCCTTCCTAAGAATCCTCGTTCGCGAAGTAATGCCGAGGTATGATAATAATGAATGATGCTTTGAAAAGTGGCCTGTGAGGGGCATTAGTTACCAGGACCAACCAATTCATAGCAAGTAATACAGCTGAGGTTCCTACAGTGGGTTCAGGGGGGGTATGTGTGGCCACCTCAGCTAAGGACTGGCTCTAGTGTAAATATGGTCTACGGCTTTCTATGGCCCTAACTTTTTAAAATGTTAAAATATTGTGATGCTTCTGTAGTGCATTTAATGTCCGTTTGCAAAGTTGTAGCATATACACAACAACATATCTAGCATTTTTCCTGTAAACATTAGCATAGAAGAAGAGTTTACAATAAGAGGAATACCATATGGGCTCTCCCTACAAGTAAGCATAATCTCTATGAAATATCCAATAAACAGTATGAAAGGAGGAGAAAACAAATGGAAATAATGGCTTGCGCCTGCCGTTGCCTTCTTCTGTGATGAATGTCATCAAACCAGGGAGATAAACTACATACCACAAGCTGAGTACATGTTAGAAACAATTAAACCAGATGCTTAAAAGCAGTCTGAGTATGCTCTGCTCAGACATATCCATTATAACCAAGACACTGAGAATCAATCATGCCATCCTGCACCCTTAGAAGCCTCAATACTGGCAGGTATTGGAACTTCTCAAGCTTTTACATCAGGCCAGAAGCCAAAATCGTCCCTGTAGTCTCGTATAGAGATTCCCACTGCAGCTTCCTCCCTGGGCAGACTACAGCAAATACCTGGAGACAGTGGGAATACATTGGACAGCATGTGCAAAGAGGTTTAGATATTTCATCTAAGTGCAGTAGATCTCAATAGCCTCACAGGGGCAAGGAAACTAATGACGAATTGCTAATACTTTCTCTTGCCTACCAGGCCCGGATTAATGCTTTTTTGCGCCCTAGACCACACTTTGAAATTACGCCCCCTTTAAGCCAACTTCCTGCCACCTCCAAGGTCCCCATTCCCACCGGCTGGAAAGCTCCAATGTGCTCTGAAGGTCTCCTCGGGAGTCGGAAGGCTTGGGGAGAGCGCAGCAGGTGCAAACTCGCTCCAAAGGTGCGGATGAGAGAGAGAGAGCACGCACAAGAGAGAGTGAGAGAGAGAGAGAGTGGAGAGAGTGTGCAAAAAAGAGAGAGAGCGCACGAGAGAGAGTGAGAGTGAGAGAGAGAGAGAGAGAGAGAGCGAGAGAGAGAGAGACAGAGAGAGACACAGAGAGACCGAGAGAGAGAGCGCATGAGACAGAAAGCGAGAGAGAGAGCGTGTGTGAGAGAGAGAGCACGTGAGAGAGAGAGAGCGTGAGAGAGAGAGACGGAGGGGACGGAGCAGAGACTTTGCCGGGAGAAGGAGCGAGGAGGGGCATGAGAAAGGGGGAAAGATGGGCGCAGACCAGTTTTGGTTTTTTTGGTCCGTGATCTGCCCCGGCTTGTGTCCCTAGGCCATGGCCTTGTTGGCCTTATGGGTAATCCAGGCATGTTGCCTACGAACCAATATTGGCATCATCAAATTATCTTCTTACTTGAGAGATCCCATGGCATGCCTTCTGACACCTTACAACACCTTACACCTCACAGCTGCAGTCAAAGTCATTATAGAAAGAGTAACATTAACTCATGATGGAAAAAGTAACTTTTTTACAGTTGTTGCATTTTATTGAAAGGAATGTTGTTGTGCTCTCATTGGCTTCAAAAATGAATAATTACAGGCACTGTCATTAGTGGTAATGAGTTACTGGCCCATGCATAAGCACTATCATATCTTTTTAGACGGCTTCCTCTGAACCAAAATAATAATGGAACAGCAACATAATACCATGGTTTATTACATTGTGCTGCCAGAGCAGTTGCTTCCCCATTTTAAACAATTTATTTCCTGGCACAGAAAACTCTAGAATTAGGCTGTTAATCAGAGAGACATTTAAAGCTATGAATTGGTGGTGGTGACAGCATTTCAACAACATTACAACGTTTCTGCCTAAACACCTTTGCCGCTGACATTTAACAGAAAAATACAAAGCACTCTCGGTGCAGTAATTAATGAAAACCACTTCTCAAAACATTGGTAGAGATGCCAGTCTGTCAGGAGCAACGTTGAACAGACAAAAGAGATACACAACAGAATAATCACCGGGATTATTCATTGTATTTCCAAGGTTGTGGTGGCTATGAATTCCATTCATAAGTCATTTGTGTGTCCCATGTGGAAAGTAGTTGAGAAATCTCAAAATGTCTTTGGGCTGTTTTATTGGCCTGTTGACTTTTAAAAACTTTTAAAAGGCTAACAAGTACATGAATGAATTATATTCTTGTGTGAACACAGTCATGTGGAAGAGAATCACTCAAGAAAAAGACAATGAAGCCTTTCTTTAGCATAACAATGCAAAGCAGGCAGCTAAGAGCTTGCTAGTTGGACACATTGTGGAGAGATTGATTCCTGTCCTTTTCTGTCACTGACAGGGTGTTGTCCAGATTCAGGTTGAGTCTCAGAATGTTTCCAAATCAAGACACACAGAGATGAGGGCAGAATCTGAAGTTGGTTTTATTGCTTTGTTGATCAAAGAAAGATGTCAGGAGAGAGAGAGATAATCCCAAATCTGGCATCTCCTTCCATTAGACCAGTATTTTATGGTCTTCAAAAAAAATTGATTTCATTGTGATCGGCTCAGGATTACAATTTGTTTTCTCATTGATTTGATGTAAATTCATTGTTTTCATGTTTTACAGCAGGGGTGCTCACACTTTTTCAGCATGTGAGCTACTTATAAAACAACCAAGTCAAAATGATCTGCCTACCCACTACTCAGAGAGCCATAAAAGCAAAATATTTGGAAATGTATTTCAGTGAGAGCCATATAATATATTTTAAGACTGAATTCAACTAAATGTGAGTATAATAAGCCCCTGAATTTATTCATAATAATAATGATGATAATATTCATTCAGCCTCTGCTGCTGCTGCTACTACTAATAGTAACAACAACAACAACAGGTTCCTAGAATAGAAGGAGACCTCCAAGGGCCATCCAGTCCAACCTCCTTCTGCCATAAGGGAAAAACATCAATCAAAACATTCCTCACAGATGGTCATTCAGCCTCTGATAATAATAACAATAACAATGGGTTCCTAGAATAGGAGACCTCCAAGGGCCATCCAGTCCAACCTCCTTCTGCACCTGGGCGGCGTCGGGAGCCTGCGGGGCGGGACTGAGTCTTCCTCCCACCCTGCCTGCGATCTACCAGGATGCCCTACGAGATCTACCAGTAGATCGCGATCTACCTAATGGGCACCCCTGTTTTATAGCTATGATTGGTGGATTGTGTATGGTGGGAGCTTTAATAAAACTTTATTAGAGAAAATCTGCATTGTTTTGCTATACATTGCCCTTTTGCCAGCACTGTGGGAGGCTTTCTGGGTGAGGAATGGATGCTCGTCTATGACAATGATGATAATGGTGACAATGGTGATGGTCGCTGATGGGTTACCCTTAGGTGATAGGATTTCTTGGTCTCCCTAAATGGGACAATTGTGAGCTGGGCTGTGGTGATGAGCCCTCGGATCACCTTAGGTGAGTTTGATCCTGAATAAACGGCTTCTGGTTAACATTTATTTACTATATTTCTACCCCGCCCTTCTCAAACATTCCAACCTATTGTATTTAGGAGGTTCCTGTGTCCTACTGGTGACCGGTGTCCGTTGTGGTATTTTGTGAAAAGAAGAAAAGCCAAGCAAGGCTTTGCAGCTGGAATTTCCTGCTTTTGATCTCAAGGCATCAGAAAATTCATCTGAGCCCCTTTTTCAGAGTCCCTGCTTTTGGGTCTGGGTTTTCAGATAACAAGGAGACAGCAGAACAGAGGTTAAGTATCACACAAACAGGATGTTACTGATTGACTGAGTGCTTCTACTTTACCTGATAGCAAAAGCAGATCAGAAGTCACTACTGGATTCATGTAGTTCAACATTAATGAAATGGAATGTTCCAGAGTTTTGCAAAATTCCAGAGCAGTCCTGAACTTCCTGCCTGCTGCCCACATAAGCTGGCACAACCATTCTCTGTAATCATCAGCACATGAAAAAAAGAACAGGCCTGATTAATATACCACAGTGGTTCTCAGCCTGCAGGTCCCCAGATGTTTTGGCCTTCAACCCCCTGAAATTGTAACACCTGATAAACTGGCTGGGATTTCTGGGAGCTGTAGGCTAAAACACCTAGGGACCCACAAGTTGAGAACCACTGCTATAGGGGAGCATAGATCTAGTTCTATTTCAAATTTATAGGCCGCCACTCCCCGGAGGCTCGGAGTGGCTTACATCAGACATGAGTGACACAATAAAACAGTAAAAACAGTAAAACATAAAACTGATTAGCCAGGTGGGAAGGCCTGCCTAAACAGATAAGTCTTGCACACTCTCCGAAAAGCTAGTAAGTCTTGGAGCGTACGGACTTCAAGCAGAAGAGTGTTCCAAAGAAATGGGACCACAGCAGAAAAGGTCCTGCATCTGGTCTTTGTACATCGTATGATCTTGTGACTGGGAACTACAAGCAGCATTTGATTTTCAGATCGAAGTGGTCTCTGAGGTTGATAAAGGGCAAATCGATTTTTTTTAGATATAACGGGCCGGAGCCGTGTAATGCCTTGAAGGTGAGGACCAGCAGCTTAAAGATGACTCGATACTCGACCAGAAGCCAATGAAGTTTTTGCAGAATTCGTGTGATGTGGCACCTTGCAGGGGCCCCCTCCAAGAGTCTAGCAGCTGCATTTTGGACCAGTTTAAGTCTACGGATGGTAGACCCTGGTAAGCCGATGTAAAGAGCGTTGCCATAGTCCAGTCTCGAGGTGACCAAGGCCTGGATCAATGTGGCCAGGTCATCTCTACGGAGGTAGGTCTGATACAACGCAGATGGCAGATGGAAGAAGGCTTTTCTACTGATGGTGGACACCTGGGCTTCCATCGTCAATCGAGAGTCTAATTGGACACCCAGGCTCTTCACTCGAGGTGAAGGGCGCAAGGTCTCACCACCTAGGGTTGGTAATTTGATGGTCCCACCACACGGGGAGCCCAGCCACAGGATCTCCGTTTTTGCAGGGTTCACTTTCAGCCTGCTAGCCCAAAGCCATCTGGTGACAACCTCCAGACATTGATGGAGATTACACGGCGCTGTGTCTGGTTGACCAGCCATCTTCAGGATAAGTTGAGTGTCATTGGCATATTGGTAACACTCTAGCCCGAAGTCTCAGACCAGCTATAGATCTTTCATACAACAAAGTTGTGTATGTGAGAGGGGGGCATGTTACAAGCTTTAATAACTATCAAAACAATTTGTTTTCCATTTCACAGCATTTTCTTAGCTCTGCACACTCACTGCTAACAGTTTATATGACTTCCACATTTTTGTCTTTAATTGAGGTGGATATTTCCTATTACACCACCACCTCTTATGACTACCTGTTGCAAACTCAAAAATATATCTTCACTTCACAGGGCAGCATGGATACCTGCTGTCAAGTCCTTGCTCTTTCTTTATTCAGAGGGCATGTCTTCCTGGAAGCAGCTGTCTCAAATGTTTTTTGATCTTTTTCAGGGATGAAAGCCAGCATATGTTCATCAAGCACAAATTGAAAATAGCAGCACACGAGAGTCATATTACTAATTGTTTCTCAGTGGCAAAACAAATAGCACATAAAAACAGAGAAAGGCAGTGAAAGGACATTTCTGGGAATGAGGAGAAAGGGGCTTTTGATGCATCATTGCCATGTTAAGAAAGAACACAGACAGGAACAGCTTGAAGACAGAGAGCAAAAGCAACTAGTGACTACATTAGACATCCTCCTGCTATACTTCCCCTTGACCTTACATGGAGGAAATAAGAGAAATCCTATCAAATATGTATATTTTCCTGTAATGATAGCTTACTGTAAGCCATTACTTAAAATCCCAGTGCTTCTAAACCTCAGAGACAGCAATGATATCAACAGTATAAAGACTGCATAAAGAAAAATATTCAAATAATGTCCTGTAAACCAGTGTTTCCCAACCAGTGTGCCATGGCACACTAGTGTGCCGTGAGCAATCATCAGGTGTGCCGTGGGAAATTGGAACCTCCAATACCCTTTCTTCCCCCTCCTGCCGAACACTTTTTCTTCTCCACTCGAGCTCCCTTCTTCCCAGCCTCGCTCTGCTTGCTTTGCCTCGCTTTGCTCACGCTGCCGCTTCTGCGGGAGGGGGGGAGGGAGGAAGACGTGACCCGTGCGGGCGCTACTGCGCAGACTCACCCCACGTCTTCCTCCCTCCCTTCCACAGTGCTCTCTGGATATAGGTGAACTACAACTCCAAAACTCAAGGTCGATGCCCACCAAACTTTTATAGTATTTTTTCTTGGTTATGGTAGTTCTGTGTGAGAAGTTTGATCCCATTCCATCATTGGTGGAGTTGAGAATGCTCTTTGATTACGGGTGAACTATAGCGCCCAGCTGTTGAGCAAGACCTTCATGTGTGTCTTTCTGCCGTTCCTGCCAGGATATTTATGTTATGTTCATCGAAACAGGCCCAGGTTTCACACTGAGTGTATAAATACATTTAAAACATATTAACTATATGTATTACTGTGTTAGAGTGTCATTTTGTGTCATTTTGGTTGGTGGTGTGCCCCAGAATTTTGTAAATGTAAAAAATGTGCCGCGGCTCAAAAAAGGTTGAAAAACACTTTTTAAGGTTTACTTTGAGAGGCGAATAATTATTTCCCAAATGTACAATGAATTCAAAATGAAGATGCAAATACATACAATTTCAGACTTATTCAAACTTTAAAATAAGACAAGTGGAAGAAGATAAGGCAATGGTACCCCCTAAGACTTGGACTGTTGGGACAAATATGGTATCATCCTCAACCAAATCTAAGAACATAAGAACATAAGAAGAGCCATGCTGAATCGGATCTCAGCCCATCTAGTCCAGCATTCTGTATCACACAGTGGCCCACCAGATGTACACGGGGATCTCGAGCAGAAGGGGGGCAAAACCCTGACCTGCTCCCGACCCCCCCACAACCAGTACCCAGGGACATCCTGCCTACCTCAACCAACTCCGAGGTGGCACTTGAATGTCCTTTTCAGTAACTACCAATACACTTGGTATCCATGAATCTGTCTAATCCTGCCTTGAAGTTGTTCAGGCTGACAGCTGTCACAACCTCTTCTGGAAGTGAGTTCCATAACCCAATGACCCTCTGGGTGAAGAAATATTTCCCTTTATTAGTCCTAATTTTCCTACCTTGGAGCTTCAGGGAGTGCCCTCTAGTCCTAGTGTTTTGTGACAAAGAAAATAATTTTTCTTTATTCACCTTTTCTATCCCATACATGATTTTATACACTTCGATCAAGTCACCTCTTAAACGCCGTCTTTCAAGGCTGAAAAGACCAAGGCGTTGCAACCTGGTTTCATAAGGGAGCCGCTCCATCCCTTGGATCATTCTTGTTGCCCTTTTCTGTACCTTTTCCAGTTCCGTTATATCCTTCTTAAGGTGCGGAGACCAGAATTGTACACAGTACTCCAAATGTGGCCTTACCATAGATTTGTAGAGAGGTAATACAACATTTGCTGACCTATTTTCGATTCCCTTTCTGATCATGCCTAGCATAGAATTTGCTTTTTTCACTGCTGCAGCGCACTGGGTTGACATCTTCATTGAGCTGTCCACCAAGACCCCAAGATCCCTTTCCTGGTTTGTCTCGGAAAGCTTTGACCCCATCAGTTGATAAGTGTAGTTGGGGTTCTTTGCCCCGATGTGCATGACTTTACACTTGTTTAGGTTAAAATGCATTTGCCACTTTGTTGCCCATTCACTCAATTTCGAGAGATCTTTCTGGAGCTCTTTACAATCAGTTTCATTTTTAACTACCCTGAACAATTTAGTGTCGTCTGCAAACTTTGCTACCTCAGAATTCACTCCTACATCCAGATCATTAATGAATAAATTAAAAAGTAACGGACCCAAAACTGAACCTTGGGGTACGCCACTTCCCACCTCTTTCCACCCAGAGAAGTGTCCATTTATTACCACCCTTTGTTTCCTACAGTTTAGCCAGGTTCCAATCCAGGACAAGACCTGTCCCCTGATTCCATGGCTGAAGAGCTTATTTAGGAGCCTTTGGTGAGGGACTTTGTCAAAAGCCTTTTGAAAGTCAAGGTAAACAATATCAATTGGGTCCCCTTTATCTATGTGTTTATTTACACCCTCAAAGAATTCTAACAAGTTAGTAAGACATGATTTGCCTTTGCAGAAACCATGTTGATTTTCTTTCAGCAATGCCTGTTCTTCTATGTGCCTAGTAATTTTTTCTTAAATACTGGTTTCCATCATTTTGCCTGGAACTGAGGTTAAACTGACTGGTCTATAATTTCCTGGATCACCTCTGGATCCTTTCTTGAAGATCGGTGTTACATTTGCCTCCCTCCAGTCCTCGGGTACAGTGCCTGATCTTAGAGAAAGGTTATATATCTTAGCTAGAAGTTCAGCAATTTCACACTTGAGTTCCTTAAGAACTCTGGGGTGGATGCCGTCTGGACCTGGTGATTTGTTGACATTTAGTTTAGTAAGGCATATGAGAACATCCTCCTTGTTTATCTCTATCTGTTTTAATTCTTTTAATTCCCTCCCTGAAAAAACTGACTCAGCTGAAGGCATATGTTGTCTGTCCTCCTGTGTGAAAACGGAGGCAAATCTTTGTTTCAAAGTCAATGTATCTGGAGCCTTCTGGAATAATAAATTATCATGTTAACAACAGTGAAAGTCAATCTCTGTCTAATATATGCTTTGTAATACATTTAAAATACAGATATAGCATAGTTGGTGAATTATTCATGCAAACAAGCTATTAACATGTACGTCAATAAAGCTTCTTCCTGGAGAGTGACGTTAATTTTTTAGGAGTCAATTTGGTATTCTGCATTAATGAAAACAAAAATAAACTACCCCTGTGCAAAGGAATGTCACCAGTAGCAATATTCCACTTTTAATAAGGTTGCTGTCCCATTATTTATCTGCTTTTTAAATCACCAAACTCTCCTCCAAATAGGCGTCCTATTCAAACCCTTTCTGCAAGAGGGAGGGAGGGAAAGAGTAATTTTTGATGTCAGGACAATATATTCTGCTAAATATACTGTATATTCACTGGTAGATGTAATCTAGTAACAACGCTTTCGTATATGTGTGTCATTGAATAGGGTTTGCCAGAAATGAATAGGCACATCTTTGAAATGTCTGTCAAATAAAAAAGAAAAGTGACAAAAAGATATAAGCTAAGCACACAGAATGGATGCCGCAGGGTGAGGAAATGTCTACCAAAGTCTTCCATACAGATCATGTCAGTGCACTTTAGACCCTTTCCTGCTGAACAATTATTCAGTGTGAAAGGGTCTAAAGTCCAATAATTCCATTTTAACTGCCATGGCAACGTTCTATGGATTTCTGGAATTAGCTTCTTAGGAACTATATTTAGTATAGTTCCTAAGAAGAGACCGCAAGTAGAAATATTTTTTAAAATAGACCTCACAAGTTCTGAGGATGCCTGCCATAGATGCAGGCAAAACGTCAAGAGAAAATGCTTCTAGAATATGGCCATACAGCCCGAAAAACCTACAACAACCCAGTGAGTCTGGCCATGAAAGCCTTCAACAATACATTTTAAAAAATAGTTTCCTACTAAACCTGAAATGGTGTTAAAAGACACATCTACACTGATCACTTAGATCCAGATTTGGGCTGGATCTACTTTGTGGTGGCCAAATGCTATATAAAGCTAATCTGGGATAATAAAAAAAGACAAGACCACCTTAATGTAATCTTGTCCTGCATTCACCAAAATTCAAAGCCCAGACTTGGGCTAATCTGACTGGCCACAAGAGTTTTCTCTGTGTTTACTGGGATCAGGTGGCCTGGGGACATGGGGTAGCAGTTATCATCCCCTCCTACCCTTCATGTTGTGGTGGTGTCTGACCAAAACATGGGTCCTACCTGTTGGCCTGAAAGCTACCACAAACAAACACTTTAAAGCCAGTGATTCAACGAAAACCATTTCCCTCAGAAGTGACCACAAACATGGCAGCTTCTAAAGCTGAGGGGACAACTTCAGTGGAAATTCTGAAGTGGCAGCCAAAAATAGAAAAAATAACATTTGAGACAGAACAAAAAGGGAAAGATGGAGAGGCAGAAAGAGAACAAAAACTGAAAATAAAGAAAGATAAACTGACTATGGCAGAACAAAAATTAGATCAAGGCCATGTCACTGAAACATACATGATTTTAAAAAGTATAGAAGAAACAAGATGTAGAGTGAGCTTGGTATTGCAAATGGCGGCATGGTTTAGTTGCACAGGAGATATGGACAGTGCCATAGAGGTCGTGGTACAGGCTGTGGAATGACACCAGGAATTTCAGCCGGGGACTCCAGGCCATTTGTCTCTCCTCAGGAAAGCAACGGTGCTTGCTGAGAGAGAAGGTGGCTCAGGAGGACAAGGTTGGTGGAGATGACCCTAAGCTGGCCAAGGGAGTGGTACTGAAATTTACCAAGGGGCCAATCATGGTTGTGTTGCACTTCAGACACGGAGCACCCCCCCCCCCCTAGTCACACACATAACAGACAGTCTCTGAATAATAAACTTTTATTGAAACAAATATAGTGTCCAACAAAAGGGTTAAAAGAAGATCAATAGTAGAATATATCCAAGGTAAAACACACCATTCAAATAGTCCCAAAATCCAAAGCAAAGATATAGTCCCAAAATCCAAAGCAAAGATATAGTCCCAAAATCCAAAAGCAAAGGTAAAATGCTTGATGAAAATTGCATGAGTAATACAAGGCAGCTATAGGAGCAAAACATGCACAAAGGCCTAGGCAAAATCAGGAGCTTGGAGACAAGACAAGATCTGGCATGGTATTCTAAACAAAGCCTGGAAACTGAAGACAATTTCTCTAGCCATCTATTATAAAGACAAATCAGTTTCAGTTTGCAAACCGACTGCTATGTCGCAGGCTGGCAGCCTGCCTAGATTGCCGAATGCTATCTTGGCAGTTAAATGTAAGCTCATTAAAATTCCCAGGTGTCCCGTTATCAACATCAAGACCTTCAGAGTCCTGAACACAAGAATTCTCATCTAATGAAGCCCTGGGAAGGGAACTGTTCCCAGGAAAGTAAGCCTCATCTGCAAGGTCACTTTGCATCTCAGAATTCTCCCTAAGCATCCCATCATCAGCATTTGCAGGAACAATTCCATCACCAGCGTTTTCAGGAACATTCCCATCATCCCTAGCATGCACATGAGCACCAGGCTGAAACACCACAGGTTGCCAGAAAAGCCAAGGAGCCAGTGACCAAGAGAAGTGTGGTCAAGAAAGTCTCCACAAAGCTTGTTGTGCGTGCCAGTGAAACCAGCAAAGCAGCAGTCAAATATTCAAAGAGGTCCAAAATTACCTCAGCGCCGAAAAAGAAACTGCAGGAGGGGGGGAGAGAGAAAAGCGGAGAAGGCTTGTGGTCATCCTGTGAGGAGGGAAACCGTCCCTCAAAGACACCAGCGGGTCACCCACAGAGAATGGAGAACGTCGGAGAAGAAGGAGAGAGGGAGAGATAAGAAGGAGCCCAAAGACCATCATTATCCAGAGACATTCCTGTGGACAGTTGGTCCAGCGAGATTGTATTTAAGCCAAAGGACTTTGGACAATAAGACATGTGTGACCAGAATGAAGAGTGAATGTTTGGCGATAGTATGGACTATTAATAAAATGGTAATGTTGCTGGGGAAATAATGTTTACTTTTTAAGGCTTTTCTGGGTGAGAGTGGGGAGGGCATTAGAACCCTTTTGAATATTCTGGGCTGAATCAGTCTGAAAAACCCATGAGAGTTGTCTGGAATGCTGTAAGGACTCACCCATTTTAGCTGGGCCGAGGCCTGGATGGCAGTTTGGCATCCCTGGTAAGATAGATTAGCTAGGAAAGGGGGAGTAGCTTGGAGCCTCTCCAGAGAGAGAGAGAGAGAGAGAGAGAGAGAGAGAGAGAGAGAGAGAGAGAGAGAGAGAGAGTGGCTCAGAGTGAAGGGGAGGGGCCAGCTGTGTAGCTTTTTCAGGGAGAGGGGACTTGGCTCTTGTCGGAGCAACATCTGAGTCCGTTGTGAGCAGTCAGCAAGACAGGGAGTGTCTTAGATAGCTGACAGGAGAAGTCTGTGGAAAGCTGACCGGGAGAGTCAGACAGCAGGCTTAGATCTCTTGGGTTAAGAGAGTGGCGCACACTTGGGGACAACTAACTAGGGAGCTCTTGTAGGGAGTTAGTTAGTGTGTCCCCGAAGCCTGAGTGGATTCTCAGGGAACTAACTAAGATTAGTTAGCTGAAGAAACTCACTACTAGTTTCAAGATTAGAGTGAGGGAGTATTTTGACAAGCTGTGAAAGACATTCCATCGGTCTAGTCCTGTATCAAAGTTTAAAGATACATGTTTTATGAAACCACCAAGCTATTGTACCTTTCTTGACAACCACTTACGCTTCTGTGCCTTTTATAGCTGTTAGTTCCATCAATAAACCTTTTCATTGTTAACTTTTAAAGAAAAGCCTCTCTTGTGCCTCATTCCATCTAGCAGTTAATTAACAGCTCCAGTGTGGTGACAGTTCCAGCTTTTTGGCGGATTTTTTACCTCAGTAATCCTCCCAGTCCTTGTTAGTATAAGAGCCAAGGCTGGTGTGGTGTGTGTGTTAACTTTACAACATCCTAAAGGCTATTTTTAGGTTGGTGGCAGAGTTACCAGTGGCTTAAGCCTCCACGTCGTGACATTTTTGGTGGGAGCGGTGGGATCTAAAATAGGAAGGTCCACCCTGCCCCAAGTGGTCCAAGCCCAAGTCATTACAGATGCTCCCTCAGAAGTCCAGGATTTCTAAGTGGGCAGTCCAGACACTGGCCATACTCAGTGACTTGATCGAAGTGTATAAAATCATGCATGGGATAGAAAAGGTGAATAAAGAAAAATTATTTTCTTTGTCACAAAACACTAGGACTAGAGGGCACTCCCTGAAGCTCCAAGGTAGGAAAATTAGGACTAATAAAGGGAAATATTTCTTCACCCAGAGGGTCATTGGGTTATGGAATTTACTTCCAGAAGAGGTTGTGACAGCTGTCAGCCTGAACAACTTCAAGGCAGGATTAGACAGATTCATGGATACCAAGTGTATCGGTAGTTACTGAAAAGGACATTCAAGTGCCACCTCGGAGTTGGTTGAGGTAGGCAGGATTTCCCTGGGTACTGGTTGTGGGGGGTCGGGAGCAGGTCAGGGTTTTGCACTCCCTTCTGCTCGAGATCCCCGTGTACAACTGGTGGGCCACTGTGTGATACAGAATGCTGGACTAGATGGGCTGAGGTCTGATTCAGCATGGCTCTTCTTATGTTCTTATGTTCTTATGTTCAGTTAGACCTGAATCTTCCAGGAAGACCTGAGTTTAATCTGGTATCGAATTAATTTGGGAGAAAGCACGCTTTTCCTGCTTTCTCCTGAATTAATGCGTTTTTACATGAAGCGTAGTTTGGACACCCAAGTAAAAACACAGGAGGGCACACATTTTAGGGGCTGTACCCATAGTTAAAGTAGTCAAACTGAATTAATTCTATAATGTAAAATAGATAAATCCATCTTTGATTAAATTAATTCACCTACAATGCTGTCTTCCCCTTTTCCTACTGCCTTCCCCTTTAACAAGCATATCATATTTTCCAATGAATTACTTTTTAAAAAACAGCCTCAGTTTAGTGAAAGAAAGCAAATGTTTCTGAAAGTTACTACAAGGGAAAAGGCAATGTAACCCACAACCAGGCATGTAGCCAGGGGGGCTAAGGGGGCTTCACCCCCCCCAAATTCTCAGGGTGGTCCGCGAAAAGGCCTTACTGGTACATTATTTAAACTGTTATGTTTATTCATATCATGATCTGATCACCATGCTCATTATATCCCACATTAATAGGGTTATTGGGATAACAATACAAAAGGTTTGCTAGGGTAGACCCTCTTCCACCCAGTCTCAGCCCCCCCCCGAACCAAACTCAGCCCCCCGAATCAAAATCCTGGCTACGGCCCTGCCCACAACCATTCATTCTGCTTAGATCATTTGCATCCAACACAGTGAATTCACTCAAGCAAGTGCTTTGCAGGAAATCTAACAAACAGTTATCACCTTTCTTCAAAGGATCTGAGGTTATTGCTGCAATTACATTAGAATGCCTATTCTTCTGATTCCCCAAATGGTTGTGGGAAGAGGGAATTTAACTGTGTTTCACTTTCTTCCCTTGAAATAATGGCCAGCTTGCATGATGAAAGCCCTATCAATAATTCCTGACAAATTAGTTCTTTCCATCAGTTGAGTGGATTTCCTCAAGCTCTTCGCCCAAGGCTATGGTGCGTTTGTTTACAAACCATGCTAATCACTGGGTTCAAGGCTAACTGTTATTGAAATGGAAAGATGCATTTCAACTTGTCTTCACCAGTTAATCTTCTAAGCTGTGGATTTGACCAAATTGGAGGGCACAAGCAATTTTCTTTCTTTTTTATCAAACAGGCTCTACATATAAGAGCACGCAATCATGGTGTGCTTCTCTAAACATATGTATGCGTACTAATATAATATCGCAGTGTTGTCCCACAGTACACTTTCTAAGCAGAGTCTATAAAAGTTACTCATTTGAACTGTCACTCCTAGAGATATGCAACTCTCATAATCATGGTGGTTTGGGGATTTTGTAAGTGGTAGTGTGAGCAAACATCTTTGTTAAATTGTTAAAAGCCTTTGATTGTCATGACTACTAGTTCTTAAAGTTGAAAATGAGCAAGAAGCAATAATGTAGGAGCGGGCCCGGATTAATACCTTTTTGCGCCCTAGGCCACACTATGGAATTACGCCCCCTTTAAGCCAACCTCTACTGCCTCCCCCCCCCCCCACACACACACACACACACACCACTCAGACCCACACTTGGCTGGCTTTCGCCATGGTGCCTCCAGAGCAGAAGAGAAAGGCGAGTAGGCACCATCCCGCCACCTCCAAGGTCCCCATTCCCACCGGCTGGAAAGCTCCGCCGTGCTCTGAAGGTCTCCTCGGGAGGCTTGGGGAGAGCACAGCGGGTGCAAACTCACTCCAAAGGCATGCACGAGAGAGCGAGAGAGAGAGAGAGAGAGAGAGAGAGAGATGTCCGCTTGGCGTGCGCTCCTGCAGACTGAGTGAGGATTCAGGTTGGGGTTTGTGCGGCTTTTATTCGGCTGCTCCTGAAGGCAGGAGAGCCAGACCCTGGCCTTGATCCTTCCCTGCCTCCCGCGGCTCCCTTTGGCCAAGCAGGCCGCCCTGGTTTGGTCCGAGAGCACAGGAGCGAGCCTGGGTTGGTGTGGTCTCGTGCTGGGGACCTGGGAGAGGTCCACCCAAGCAACGCCCTTACTCTTCCCTCTTCCTCCCTCCCTCCCTCCCTCTCTTCCTTCTTTATTTTTTTCTTTCCTCCTAGTTGCCTCCTACTCCTCCTCCTCCCCTCCCTCCTACCGCCCTCTCCCGGACTCTGCCGCTCGGCTCTGGCTGCAGCCTGCAGGAATTTACAGTCTGCCGCCAGGGGAGCCGGGCAAGTCGCCATGGAGACGGCTTCCCTGGGAGCCAGGAGGTCAGGCCAGCCAGAGACCCGCAGGCAGCTTAGAGAGCGAGAGACTTTGCTGGGAGAAGGAGCGAGGAGGGGCATGAGAAAGGGGGAAAGAGGG
This sequence comes from Anolis apletophallus, assembly GCA_030556195.1. Lineage (NCBI taxonomy): Eukaryota > Metazoa > Chordata > Lepidosauria > Squamata > Anolidae > Anolis > Anolis apletophallus. The sequence goes on from JARBWK010000009.1 coordinate 65,034,822, forward strand.
GCGCAGACCAGTTTTTTATTTTTATCTTTTTGGTCTGTGATCTGCGCCCTTCCTCGGCATGCACCCCCTAGGCCATGGCCTATGTTGGCCTTATGGGTAATCCGGCCATGTGTAGGAGTGATACCAGCAGAACATGCCAAAGCAAGCACTGGTAAGGGGAAACCAATTAAAGGAAAGATGAAGTCCATGCCATTGGTAGAGAATCTTTGGCTCTTCAGTTTTTTGTTTTTGTTTGTTTGGTTTTTGTCTATAACCTGCATGGACAATTAGGCATTGGGGACATTTTGCGTACACAAACACACCACCTCATCAGACAGGCAAAACTGCCAATCCTATTGAGGACAAATTGGAAACGGCTATGTGATGTGATTATATAATTAATGTTACTGTTTTTAATTTAGTAAATATTTATGGTTTTATATTGTTGTCTATTGATATTGTGGCATCGAATTGTTGCCTGTATTATCCGCTCTGAGTCATTCCCCCCCCCCCCGGGGGGGGGGGGGGTTTGAGAAGGGCAGGGTAAAAATGCTGTAAATGAATAAATAAATAAATTTAGACCAGGACTGCAGATTAGGGGAGTCTGTCCTTGACATTTATGCTATAGCCCAAAGTTCCCAAATGAAGAAAAGAGATTATGTCATCCTATTTTGCTTATGTGTCCTTGGTCAACTATAAATCAACAGGGTGGGGGCACCATGTTTGACAACACTATGCTGATTTCAGACACAGAGGCCACCAGCTTCCATCATATGACTTTGATCTATTTCCAGCAATGCTCCATGCCTGAAGAGGGATGAAATCAGTATAGGAGGCAGCAATGGCAACACAGGAGGATTCTCAAGTTGCATTGAAATGAATGGGGGGAAGTGTAGTGGCAACACTTCCCCCCATGGATGAGGTGAGGGGGAAGGCGGGTGAGCCATGCAGGGCATGGGGCACCAGGTTCCCATGCCTTCACCAGGCCCTGCCAGATTCATCATGATGCATGGCAAATCCAGGAGTACATGTGTTGAGATCTATAAAGCATACTTTTTCTTTAAACCCCACCTTACCACATATAATGGATATAGAAAGAGATGAAATAACGAAAAAGGACAAGAGAATATATGAGTATGCTAGGAAATTAACCTGATGTTTATTTTTATTATTTTGTTGAATGAAATAAAAACTTGAATAATAGCACTTATAGCCTTTACAAATTGTACATAGACAATAAACAAAGGTTTTCCCCTAACAACGAAGTTTGCTTCTTCACCCAAAACTTCAAGGAAAAGGTTTGAATTTTTAACCTGAATATCATTTAAAATTAAAGACAAGATCACTGTATAGATGTGCAATATAGAGCAAACATTAGCAGGAATATGAACTGTTTGTTGAGAAGTAACCAAAACAGTTGACATATCAAGTCCAAAGTTTCACTGCTATTTTTATTTTGGTCCCATTCGATAATATACTGTATTTAGTGACTCCATGGTGACGCTAGTGAAGTTACTCATACGGTCAAAGGGACTCTGTAAATTGTAGTGGGTGGTGGGAGCAGAAAAGGATACAGGGAAAGAGATATAGATCTAAACAGTTGACAGATACAGATGTAAGAGGAAGTTGTACCATTTGTTTGCCTTTGTGGTATGAAGTTTTGATCTGTCATGCTTGATTTTATTCCTCTACACTTGTTACTGCTTTTTTTCTAATGCCTTTTTTTGCTTACCTGTGCTAGTCTCCTCTACATGTTCAGATTATAGAAATTACATAATCATCACCTGGTTATCTTTTATCTTTTTGCTAACACTTTTTTAAAAACGGTAAACAACTATATTCAGTTATCTAAGAGAAAAGACTGTCTTAGTTACCTACCATAAGGGAGCTCAGTGGGACTTACTTTTGTAAAATATCTATACCAGTGTTTCTCAACCAGTGTGCCATGAGCGATCATCAGGTGTGCCGTGGGAAATTGGAACCTCCAATACCCTTTCTTCCCCCTCCTGCCGAAAACTTTTTCTTCTCCACTCGGGCTCCCTTCTTCCCAGCCTCGCTCTGCTTGCTTTGCCTCGCTTTGCTCACGCTGCCGCTTCCGCGGGAGAGGGAAGGGAGGAAGACGTGACTCGTGTGGGCACTACTGCGCAGACTCGCCCCACGTCTTCCTTCCTCCCCTCCACAGTGCTCTCTGGATATAGGTGAACTACAACTCCAAAACTCAAGGTCAATGCCCACCAAACTCTTATAGTATTTTCTCTTGGCTATGGTAGTTCTGTGTGGGAAGTTTGATTCCATTCCACCATTGGTGGAGTTCAGAATGCTCTTTGATTGCGGGTGAACTACAACTCGCAGCTGTTGAGCAAGACCTTTGTGTGTGTCTTTCTGCCATTCCTGTCAGGATGTCTATGTTGTGTTCATCGAAACAGGCCCAGGTTTCACACTGAGTGTATAAATACATTAAAAAACATATTAACTATATGTATTACTGTGTTAGAGTGTCATTTTGTGTCATTTTGGATGGTGGTGTGCCTCAGGATTTTGTAAATGTAAAAAATGTGCCGTGGCTCAAAAAAGGTTGAAAAACACTGATCTATGCAATTGCACATTAAGGACTTCATCATATGGGCAAATTTACCTATAACACTTTCACCACAGTTTGGGGACAGAGGTTGCCGGATCCCATGAAATGACATAGAGCTACTTTCAGCCGGTCTCAGTTCCCAAACTGTGGAGAAAGTGTAGTAGGACAGACAGGGCCATAGCCAGGATTTTGATTTGGGGGGGGGGCTGAGTTTGGTTCAGGGGGGCTGAGACTGGGTGGGAGAGGGTCTACCCTAGCAAACCTTTTGTATTGTGATCCCAATAACCCCATGAATGTGGGATATAATGAGCATGGTGATCAGATCATGATTTGAATAAACATAACAGTTTAAATAATGTACCAGTAAGGCCTTCTCGCAGACCACCCTGAGAATTTGGGGGGGGGCTGAAACCCCCTAATCCCCCACCCCCCTGAGGACAGAGCAACTGGATGCTTCCCGTGTTCTCATTGCCAGCAATGGGGCAAGCTGGACACTGACGCTTTTCCCTGTGGGATGGGGAAGGAAGTGATGCAGGACATGGGAGAACAAATTATCCCACTGTCCACCAGATTTGCCATGCTGCCTGGCGAATCCCCCTGCTGTCGCCCGTTTTGGACAACTTCATGTGATGAGATCCTTAAATGATCCAATGATGACAGATAAATTTACTGGTAAAGGTTATAAAGTGACTGCAAAACTTCACAAGCAGCATGTTCTACACACAATTCCTTGTTTTTTTTCATCATTCTCTCATTCTGTCGTATTCATGTAGTGCAAAGTTAGAACTATGAGGCCTTATACTCCAGCAGCCTCAACAAGCATAACAATGGTGGTGGATGCTGGGGTTCACATTCCATCAAGATAGGGGAAACATGCAATTCCCATTTCCTAGCATATGAAATAATTTTAAAATACCTTTAATGGAGTTATGCATTTTATTAGATGTCAAGATGTTTTGCATTCTCTATAATGAACACCCCCTCCCAAAAAAACAACCTTGCAATTATAAAGTTTGAAGAATACACAATATTTTAAAAACTTTAATCAACAAAAAGGCAGAATAAACTAAGCTGTTAGGAATCAATTAAACATATTTCATTGTTAGACATTCTTGCCTAATGTCCCAGTATTTTAAATCTGTTGCAATATGGGATCTTGGTGCATTTCCTGAATGAAACTCCCTTCTGGCAGTAACTGAGCCTCTGACAACCACCTGCCAACTCATGATACATGGTTGATTTAAACACACCATCTGGCAATTGTTGAAATAGTTTACAGAACTGCTGTACCTTAAACAATTAAATTACATTTCTACACAGGTTCATGGCCATATGACCGTTTCTCCCAAAGGTTTCCATTAAAATTGTTACTTTGGTTGAAGGAATTTCTATTGACATTCTTTCCACCATCTTTGGTAGCACTCACTTCGAAGTGACCTCCTTACAGTGGCAATTGGTACTTCTGTTTTTAGCATTCACTCAGGTTTATGACACCAGGTTATCAGTTTTTACAACTTGTCTTCAAGTCATTTCTAACCTATTATGGGAGTTTCTGGGTTGAGACATTCAAGGTCACCCAATATGTTTCCATGACTCAGCAGGAAATTAAACCATGGTCTGAGGAGCTGTAGTACAACACTCAAACCGCTACACCAGGGCTGTCCAACTTCTATGGGCCCAAGGGCTGGAATTCCGGTCACGGATCACCTGGGGGGCCGAAGGGTCTGCCTCCGCCCCCGGCTCCACCCCTCCGCCCCCTCCCCAGCTCCGCCCCCTCCTGGCTCCAATTTACTTACAATTGACCTTGAGTTGTGGAGTTGTAGTTCACCTCCATCCAGAGAGCACTGTGGACTCAAATAATGATGGATCTGGACCAAACTTGGCATGAATACTCAATATACCCAAATGGGAACACTGGTGGATTTGGGGGAATGTTTCCTAATAGCTTTGAGTTATTTGAGTCCACACTCAAATTGGGACACACCAAAAAAAAACCTAAACACCTCAATGCCGTCGCAGGGCTTGATGGGGCCTCCTTTCCCAGAGGCGGGTGGAGGAGGCCCAAAGAGCTCCCTCCCTCCCTGAAGGGAAAACAAGCCGTGCGGGCAGGCGCAAAGGAAGCCATGTTGCGTCCTGCACGCGGGGGAAGGCAGCACAACAAGGGGAGGGGTGGAGGAGGGGAAGGAAGCATCGCCAAGGAAACCGCCGCTGAGGGACCCCTCCCCCCCCTCACCCAACGTCCCACTGTTTTTAGATTGATTGATTCGAGCTTCCTTACCCATACTGCGGGAGCCCCACCACAGGGCTGAAGCGCCAACGCCAAAGCCGTCCCCGAAGAGCCCCGTTGGAGCCGAGGCCAAGCTCAGGCCGGGCGCGGCGGCTCTCCCATCCGCAGGGCGGGAAGCAAGGGCCCTCCACAGGAAGAGGATGGAGCCAGGAGGGGCTTTCCCTGCCTCACTCCCCTCCTCCCTCTCTCTGAGGGAATGGGGGCTGGCCTGGAAGCAGCCGCGAGGGAGGAGGAGGCGCGCGCCCAGGCCGGCCGCAAATCCCGCGGGACCTGAGATTTCGGCAGCTATCACGAGACTACGCAGTCACAGATGGGATTTCGACCTCCTTCGAAATCCCGTCTGTGGCTGGCGTAGTCTCGCGATGCTTGCCTAAACCCGGAAGTAGGTATTTTTTTAATTTTTAATTTAATTTTTTATTTTTTATTTGTATTTTATTAAAACAAGTTAGGGGGCCGGAGGGAAGGGGCTCGGGGGCCGTGTACGGCCCCAGGAGCACCTGTTGGACAGCCCTGCACTGCACCATATTGGCTCTCCTTTGTATAGCTTGCTACAAAACATTTGCCCTCAAATTGCCTTGTTATATTTGGGGAAGGGTTTCAATTCAGGTTTTTTATAGGAATTTACTTAAAATGCACCCATGTAATCACATTCAAGATAGAAATAATGAAAGATTTTAAAACTGGAATGTGGAATAAACTGCAATGGACAGAATTATTCATCTGAGCTGGTGATTCCCAAGCTTTGGTCCTCTAGTCTAGAGAAAAAGAAATCCACTTAAAATCCGGTTTCTGCCTGCTGCAAAATTCTGGGGTTTGTAGTTTAGTGAGGCTGTGAAACGCTCCTCCCTAAACTACAAACCCCAGAATTCTGCAGGAGGCAGCAACCAGATTTTAATTGGATTTTAATTGGATTTTTTCTTTAGTGTGATGAGGCCCTAAGGCAGGGGTAGGGAACCTATGGTTCGGGAGCCAGATGTGGCTCTTCTCATGATTGCATCTGGCTCGCCAGAGCAGCCCGGTTTCTCAGCATGCAGTGGGTAGGAGTGATGCAAATGTGCCACAACTGCCTCTTCCGTGCCACCATCGCTGCCTCTTCCTCATCCCCCGCTGCTCTCGGGGCCCTGCGCCCTCTTCGCCAGGGATGGCAGAGCCCAGTGGCGGTGCCTCGTCTTCCTCTTCATCCTCCGCCACGGGCCTCCTCCATTCTCCCTCTTCCTTCCTTCCTCTTCCTTCCTTTCTCCCCTTCACCCTTTCCTCCTCTCCTTCCTTTTCCCTCCCTCTCTCCCCTTCCTCCTTTCCTCCATTCTCCCTCTTCCTTCCTTCCTCTTCCTTCCTTTCTTTCTCTCCCCCTTCACCCTTTCCTTCTCTCCTTCCTTTTCCCTCCCTCTCTCCCCTTCCTTCTTTCCTCCATTCTCCCTCCCTCCCTCTTCCTTCCTCTTCTTCTATTCTTTTTCCCAAATTTTTTCCTTTCCTTCTCTTTCCTTTCTTTTCAATTCCCCCTCTCTCCCCCCTTCCTGTTTTTCTTCTTTTCACTTCATTATTTTACTTTTTCCTCACTTCCTTTCCTTTCCCCACCCTTTCCTTTCCTCCCTTCCCATTTCTGTTTTTCCCCTCCTGTCTCTCCCCTACTTTTCTTTTCTTCCTTTTCCATAGTTTGTTCTTCTTTTCTTTCTTCCTCTCCCCCTCCCTCCTTTATTTCCTCTGTCTTTTTTCTTTCCCCCTTCCTTCCGCCTTCTCTTCCTTCCCAGAGTCCTGAGCATGCCTTTTGCAGAGCCAGGTCTGAAGTGTCCCATCATTCTGCTGGGGGAATCCTTTTCACATAGTATGTACGTATATACTCACATTTAGTTGAATTCAGTCTTAAAATATATATATTATATGGCTCTCACTGAAATAAATTTCCAAATATTTTGCTTTCATGGCTCTCTGAGTCAAAAAGGTTCCCGACCCTTCCCCTAAGGTGTTATGGACATCAACCATAAGATGTAATTTTATGCGTTTTAATCTTAGGTGTTTTATATGCTGTTTTTATATGCTGTTTTTATATGTTGTAAACCGCCCTGAGCCTCGGGAAGGGCGGTTTATCAAGTCGAAATAAATAAATAAATAAATAAATAAATAAATAATAAATCCCCAGAAATGCCAGCTTAACAGCCGTTAGGAATTGTGGGAACTGAAATCCAAAACACATTGAAAACCAAAGGTTGGGAACTACTGATTTAAGTGCAAAGCTTATCTTTTTAAAGTATCATGTCTCCCAAAAGGCTAATCTTCAACTCCTATATGACAACTACAGACACTGCGGTCTTCTCTGTGCTTGGAAAAGTCATATATTGAGTTTTACTGTTGAAAATGGGCCAAATCAAAATGCATACTTTTGGTCCCAAAACCTTGCATCAATGAGATCAACTTTTATATAAGTCATATTTATGATTATTCCTCATTACAATTGGAGTTTGGTGAATGTTCTATACCAGAAATCTCTCTAGAAAAAGCTGTATGGTGGTGAATGTTGATGAGTTTTAAGTTTTAAAACTAACTTAATTGTCCTAGGTGAAGCTTTAAAATCTCCTTTTGCAGCTTCTCTGAGCTATGTTTGCCTTTATTTTGAGAAACAGAATTATTGTGCTTGCAAGAGTATTGTAATATGCTCATAATCATCAACTGTAATGTCAATAAACTACCCCTGACATTGTAATGGCTCAAATTACCATATCATTACAGATGTGAAAGTCAGCCCCATATACATCCTCCAGCAATTGTCCTGTTACTGTGCCCATTAAGTTGTCAGTGGTGGTAGAGAGAATCTCCATTACCAACACTGTCGGGATCATAAAATGTGGAAGAAAGGAGATTTTGAGCCATGCACAGCAGCCGTTTCCTAATATAAAGCACTCTGCAGTTTAAAAGATATATTTCAGTTTGCTAAATGCACATCATGTGCATTAAAAATCCATTCATTAATGGTCTCTTCTAATCCTGTTTAGTTTTAAAGATACAAAGTAAACATCAGAAATTTTGCAACATTGAAATATATTGTTTAATTTTTTTATTTAAAAAATGAATTGGCCTGAAATGATATTAATGCATAATATTTTTTTCATCTTTTTAGTGTGTTCTCATTTCCAAATCCATAGCTGCAAGGTGTCATCAAGAAACTGGAACAGTGGGGATATTGTAAAATAAAAGACTTATATAACGAAAAGAATGTACTAATGGAATGGAGTCAGTTGAAAAACTTAGGAGGAGAAAGATTTTGGCTAACATTGAGAGGCATTTGGGAACAAATAAAAAGGAAGATAGCAATTCGGTGAAAATATAATAGATAGGATATTAAAAGAAAGATCCAGTGGAAGGCAAAAAGGGTTAGGCAAAATATATGGAAGAATGCTGGAAGATAAGGAATTTATGTATAAAAGGATGGAAAATAGGTGGGAAAAGGAAGGAGGCCTAGGGAAAGAAAGAATAGATAGGATAAGGATTGGACTAAATAAAATAAAAATAGAAAAATATAGGGAACTAGAGCAGAAAGTAATAACAAAATGGTACAGGACACCAATCCAACTGGCACATATGATCCAGGGTCTAAATCCGAAATGTTGGCACTGTGGGAGTAGAGAAGCCTGGTACGCACATCTCTGGTGGGAGTGTAAGGAGATACAAAGGTTCTGGAATCAAATTTTTAGGAAGATCGAACTATATACAAAAATAAAAAAATGATTTAAATATGGATATTCTCTTAAAAGGGATATGCGGGGATAGTAAAATCAAAGCGCAAGAACAACAATTAGTTATGATGATGTTTAGAGCGGCACATGCCGTGATTGCCTGGGGGTGGAAAGAAAAAGAAATGGACCCTTGAAAAATGGTATGAATATGTGTGGGAACAAGTTCAGCTGGAAATTATGGATATTATAAGAAATGAAAAACTATGGACAGAAAAGCAGAAGAAAATCAAAGAAATATGGTTACCCTTCAAAAACTGGATACAGGAAGCTAAACCAGAAGATGAACATTGGGGGAAAAACTGGACAGAATGCAACGATGGCTCAAATAAATGAAGGACTAACTTGTCAACGGGGGAGGGGAGGGTCAGGGGGAAGAAAATGTATTTTAACTAAAGCAATGTAAAGTAAGAGTAAATGTAGTATAACAATACAATAAAAAATCTTTTAAAAAAAAAAGTGGTGGTAGAGAGAATCTCCATTACCAACACTGTCGGGATCATAAAATGTGGAAGAAAGGAGATTTTGAGCCATGCACAGCAGCCGTTTCCTAATATAAAGCACTCTGCAGTTTAAAAGATATATTTCAGTTTGCTAAATGCACATCATGTGCATTAAAAATCCATTCATTAATGGTCTCTTCTAATCCTGTTTAGTTTTAAAGATACAAAGTAAACATCAGAAATTTTGCAACATTGAAATATATTGTTTAATTTTTTTATTTAAAAAATGAATTGGCCTGAAATGATATTAATGCATAATATTTTTTTCATCTTTTTAGTGTGTTCTCATTTCCAAATCCATAGCTGCAAGGTGTTGCTTTACATACTAACCCATCGGTCTGATGAAGACTATCCAGGATAGACTACTGCAATGCACTCTATGTGCGATTGCCCTTGAAGACTGCTTGGAAGCTTTAAATAGTCCAATGAGAGGCAGCCAGGTTAATAACTGGGGCGGCATACAGGGAGCATACAACTCCCATGTTACACCACTTCCATTGGCTGCCAGTTTGCTACTGGGCACAATTCAAAGTGCTGGCTTTGGCCTATAAAGCCCTAAATGGCCCCGGCCCAATTTACCTGTCCAAACGCATCTCCCCCTATGAACCATCGCAGAGATTAAGATCCTCCGAGGAAGCCCTGCTCTCTGTCCCACCATTTTCACAGGCACAATTGGTGGGGAAGCTTTCGGGACAGTGCAAAAAAGCAGCGATAGGAAACTTTACCAGCCCAATTAGATTTGACGCAGATGACCAAGACGGTTTTAAACAGTGTATTTTGATACGGAGATAAATGTTTTTAATGTTTATGTATGCATATAATGAATTCATGTCCCGGCATTGAATGTTTGCCATACATATGCTGTGCTCCACCCTGAGTCCCCTTCGGGGTGAGAAGGGTGGAACAGAAATGTTTTAAATAAATAAATAAAAAATAAAAAAACAATGAAAACTCAAGGTCAAACTTGGCAGAATGGAGAATTTGTGTTGCCTGTGATTAACTTAATTTCACTCCTGCAACAGTTATTTTCCCCTCAAAGATGTGTGTCCCAAGAATCAAAGTTGAAAGTTAAGCCAACCTTTGTCTTCCAGTGACCAATCCTGAAACAAAGCATCCAAAATGCATGATGAGCAACATCACGTTATGAAAAGCAGTTGTATTTTACCACTTGGAACAGACCTTTTAAAAAAACATGCTAAATATATCATCTGGGACAGCATCTATACTGATCATTTAATCCAGTTTCAAACCAGTACTGAAGAAAGTGTTTTCACTGTGCAGATAGGAAATCCTGGAACCAGTTTGTGGCCCAGATGGTTATTGCACCAACTAAGTAATCCACTACAGGGAACGAAACTAAATTGAAAAGCCAGCCTAGTAGTCAAGTAGACTGAGCTCCGTAATAAGATCCGTCAGGCATCCTACTGGAGTTTCCATCCTGCATGACGCATAGAAGAGCCCGCACCAGCCGCGCTTTGACCAGGAGCCGGATACCCTGATACGACCAAGTGGATTACAAATAAGTTCATTTGCACTTCTTTATAACAAAATTATTCCTGGAACACAATGATGGATATATTTTCAAACTAAACAAACTCGTTCCTGAACTGAATATATTGCAACTGTGAAACTCAGTCGGGACTAGCTTCTGTTAATCTGGATTATATTTGTATTTGTTTTGAATCTTTTGGACACGTTGCGGACTGTAGACTCCTATGCACACGCTAAGCACTATTGCCAACTTTGTATCTGTTTGAAATTGAAGATATTTAATATTTAATGTTTGAATAATATATATTAATGTGATTTTGATACAATCTTGGCTACTAGGCTGGCTTTTCAATTTAGTTTGGTTCCCCGTAATGGATTACTCAGTACTAGAATGTGTTAGCTTTACTCTCGTGTGTAATATTGCACCAACTAGTCAGCACTTTAAGGACTTTCTTTTGCAAGCTTTTTGTGGGAGTTTGTTGTCTGGCTGTCACAATTTGAACCTAGCTTCAAACTGCACTAAATGGCCAGTGTCAATAGGGCCTTGGTTAACTTTCTAGTTTATGTGGTAGCTGATAAAACATCTTTGAACAGAGAAAGACCCTGGTTTTTCCTAGAACATGTAAGTAACTTCAGATAGAAGCCCCATTAAGAGGTGAGCATGGAGACAAATCTGGACTCCTAGGGGCCAGTCCAGACTACTAGGCATGCCCAGTTCCTGAACAGTCCCCTTACTTGAGGATGGGACTGCTATCTGAACATTTACATAGCAGCCATATCTTTAGGAGGCAAGCATGGTGATTGGATTGCCCCACTGCCCTGCAGATTCACCGGAATCTGGTGAATCCCCCCACTGTCCCTCATCAGTGTGATAAGGTCCTAAAATAAGAGTCTACCTCAAATTTATCAGAATTTGAACAGGCTCCATATGTGACAGTGCAGTCCCTACTAACCATGGCATACTCATCCTCAGGATGTGTTTGGGGGAGGGGGGGGAGAAGGCACTGTGCAAGCAATGAGAGAGTGACACCTTTGCTTTCTTATAGTTCACTGTACACAAACTTTACCCCATGCATAAAATGACTAAAAGCAATGTGTACAAAATTATCTTCAGGCTATGTGTCACACAAGACTAAATTTGACAGCATGCACCAATTTAGCCCCAGTCACCCACCGAACTGGCTGGCTCCCATCACATTTATTTATTTATTTATTTATTGTTTTGATTTCTTAGTCACCTCTCCCGACTGCCTCGGGGCAACTTACAAGTGATTAAAAACACAGTAAACACACAGTAAAACACAATATTACAATAACTTTAAAACACAGCAGGATGCCAGGAATTGCATCCATAATTAAAACCATATGGAACATACACTCGCTACATAAAGCAATGGCCTATGACCATGAAGTGGAAGCCCCAGGAATTGTTCCTAACCAAATGCCTGTGTGAACAGGAAGGTTTTACAAGCCTTTCAAAAGGCTAGTAGAGTGGGCAGCGCATGGACTGAAGGAGGAAGAGCGTTCCATAATACAGGAGCGATAACGCTGAAGGCTCTCCTCCTCGTGGAGGTCAAATGGAGGGCTGTGTGGCTCGGCACCGCCAGGAGGTTCCAGGACTCAAATCTCAGTGGTCTTGATGGACTATATGGGGAGAGGCGGTCCCTTAGGTACACCGGCCCTAGACCGTTCAAGGCCTTGTAGGTCAGAACCAGCACTTTGAAGGTGATCCGGTGCTCTATCGGAAGCCAGTGCAGTTCGCGTGGCTCTGTGGATGAAGGAGGGTGGAGCTGGTTCCCATCACATGATGCTGGAGTGGCTCTGTGGATGAAGGAGGGTGGAGCCAGTGTATGCCACCACCAAGGCAACACAAGAGGTTTCCACGTTGTGTTGCATTGCAATGCATGGGGGAAAGCCGTACACTCTTCATGCTCTCACACTTCCCACCATCAGGTTGCCCTCGTCTGGAGCCGAGCGATGTGGAGCATGGAGTGTCAGGCTCCCCACGCTCCTTGACAAGGAGATGTGTTTAGACGTGGGTCTCATCTCCAAGGTATCTCATTATGTATGTGTATAGAAATACAGACATTCCAAACCCCCAAATCTGAAATCTAAAACAGTTTTGATTCCAAACATTTTGGATAAGGGATACTCAACCTGTACTGATGTTGGAAAGTCTCACAGAGTGCTTTACTACAGAAGAAGTGTTCTGATTGACACAGCCAAACTCTCCCAGACATTCCCACTATCTTTTAATATGCCTCTCAGCTTAATCTTTTGCATCGAAGCTGTGAAAGCCATGCAATTCCAGAGAGACCTATAAAGAACAGTTAATAGAGATGTTGGCAAGGGAAGGATTTGCTTTAATTTGAAAAATAAGGAGGATTGCCACCACCTTTCATAAATGGAACCTTCACAGGAAATGATAAGTCACACAGCACCAGAAGTACCCTAAAATAAAACCTGCAATAATATAATCTATATTTATGGGCACAACACTCAGGCCTGATTTAGGCATGCTGCCCCTGGAAGAATAGACTTCCTGTTTGACTTTCAGTTCCATGCAAGCAGGATGCAAGAAATGTGAATGGGGATGTTTATATCATGTCTGCAAGAAGTTACATTTGGAGACTACAACTTCCAGAATCTACCTGAAGTTGTAACTCCAAAGAAGTGACTTTTCCACAGTTCTAACCCTGTGTGTGTGTGTGTATATATATATATATATATATATATATATATATATATATATATATATATACAGTATGTTATATATACACACACACACACATATAGTGCACACACACACACACACAAATTATATATTTTCCATACATGTAATGATTCTCAAAAATTAGCATATAGTGCTAAAGTTCATTATTTTCCATAATGTAATTAAAAATTAAACTTTCATATATTTTCAACTGAAATATTTCAGGTCTTTTTTTTGTTTTAATACTGATGATTTTGGCATACATATCTCAAAAAAATTAGCATATTCCATCCAACCAAATATGCTAATTTTTTGAGACAGTATTTTGGGTTTTCAGGAGCTATATGTCAAAATCATCAGTACAAAACAAAAAGACCTGAAATATTTCAGTTGGTGTGCAATATATGAAAGTTTGAATTTTTATCATTACATTATGGAAAACAATGAACTTTAGCACTATATGCTAATTTTTTTGAGAAGGACCTGTGTATATATATATACACACACACACACACACACACACACACACACACATAATACAGAATGTTACAGGATTGCAGGTTACACACATTTTCCCAAAAGGCACAAAAAAAGCAACGGAAGTATGTATAAAGGCTATCTCCCAAATTCTATAATACATGTTTCATGTAACTAGTGAAGGAAAAAGATGTAGCTCATGTTCTAGGCTGGGAACCTATGATCTGACCAGTATTGTCAGATTCCTGATTCCATCTTCTCAGATTCTTAACCATGTTTCTGGGGCAGATATGAGTTGTACTCCAAACACATCTGTGGAGCCATAGATTTCTCCACCCCTGTTTGATTTACATCTCACTTTTGCCTCAAAATCAAAACTCAATGTGATTTGCAAAAAAAAATACAATGCATGTAGATTTTAACAATAGGTAAAGACACATGAATTTGGTTCTTGTAATAATATTTTCGAACATACCCATCAAAAAGGCAAGAAATGAAAAGAGTACACTACACAGTTAAGAAACCTTTCCCCATAAATAGTTTTCAACAGCCTACAAGAAATAAAAAGAGTACACTGCACAGTTAAGAACCATTTCTTCATAAATACTTCTCAACAACCTACAATAATAAAGTCTTCACCTACTATTGGAAGGACAAGAATTTAGTCTGCCTAGGCTACCAAGGGAATTTGAGAGCTTAAGGAGTCACCAAAAACACCTTCTCCCAAGGCCCCACTAAATATGCTTTTGGGAATGAGAAGACTAAGATAAGGATCTACCACAAATTTATCAGAACATGAATACGCACCATATGTGAAAATACAGTCTTTCAGCTAGTCTAGGCAGGGCTGCTCACAAATTCGATCGCGATCGACCAGTCGATTGCAGTCTCGGAACTGGTCGATTGCACAGCCAGGGCCGGATTTCATAGGGGCTCTTCCTCGGCTTCCTCTGGCTGCCCCTGACGCGACTCCCCCACCTCCATCCTCAGTGCTGTCGTAGCGTGGCCTGAAGAGGAGGGAGGGAGAAGAAGGAGGGCAGCAGAATGAAGAGGGGGCAGGCACGCGGCCCGCGTATGCGCATTTGGAGCGTGTGGAGGCATGCGAAGACGAGCCACGAGGTAGGACAAAAGCAAGGAGGCTTTGGCAGCCATTTCCTGCCAAAGTCATCTGCGACTGTGAGGAGTTAATCTGCTTGGCCACATTGATCAGCATTAAATGGCCTTGCAGCTGAAAGGTCTGTCTGCTTTCATTCTGTTTGTTTATATCTGTAGAATTATGTCAGGGTGGGAGAAGGAACTCTTGTCTGGATGCATTTTTAATGTCCCATTGGCCACATTGATCAGCATTGAATGGCCTTGCAGCTGAAAGGTCTGTGTGCTTTCATTCTGCCTGTTTATATCTGTGGAATGATGTCAGGGTGGGAGGAGGAACTCCTGTCTGGATGCATTTTATGAAGAGTCCCTTATTTTTGCGAAAAATCACGTAAATGTCCCTTATTTCTTCTATCAAAATATGGGTAGGTAGATCACTGTGACTTGGTTGTTTTATAAGTAGCTCGCATGCTGAAAAAGTGTGAGCACCCCTGGTTTAGAGACTAATAGTAGCATAGCAGCACTATCTTTAGAAGTAGTAACAATCATAATAACAATGCAGGAAGACTCACAACAGGCTCTCTGTATCTATGACTGCCTGGCCTAATTTCCAACAGACCTCACAAGCTCTAAGGACCTCACAACCTCTGAGATGAAACATCAGAAGAGAATGCTTCTGGGACATGGCCAGACAGCCAGAAAAACTTACAACAACTAATGCAGGAATTGCTGTGAGCAAAAAACAATCATCAAAAGTAGGCAGAAATCTATTTTCCTGTTTGTGGATTTTTAAGAAAAATATTGAACAATATTCCAAGAATATAAGCTAAGGAAAAAGATGGAAAATGCTCAAGTGAAAATGTCATTCAGAGAGGTTGTGAGAAAATGTGAAAGCATAATTCACGAATTTAAGCCAAGAAAAGTGCTGAAAA
The DNA here is from genome assembly GCA_030556195.1 of Anolis apletophallus. Classification (NCBI taxonomy): domain Eukaryota; kingdom Metazoa; phylum Chordata; class Lepidosauria; order Squamata; family Anolidae; genus Anolis; species Anolis apletophallus. The sequence continues at coordinate 65,050,602 of JARBWK010000009.1, forward strand.
GAATTATCTTGTGAAACATGGACAAGTGCTTAATTAAAATGGTCGTGTCAGAGAGCTTTTCCAGAAATATTCTTCAGTATGTCATTCAGATCCACAACACCCTTCCCTTTGTTCGCTAACCTTTGTGTTACACTTCTTGTTGGTGACTCTTCTTTGTCTGCCACCATTATTCATAGTATTATCTGGCTTGCTGTAAGCATTTTAAGTTCAAGACCTTGTCATCTTTCCTGCTCGCTTAGTGCCTTGTGTAAGTGCCTCCAGTAGTACAGCATAAATATTAACAAACTTATGTTCCCAGATGTTTACAACATGTATCTTTTTATGAATGAGTCATTTTTCCTTTATGAAGGAAGAGGAATACATGATAAGAATGCTCATCCGAGGCTTTCCTTTTTCAAAGGAGAGCCTCTGTTTCAGTAATGGCCTGAAAAATACAAAGGCAAAATACTAGTCTGAATACCATTGCATATCTGACGTTTTTCAGTAAGGTAAGGCCTTTGGCTTAGTAGAACTGTATGCAAAAGGCCCAAGTTTCAAGTCCTAGATTATCCAGGCAGGGCTAAATAGGAGCATGGAATCATGCTGAAGGATCTACAAAATGTTTCAAGACCTTTTTTTTTTCAGATATGGGTAGGTGAAGTTCTGCAGATATGGGAGTCATACCGTATCATAGGATGGCATGGCACACTGGAAAATACGTTAATGCAGGGAGATAGTAATAAAAGAATACATTATAAAGGGTCAGGTTCAATTTATGGATTCAAGAAAGCCAGAGTATGTAAGCTCTGTGTAGAGCAGTTGTAAGTCTTTTATTTATAGTACAGCAAAATCTGAAATCATTAATAAGTGATACTTTTATTGGCCAGTCAAAATGCATAAAATAATAATAATAATAATAAACTTTATTTGTACCCTGCACCCATCTCCGCAATGGGGACTCAGGGCGACACACATGAGAACAAGCCCAAACAACAAATCACAACAAAATAAAATCAAAAACATCAACAATAATCATAATAAAAATACATACATATAAATAAAAAAACCAGTATATAACTATCTAAACTCACAAGGACAGGGTGGGCCACAGGTACAAATATAAAGTGTTATATTATAAGGGTGAGATAAATGAAATAGTATCCATTACATGGGGGAGGGGGATAACTCCAAGAACGGGGCATTGAAGAGAGCAATGGTAAAAATTACATAATTACTCTCCAAAGGCACAGCAGAAAAGCCAGGTTTTCAGGTGTTTTTTTTTAAGGTCTCCAAGGTCGGGGCTTTCCTAATCTCTTCAGGCAAGGAATTCCAGAGTCGGGGGGCCACAGCAGAAAAGGCCCTTTCTCTTGTGCTCAGCAACTGAGTCTGTGAGACTGGCAGGGGCGACAGGAGGGCCTCCCCTGAGGAGCAGAGGGTTCGAGCTGGTTCATGGAGGGAGATTCGGTCACAAAGGTAGGTGGGTCCCAAACAGTTTCAAAGCTTTACTGGCTTCTTTTTCATCAAGCAAAGATGTTACAAATCATGGAGGAGACGGAAAAGTGGCACTATTAGAGTCACAGAGTCTACATTTTCTCTTAGATAGTACTTCCTTTATTACATCTATGCCCTGCCAAACCATTCTCAAAAAGATTCAGATAGAAATTACACAAGACAACAATTATTGACTAGATCTAGTGCTGAACAGGACTAATCCCAATACAGATCTTGGAAAAGTTGTGTGGTTATTTTTGTTTTCTATTCCTCCTCCTTGAGAATCTCCCAACCAACAGCCACGGGGGGATTCTGGGTGATACAATATAAAAAGTAACTTCTCAAAATAAAGTGAGGCTACACAGTGGTTTGGCTTTGGGAAGTACTTATCATAGTTCTTGTCACAGTTATTGGTGTATTGTAACTTTCTGTTTGGTTTCAGCCAGTCTATATGAAATATTTCCTCCTATTTCCCTCTGCCTAATTTGGTTGCCTCCATCAGAGTTTTAAAAATTGCATTTTCACCCAGTATCATCATTTGCATAGCCAGATTTCTTCATTTAGAGAAGCCGCGTTACAGCCTGCTTGCTGCTTAATAAAGCTCTTCCTTTCTTAGGCTAAGTACACACATGCACAAGCTCTCCTCTCTGAATAAAAAACTTCATGTGTGACTAAGAGGTCTCAAAATTTATTATTCAATGTACTAACTTTGGGGCTGAATCAAATGGAAGGTCAGTAATCTTCTTGACAGTAGATTTAAAAAAATAAAAAGCTTAGGAAGATAGTCTGGGAATTTATCCTTTAATTCTTATTAATATGCTTTGCATTCAAAAGGTGATCAGCATGGACTAACCTCCCTTTCATAACGAACACCTTTATTCTGTGTGTGTCTGTGTTGCTTTGTACCTGAGATTACTATGTTCTTCTCTTTTAAAATAACAGTAAACAGTAGCATTATTAATGTGCAGCTTTAACAAAGGGTCAAACAATTGAATGTACACCTTCTGAAATGAACAGTCTTTCTCGCCCACTCTTTTGTGTTTTGCTTCTGGGAGGGGGGTCACTCCTTCTTCTTCTCTCCGTCCGTCTATCCCTAAGAAGTGTTCGGTTCGCGGGAAGTATTGTCTGTCTCAGCAGATTCGTGAAGTAGGGATCCCTCGGGTCTCTTCTGCCGATCGAACTTTCCCGGGTCCTTGAGGGGCCCAGGTCTGTCCGACCAGGCTATTTGTTGACCCTGGACCCTGAAACTTTCGTTTCTCGGTTCAGGGTGGGCTCTTTACATGCCCGATCTCCTACTTTACCTCATCTCATAGGAGCTCCTCTCCTAGGACGCAGCCCTCACCGCCATAACCAAATCGGAAGGAATACACAATAATTGCCCTGTGTATCTGATAGTTCTGGTAAATAAAGAGAAGTTTAAAAAATAATAATTTGTCAATAGTTTGGACACTTGTTTCATGTTTTTGGACACTTATTTCTCACACATCATTTCAATTGTTTATTCAAATGTACTGAGCACCAAAGAGATACTATGGCTCCATTTAAGGACTTTGTCACCCCTGATATAAGGTGTCATTGCTGTTTCACACTCAGTGTGAAACCTGGGCCTGTTTCAATGAACACAACATAGATGAACCATATAGATAACTAATTTGAGCGTTGGAGTTATGGGTGCATCTACACCAGGCATGGGCAAACTTGGGCCCTCCAGGTCCTTTGGACATCAACTCCCACCACTCCTAACAGCCTCAGGCCCCTTCCAGCTTAAGCAGCTGAGGGGGGAAAGGAAAGGGCCTGAGGCTGTTAGGAGTGGTGGGAGTTGATGTCCAAAGCACCTGGAGGGCCCAAGTTTGCCCATGCCTGGTGTAGATGCACCTATAACTCCAATGCTCAAATTACTTATCTATATTGGTTCATCTATGTTGTGTTCATCGAAACAGGCCCAGGTTTCACATTGAGTGCATAAATACATTTAAAAACTTATTAACTATATGTATTACTGTGTTAGAGTGTCATTTTGTGTCATTTTGGTTGGTGGTGTGCCCCAGGATTTTGTAAATGTAAATAGTGTGCCGTGGCTCAAAAAAGGTTGGGAAACACTGCCCTAGGGAATCTGTGTGGCTTTACAGGGTTGTCTCAATATTTGATAACAAGGTAGTGGCTTCAGGTGAGTGAGGCAGTGAATCTGTTCCAGGTTTTAAACCAAATTTTGAAGAAGTTGTCTGAGGTGCTGAACTTAGTTTCGAGATAGGATTTGGAACCTCAGCTAACTCATTTGAAATTTGGACTAAAATTTAGCTCAATTTTATCATCCTACTAATATGAAAATTACACAGCAGCTGCTACGCTATGGAAAATCTCACCATAGGTGGAAACAGAAGACACGTTTTTCTTGGCTATGAAAACATCTGCTACATCTGTTCTACCAGTGGCACATCCTAATCTTGGCAATGTAAGAAAAACTTGTAAAATCTTCCATAAATCAATTGAGAAATAAAGCAATAGCTTTTAAGTGCAAGTAGAGAACTTATTGATAAGTCAGTGGGAAACTCTGTCTTATTGAACTTTTTAGGCCCTAATTAGATCGCTTTGATCAATAAGCTCCAGTCAGTGAAATGTGAAAACATAATTGGATGCTAAACAAAACAAATTCTTGAATACAAGTAACTTGCATATATCTGAAGTGGAAAGCTTCCCATGGACCTTATATTCCTTGCAATGCCTTCTGATGCTGCCTGCTTATATCCCCATGTGGTCACATTAAAAGGATGACAGGGGAAACAAGGTTATATTGAGACCTGTATATAATATGTATGCTGCATTCCCTTTTGACTGGATCAAAACCAATGCACACAATGTACATTTTGAAACATTAAAAGTGAATCAAAGAAAAATATCAGTCTGATCTGTACTGGAAATGATATTTAATAGGATTCTCCATATAGGAGACCTTCAAAACACTGCAGGTTAAGGTATTCTCCTGCTCAGCAGGTTATTCTACTTCAGGCTACCCTTTGATACATCTTCAATAGATCACAGCTGCCATGTACCTTTTTTGACTGACCCTGGGCCTGTTGGGAATTGGAATAACATCAAAAGAAATATGGATAGCAGGTGTTTTCTCCACTGAAGGAAATGAAAAGAGATGGTTTAGCCTCAGACTAGTCACTTTCCAGAAAAGATTTCAGATTCAATGGCAACTAATTATCTTTTGGGAGAAGAATGAAGCAATCAAGACTTGATACTTCTTCCACAGCACAAGGTATGTCATAAGAAGCTATACACCCGGCCCTCCACACTTCTTACCATCAGTCGCCACAACAGGATAATTGGTGCTTGTCTTCGGACTTTTTTAGGTAGAAGAAGAAAAAATTCAGCCCACATACTCACAAGCAGTTGAAGTGAAACATCTAACTCTGTACCCTTGGCTCGATGTGAGAAATTGGCACATATGCAATCAATAGGAGTGCAATGTACATGGGTTTGTAAAAGTGCTTGGGACCAAAGGATGATGTAGGATTGAAGGGGTGAATATATATGACACATGATGAAGGGACTGTGAATATATGAGGAGGAGAAACAGCCACTCCAGGAGAAGAAAGAGGCAAGATGAAGAAGGATCAATCCTAGAATATCTGAAATAGAATCGAACATGCTTCTAGTGTTATGAGCATCCTTGGGACATCTCCCTTCCCAGAAAATGAGAAGTACTCCTTGCTCATTAATGTATCTATTTCATACAGAACTGTCTTCCTGGGTCCTGTTCCTTCTGAATGCTACAAGTGAAAAATGGCAATTTTTGTCAGAATGACTTTCCTTTGCTATCCGATCTGCCAAATTTTATACTCCTCAAAACAATGAAGATATTACAAAGTTCTAACAAGGTGTCTACTTCATTAAGCAGTCTCTCATAATCCTGTAGTCTTTCTGTGTGTTACTCTGAGTTTGCAACACTTGATTGATTATTCATTCATTCGGTTATTTTTAAGCAATCGCTATCTATTCCCTCACTGCATGGTTATTGTTTTGCTTCCCCACACGGAAACCTCTCCCAGGTGCTCCATAAGCTTGAAGTTTTATGGACAATTAAACTAAATTCAGAATTACCTTTTGGCCTTAATGAGCCGGTCAATTTGCATTCCCTCCTAATTTAGGATAATGTATTTAATGTGTATGATTCTTTGGTATATCACCTTAACTGGTCACCGCGCTGGATTAAACGCGGTTCGGATTCTCCTTTACTTTGGTAAGTAAAGCGATTTCGCTAATATTATGATTCTTTGAGGTTATGTATTGTTCCCACAGTACTGTATATTATGTATACATTGTAATCTTCTAGGACTTGAACCATATTGTTGGACATCTAGCCTTTGAAAAAGACCACGAAACGAAATTCAGCGGATTGTGTTTGGATTTTCTTCCGCGGCTTGCTTTATTTTCATTCCCAGGAGCCTCGAATTGCTGGCTCCGGTTCACTTCGGTCTTTGGTTTTGGATTACTCCTGATCCTGCATCCCTTTACCTGTGCCATGCTCCTATTGAGCTCAGGCCTATTGGCCTTTGGGTTTACGGACTGGACTCATTGAGATTTACTCTGCATAGACATTGCGTCGTCCCAGCTGAGCCCTGGACACGGTATCGTTATGGATGTTTATTAATATATAGAATAAGATTGTACCTTCCTTTGATGTTTCTAAAATGAATACAAATATTTAAATGTATATTTTGTGTTGAACTAATTATTGTTAGTATTATCTAACCTTGACTCTGTTTTGAGATTGTTCATTGTCAGGCAGGCTATATATATATATATATATATATCAACCTTAGTAGGGTAGAATTAAGACCAATCTATATAATCCTTCTTTACAGATTAAATAAGTCTGATCTGACTAATTGCATCATGACCTCCACCATAGGCACCTGGTTATTTACAACATGTTTGTTCACAATCCAATCTGGTCTCCTCCATATGTTCTCCTTTTTAGAACCTGCCACCAGAAGTTCTGGGAGTTGTCATCTAAAGCAGTGCTATTAAAAGTAGAGATCTATAGACCAATACCAAGCCATGGCCTGAGGCAAGTTTCCAGGAAAGAAAGAAGCAGTTGTAGTCAATGGATACAAATATGGTGCTAGTCATTGGAATACTGAGAAGAAAAGTCCTGTCAGTGCCCAACATCAGATAGCTTAGGGGAACAGATCTTATTTTATTTATTTATTGTTCAATCTTATATACCGCTTCTTCCAGTAGGCTCGGGGCAGTTTACACAATGTATATAAAACAATCACAGCGCTATTTAATATAACAGTACTAAAAGCATAAAAACACAACAACAATACAAGAGCAAGCAACTGCAGAGCATCTGCAGTTTAAATTCTAGGCTTGACATCAATTGTTGTGGTTGAGCAACCTGAGCCTGTAGTTGCTACAGGTAGTAATTGGGAAGAGGAGAGTTTGTCAGATATGTCCTTGGAAGAGGGAGGTTTGGGCGGGCCTCCTGCAGCTGGGAGAAAGAGGGCGGCAAGTGATGAGCATTTGGAAGAGGCAGAACATAGGAGGAAGGTCCGACAAATACTTAGGGAGCCTACCAGTGATGAGACCTTTGAGGGGTTTGACGTGGAGTTACCCTCAGAAGACAGTGATACTGAGCTGGACTCAGCACTGGTGCAAGATGTCAGGAATGTGTTAAATGCTGAGTCCAGCGAAAGTTCATTTTTGGTTTTCCAGTGATAATAGTTGGCCTAGTGGGAATGTGGAATTGGACTGGGGCGCTTTAACTGCAGAGCAAAGATGGGACAATTGGAGGAACACACCCAGGGCTGCAGCTGAGGGCACTAGGGCAGATTTGGGTGTGGAGTCTGATGACTCTGATTTGTAAGGGTATAACAGTAAGGCTTGGGGATTTGGGAATCTGCGGTCGGCCAAGGTGTTGCTGTGGGTTGCTGGTTCCTGTATCTTGTAATCTTGTGGGTTCGTGTCCTTGTTCTTGATTCCCAGCAAGCTGTGAGTATTTGGGCTGTGTTCATGCTGGGTTCTGGGGAGCTGTTATGGCAGCTCTAGCTGACATTGTTGCATGTTGGGGGTTGGGACTTTAATGTGTGCTTTTATGTTTAGTGTCTGCCGCGTCCTGTTTGAACATTTCCTGTGTTGCTGTGAGTGTCTGGTATTGTATAAAGGGTGAAGGGGGAGTTTGCTGTGGGTTGCGGGGGTTTTCATGTGTTTGTTTGCATACTCAGCTCCTGGGATGTGAAGCACTCCTTCTTTCCTTCTCTGGACGGGTTTTCGCATCACAGACTACAAGCCGAGTTACAGCTCAAGTTTCGTTTGAAGACGGACGTCTCATCTATTTTGCTTTCAGTTTTGGGTGTGGGTTTTTGGAACGCCGGATTGAGGCTATGTTGTGTTAAAAATAAACTGTACATATTTTTACTAGCTTGGTGTTGTCTTGCCATCTGTGGGAGTCGTGACATCAATGCTTAGGGAATAGTAAGATTAAAAGCTTGTCTGAACAAAGATGTTTTACAAGCTTTCCTGAACGGGGCCAGTTCTTTGATGGTGCGGACTTCAACCGGCATAGAATTCCACAAAGATGGTGCTGCCACAAAGAAGGCTCTCGACCTCGTGGTAGACACCTACAGGAGTGGATCAAAGGGACTAAAAGGAAGTTCTGCTTGAAAACAATTCGGTACTCTATTGGAAGCCAGTGCGATTGCTGGAGAATAGGTGTAATGTGCTCTCGTACCGATGCTCCCATCAGTAGTCGAGTAGCAGCATTCTGTATTAGCTTGAGTTTCCGGATTGCTGACAAGGGAAGGCCAATGTAGAGGACGTTACAGTAATCCAGCCTTGAGATGACCGTCGCCTGGATCACCGTAGCCAGGTCGCCTCTGGACAAGTAGGGAGCCAGCCGCCTAGCCTGACGCAGATGGAAGAATGCGGTTCTGCAAACCGTGGAGATTTGCAGCTCCATCGATAGCAAGTCCAAATGGACGCCCAGGCTCTTTACAGAGGACGACGGGCGTAGAGGCTTGCTGTCCAGGGTAGGCAGCCAGCATCCACTCAATCCAGGGCGACCTAGCTTCAAAACAAAGGCTACATTACTTTGGTGAAATCTAATCCATGAAAATTCCTACAGCCCGCAATTTCTATTTCCTTTAATGAGTTATTGGCAGTTCCAGTATCATGCTCTCTCTGGTTTCCAGGCATTTTCTGTTCACACCATCCACAGTCCTTTATGTACATGGGGTGGCATTCATAAGTATATACCATAAAGATGAAACACAAGTTCATGAAATAAAGGCCCTCCGCAGATTATCTGTACAGAAGTGTTATCCTATTTGATATTCAAAAATATATTTTCTCTTTACAGCTTCACAATACAATTAAATTTTATTATTTCTTTTTGGCTTGTTCTGAATATGCACTACAAGATCAACTCTCATAATTCTAAGACAATTAACTTGATTTGTTTGCCTGAATTTAGCTCTGGCTTATTTTATTCTTACCCAATAGGTTCCATGAGAGTGATGTGGGGACCGACATTATTTCAGCTTGTTGTGGATTTTTTACGAACAGGTTTAGATTGACAGATTCAAATTGTACTTTCCACCATAATTAGCTCTGACAAATAAATGTTGTGACTTGTCAATTGGAAACAACTTGTTTTTATCCACAAATATGACTGCATTTTATGAAATTTCATGTTTTACATTGTAATTTTGTATGTGTGTGATTGTAAATGGCACTTTGCTGTATTCTGTTAGCCATCCCAAGTCCCTTTGGGGCAATGGTGGTGGGATAGAAATAATAATAATAATAATTATTATTATTATTATTATTATTAAAGATTGGGCAGGTAGTGATTTTGTCTAATGTACTCAGAACTATCTTGAAATAAACAATTTCATAGAAGGAAATGTCTGGCCACTCACTTTGTTTCTTGGGAAATATGTTTGATCACTTATTATGATACTATCATTTATATTTGTCATTCTATCCTAAACATTTCCATGCTTTTATGACAGGAGCAGTAATTTCATGATATTACTGATGAAAAGAAGTGAGACCATTTCTAACACAAAAATGTTAGAGTTGAAGCTCTCATACAGATGTTTCTGACCTACAAATCCCAGCAGCCCTAGCCATCATAACTAATAACGCAGGACTATAGGAGCTGCAATCCAAAAAAATATCTAGAGAATCATAATTGCCCATCTCTGACATAATGGCTTCCTTATCCAATTGAATGTGAAATTGTGGTGACTATACAGCAATAAGAGGGGAAAAAACATTCTGTACATGCTGAAATGCATTCTTAAATTATTTTGCACATTTACAATGCAAAGTGTGACTATCTAGTGGCTAACAATCACTGATGGCTGCTATAGTCCCAACTAAGTTTCAGAAGACAGTAATGACAAACTTCTGCCCAACAAATTTTGCCAACAAAATCCTCTACATATTTTCTTTGTAGTCATGAATTGGAAATGACTAGAAGGCACACTACCTCAAACCGTGATTATCCAATATCAGAGAGTTTCTAATCATACTTGATTTTTTTATTTTTTTATTTATTCGATTTTGTATATCGCTCCTCCCTGCAGGCTCGGGGTGGTTTACACACAATCAGTTAAAATACACATAAAATGCACATAAAATACACTTAAAATACATAAAATACATATAAAACATTTGGTCAGATAAAGGGCATGGTCAGTATATCTTGAGAGCTTAGTTGAAGGCAAGCTTAAACAAGGTTGTTTTATATGCCTTCCGGAAAGGAACTAACTCTGTGATGTCGCGAACATCATCCGGCAATGCATTCCTGTCACACCTCAAGGGCCTCAGGCATCACTTTTGCTTGAGCGAGACTTTAGCCAAGGCGGCAGTAAGGTGCTGCCCAGGCCAGCTTGCTTCACTCTCAAACCTTGCCCTGGGCCTCCCGGTCTTTCCCGTGAGAAGCCAGGGATGAATGCATAACATAGGCAGCTCAAGGTTATACCATCTAGCCTCCCTGATAGCGAAGCACTCCGAAGGAGCCGAGAGATCGCCTCCCTTCTGTCCAGCTGGGAGCCACTAATGAGGTGCACATACCAGAAAGACTGAGGTAACATAATATATAGATGACCATCAATCATAGAGCTGTGACACTCGATGTATCTACATCAAAGCCAGAGAATACTATAATTGCCAAGAGATGCCCATTGCAAGTATCTCATACCAACGCCGCGCTAAGGAGACGCTACTGGGAAAGAGGCCACATCGGGCCTCCTAGCAAAGCTTGATCCTGCGTTGTGCCTTGTTACTGTTCATCGTCGAGATCCTGTGATTGATCCTAAAAGACTTTGCTAGTTATTGAACTCTTTGCCTTTAAGCAAACCAACCCAGCCTTATTTACTCCGGCTGGGATCCTTTGAAAGACTTTCTTTGCATCCGGCTTATGTTCCCGTTTTCCTCCGCTTGTGATCCTGTTGCCACGGATCACACTTTCCTGCTAAACCCTGACATTGGCTGCTATTTGGAGGCATATAAGGATTGCCTCCAAACCTATTACTAAACTTATTAATCAATAAAACTTGTTGTTCCTCAGCTGTTGTGTGGTTTATCCAGGGAGGTCAGGTCCCAAGGCCCAAGAGGGGGCAACAATTCCACAGTGCCGGAGCCACCGCGGAGAAAGCTCGCTGTCTAGTCTCAGAGAGGTGACAGGAGCAGACTGATGGAACTGTCAGGAGATTTCATTCTTCTGAACGTAGTGATCTCGGGGGAACGTACGGGGTGAGATGGTCCCTCAGGTACACTGGCCCTAGACCATACAAGGCCTTAAAGATCAGAACCAGCACCTTGAAAACAATTCGGTACTCGACTGGTAGCCAGTGCAACTGCTGCAAGATGGGAGTAATGTGCTCTCTTACCGGTGTTCCCACCAGTAATCGAGCGGCAGCATTTTGCACCAGCTTGAGTTTCCGGATTGTTGACAAGGGAAGGCCAATGTAGAAATATTAGATTAATTTGTCATGGGGTGTTGTGTGGTTTCCAGACTGTATGGCCATGTTCTAGGAGCATTTTCTCTTGATGTTTCACCTGCATCTGTGGCTGGCATCTTCAGAGGATCTGATGGTAGTAAGATGCCAGCCACAGATGCAGGTGAAATGTCAGGAGCAAATGCTGCTAAAACATGGCCATACAGCCTGGAAAACAAACAACACCCCAGTGATTCCGCCCATGAAAGCCTTCCACAATACATGAATTTGTCATGGATTGTGATAGCCAACCACAATAAGTTAGGAAGGTGGTAATAGTTCTGTAACTTGTCATGTGATGTCTTTGCAAAAAAAATCAAGTGACATAATCAGATGTGTGAAACAATTTATTCCTGTAGTCTTAACTATTTTAATCTGATAAAGCAGAACATAATGAGTCAAGGCAATAGCCAAGATCTCGACAACTTTTTCTCTCTTCAATCACTAGCTAGGTGTTTGAGAAGATCACAAGGATGAAAACCAATAATGTTCACTATCATATTGCCTCTGTAAGTGGCAGAATTCACACAGCTGTCATGACTAAATTACTGCTATTGGCAGTCCCTTTCTTTGTTGTTTGTTCATTCAGTTGCTTCCAACTCTTTGTGACCTCATGGACCAACCCACACCAGAGCTCCCTGTCAGCCATCGCCACCCCCAGTTCCTTCAAGATCAAGTCAGTCATTTCAAGGATACCATCCATCCATCTTCCCCATGGTCAGCCCCTCTTCTTTTTTCCTTCCATTTCCCCCAGAATCATCTTCTCCAAGCTTTCCTGTCTTCTCATGACATGGTCAAAGTTCTTCAGCTTTGCCTCTACTATCCTTCCCTCCAGTGAGCAGTCGAGCTTTATTTCTTGGAGTATGGACTGGTTTGACCTTTTTGCAGTCCAAGGCACTCTCAGAATTTTCCTCCAACACCACAGTTCAAAAGTGTCTATCTTCCTTCGCTCAGCCTCCCTTATGGTCCAGCTCTTGCATCCATAGGTTAGAATGGAGAATACCATTGCTTTAACTATGCAGATCTTTGTTGCCGGTGTGATGTCTCTTCTCTTAACTATTTTAGAGATATTGGTCATTGCTCTTCTCCCAGGAAGTAAACGTTTATTGATTTCCCAATTACAGTCTGTGTCTGCAGTAATTTCCGCACCTAGAAATACAAACTCTGTCACTGTCTCCACATTTTCTCTTCCTACTTGCCAGTTATCAGTCAATCTGACTAGTCCCTTTCTGCATTAACTTTTAAATAGCTACAATGTTTTATTAATTTGTTGAATTTAAATTTTTATTTATTTATTTATTTATTTATTTATTTGTTCGTTCATTTACAGTATTTCTATTCTGTCCTTCTTACCCTGAAGGGGATTCAGGGCAGATCACAGAACATATGTATAGCAAACATTCAATGCTGATTATACAATGACAAGACAGACAACAGATAGAGATATATGGAGGCTTGAGTGGGATTCAATGTGGGATTCGATATGGGATTCAAGGCTACAAATATCAGGGTCTCCCATAACTGTGTGATTATTCATTTCATCTCAGAAAACTCTTCTTTAATGGTACTCTGTTTTATACAGATATTAATTCACTTTTGATATCAGTTCAAGAAGACTGTTGACCAACAGATAGATAGATGATAGATAGATAGATAGATAGATGATAAATAGATAGATAGATAGATAGATGTAATGGAAACGCTCCAACGCCCTGTAAAGACCATGCGTAGACAGCAACTTGATCCCACGAGGTTTATTGAAGGTATAACACTGTTGATGCCAGAACTGGCATCACAGGAACAAACACAGCTTATATACCAAACACACCCCCATCACCTGTCTATCATCCCAAAGGCCAAACCTCCCTGACATGCAATGCCCAGCAGAGGTTGCATCATATCCCCTTTGACCCAGTAGTCCCAGTGTCCAGTGGATATTTCATCATATCCTTCCTGAGTCAGCAATGTTCATGTCGGTGCTTCTCATGTTGGTGTGGTGTGGCCCAAGCCTCCCAAGGCCAACACCTGGAGATAGCTTATCTTGTGAGCAGAGTCAAGAGACTAGAACAAATGCAGGCAGGTCAGGAAATCAGAGCAACACCAGCTCAGATTTCATGATTCTGACAGATAGATAGATAGATAGATAGATAGATAGATAGATAGATAGATAGATATCTTAAAAAATTCAGTTCGGGTCATGGTTTGTGTGCCTAACATTATATGTTTTTCTAATTCCATACAATCTACCACCTTTCTAATAATCATTACTTCAGTTCAATGCTTTCCATTTTTCATCTTCGATTCCTTCTTAAGCACTTATTTCTCAACACTTACAAAACACAAGACAGTATGCCCAAGCATGCCAGATAGATCACCCCTTCAGTCCTTCTAAGAGCTAAACACCTTCTTTGCTTAATTTATACTTCAAAGTTCAACATTCCATTTTTATCATGTTTCAAGAAGTGAAATCATAAATTTCTCCTGTCAAGTCCATACAGATAGTTTTTAAAGTGCTCATAATTCAGACAGCTCTTAAGAAACAGGCAATGTCTTTTAGCTTCAATGACCTTGGACGTCATCAAGCCAGGGCACATTATGTATGAAGGAAGAACAGTTGAGACCTATTAAAAGAGATAACCTTCCAGCATCCATGTTCTTATTTCAACCATATCTGTTCTTCTGACAAGTATTTCCTAGGCCAAAGTCAAGTCTTTCATGAAAAATGACTTTGGTTTGGACATGGGCAACCTAAGTTCAAATTCCAGGTCAATCTTAGACAAGGCAGCAAGTCACTCTCCTAGAACTTACACTCCTTTCCACTAAAACGAATGACCTCCTTTACAGAGCAGCTGAGTAAGGAAGCTGCGTATTACAAGCAATGCAGCTGCTTTTAAAAAATAAGATTTTTGTAATAAGGATATGATGAAGTTACCTTCTAAAATAATGTCTTGAGGAGGGATGATTTCACATCATTATTGTATAACAAGCCATATTTTCAAGTTACTCTCATAACAAAGCATTTAGACCAGGGGTGCTCAGAACGGTGATCGCGATCACCAGGGTGATCTTCGGGCCTCATCCTGGTGTTCTTCAGGCCCCTGACCAGGTTTTTTGCTGTTGGTCCTCTTCACGCGCCCCTGCACGCTGCAAAGAAGTCCTCCGTCGTTGCTCCTCCCCGCTCCCTGCTCGTGCACCGCCTTCAAAAGCTCCAGAGTCCAAGAGGCAGAATGGGCCCCCTCTTTTGGATTCCTCCTCCTCCAGCCACTCAGAGTCGTAGGAGACCAAAGGGGGCGGGCCTGGATGACGCGATGCATGGCTGGCCCCGCATGCATGCGCAGAAGCGCCCATTCTGCCTCTCGGACTTCTTGTGAGCTCTTGGAGGCGGCACGCATGCTGGCGGCGTGGAAATAGGAACGACGACGGAGGAGGAGAAGGACGCTTTGGGGTCATTTCCTTACCGCATCTCAAAGGTCGGTCTTTTTACTTTGGGTGGGTGCTTGATTGTTTTGTGGCATGTCTCTTTGTTTATTTTTAATGTTTAAAAATGGCCTTTTAGCTCCAAAGCCTCTCTGCTTGCTTTGTTCCTTGAGAAATATGTTGGGAAATATGGAAATGTGGGAGAAATGGGGTGGGTGCTTGATTGTACTTTGGCATGTCTCTGTGTTTCCCTTTTATTTTTAAAAATGGCCTTTTAGGTAGGTCCAAAGCCTCTCTGCTTGCTTTGTTCCTTGAGAAATATATGTTGGGGAATATAGAAATGTGGGAGAAATGGGGTGGTTGGTTGTATTTTTGCATGCTCCTTTGATTACCTTGCTGAGTATTAAATGGCCTTGCAGTTCAAAAGCCTCTCTTCTTACTTTCTGGCTGATAATATGTGTGGTAATATGGCAGTGTGGGAGAAATGGAGTGGTTGGATGTATTTTTATGCTCTGTTTTATATTGTTGTTATTAAATTGAAATGTTGATGTTTTATAACTGCAATTTATGTAAACTCCCCCAAGCCTGCTGGAAGGAGCGGTACATAAAAATGAATAATAAATATAAATAAATAAATAAGAAAATAGTTATACGTTTTACATTTCTGGCTAGGTGATCTTTGGGACTTGGTTTTTTAATCAGTAGCCCCCATGTTGAAAAAGTGTGAGCACCCCTGATTTAGACTTATGGGCATCCCTCCATATCCATGGATTTTGTGTCCATGGATTCAACCATCCAGAGCTTGAAAATATTCAAAATATTCCAAAAAGCATATCTTTATTTTTACCATTTTATCTAAGGAAGAATATTTTATTATGCTATTGTCTATAAAAAGACATTAACACCACAGATTTTTCTATCTACAGATCCTGGAATCAAATCATTGGGGATGTATTCTAATGACGTCATCACACTAGAAAATGAATCCACTTTAAATCCGGTTGCTGCCTCCTGCAGAATTCTGGGGTTTGTAGTTTAGGGAGGAGTCTTTATCAGCCTCACTAAACTACAAACCCCAGAATTCTGCAGGAGGCAAAAACTAGATTTAAAGTGGGTTCATTTGCTAGTGTGATTAAGTAGTAATAAGTGTTTCAGGTTTTATGCCATTTTCCCATCAAATCTCAAATGGGGATGTTAGGCCTGTAACTTCTGTGGCAGGGCCCTCTGTGCAGAGGGCTTCTTTGCAAAGGGATCAGAGACTTCTGTGTAAAGGGATGGAATTTTTCCTCAGCTTGGTTCCCATGGGAATCAGTCAGTGAAAGATAACGGGAGTCAGATACGGGCACCTGTGTGGAGAGAAGCTATAGTGAAGAAATGTTAACGAGCTCCTTGCTGGCCCGAACAGCCAATTAGTAAATCGAAAGCAGTTTGGTTTTGCTTCTGTAGAGATTGGTAGTGATCTTAGATTTTAGTTCAGGACGTCTGATCTGGGAAAGTTAGCCTGCAACAGCTTGCTCTCATGCTCATGGACTAAGAATTTCTGCTAGGCCGTGGAGAGGCGAGGCTGGGCTTCTGGAATCTTGTTTCTTCTAGATTACTAGCTGTACCTGGCATGCGTTGCTGTGCCCTATTTAGGAGATGCAAGAAAGTCTGAGTATGTAAGGGTTGGAATTGTTGTTAGTTATGGTGTTGTTGGGGCCCTGGCTGTGTTGTTGTGGGTTGTTCTGGTGGGTGGGATGTTGAAGTCCTGGGGAGTTGTTGGTGTGTGGTGTTGCTGGCGTTCTGCATAGCTTGTGGATATGCAATGTTTTTGTCTTTCCGTCTGCTGTGTTGATGTAGAGGTTGATGCTTAACTTTGGTGAGTGGAGGTTAACTTTGGTGTGTCCTCCTCTGAAGTGAGTGGAGGTACTTGAAATCTCATTATCCATGGTGTGTCCTCCTTATCTGAACTGTCCCATAATCGGTCCATGGAGTGCAGGTCATGGGGAAAAGGTTACTGTGGCCATACACAATGCCAAGTTTGGTCTTTATCAGTCTTGGTTCTGGGCCACAGTGGTCTGTTCAATGGGGAATGAAGGGTTTGAAAGTACTACAAATTTTATACAAGCCCATTATCCATGGACTCATGGTACTTCAAGTCCATCTCATAAAAAGGCATTCATGGTCCACCCTCCCACTCTCAAACTGTAGTAGAACATTGTAAACAAACGCGTGGGCCAATCAGGGCCGCTTTTAGGGCACATTATGTTCTCTGTGTGCCAAGGTAGGTTACTGTACCCTGCTATTCTAAAGCCTTTACAGGCCATACACAATGTCCCATGAGCTGAGGCCTAGTCAGGAACAGCAAGTTAATGAAGCCTTACTGTCAATTCAGGCCATACACAATGTCCAATGAGCTGAGGCGTAGTTGGGAGAATCAAGTTAATGAAGCCTTACTGTCAATTCAGAGCGTAAACAGCATTCCATTAAGTGAGGCCTAGTCAGGGAAATTAAGTTAATGAAGCCTTGCTGTCAATTTTGGGCGTGGTCTGTGATTTGTAGGGGTGAATTGTGTGTTTGTGTTTGTGCCTCAGCCCTTTGCCTTATCCTCCTCTGACAGTTTATTAGGGGTCGGAATGTTCATGTTGGCTGGCCAGTACAGGAGTTATGCAAATCCGCCCTTATTGGCAGCCAATCTGCTTGAGGCCTATTTCTGTTGGCAAGTTTGGTGTTTCTGCATGGTAAGGTTTCTCTGTTTGGGACAGTCGTTCCATGACGGGAACCCCTTTATATAATAGATGCTAAAGACTCTTGAATGCTGTTGTTCTTGATACCTTGGATTATATTCACCCTGTTGCTTTTGGCTTTTGGAACCATCCTACTGGATTACAGAGACGTTTCTTGGAACCTCTTGTTTCTGCATTGCATTTTTTATTATCTGCTTTTAATAAATGACTATATTTTAGTGCTGGTGTTGTGTGATTCACCTAGAAGGTCCCCTGTCTTGCCTGGTGTGTGACAGGAGATTTATTTAGTAATGAAAAACAGCAAAGTAACATAACAATTCTTATTATGCTCCCTTTATAGAGTCCGCAAGCTCACGCCCGGCACAATTATTTAAAGTAATTCGGTCCTTGACGATGATCCCTACCATCCCAATAAATGATGATCAGGCCCTTACTGCCAGGGCTTTTCAGAGCTACTTTGTGGATAAGATTTCGACCCTTCGCCGGGACCTTCCTTCCACAATTGATACAGTTAGTGAACTTGAGACTCCGTGGCCCTCCGCTAGGCCCACCTTCGACCGGTTCCAACCACTGGATGACGCGGCGTTATGCCCGTCGCCATCAGTAAAGAGCCTTGGAGTCCACTTGGACACTCGGCTTTCTATGGAGATTCATATCTCCATGGTCAGCCGAGTTGCGTTTTTCCATCTTCGCCAGGCTCAGAAGCTGGCCCCCTACCTGTCCCACCGCGACCTGTCCTCAGTGATCCAAGTGACGGTCATCTCAAGATAAGACTACTGTAAAGCTCTTTACATTGGCCTACCTCTATCGGCGACCCTGAAACTCAAGCTGGTGTAGAACATGGCAGCTCGCTTGCTTGCAGGCGTGCCTGCATGCCACCACATTACACCTATTCTTCAGGAGCTGCACTGGCTGTCTGTTGAATTCCGGATCACCTTCAAAGTGGCCCCAGACCTTGTATGGTCTGGAGCCAGTGTACCTGAGGGACCGCCTTACCCCATGCTGTCCCATGAGATCACTGAGATCAGAAGATCAGGATCTTCTCTTTGTCCCGAGCGCTAAAGCCTTTTGCCTGAATTCGACGAGGAGGAGGGCATTTTCTATTATTGCCCCCACACTCTGGAACTCCTTACCGCCAGAGATTAGATCACTCCGTGACCTCATGGCATTTTGGAAGGCCTGTAAGACCTGGCTGTTCCGACAGGCCTTTGTAACCTGAGTTAGTCTAGTGGTATATGTCGCTTTTAATGCTAGATGTTTCAGTTTTTAATTGTTCTAATTGTATTATGTGCTGTGATTCGTTCGATTTGTGAGCTACTCCGAGCCACCCGGGAGTGGCGGCCAAGAAATTCGAAAAATTAAATAAGAAATAAATAAGCAAAGATGACTACAGCACTACAGGTGGATCAATTAAATCAAAGAAAGGAGCATATACATTGTAGAATTAATGCAGTTTGGCACCACTTTAACTGCCATGGCTCAATGCAATGGAATCCTGGGAGTCTTTACAAGGTCTTTAGCAATCTTTGCCAAAGAGTGCTGGCACCACACCAAACCACAGCTCTCAGGATTCCATCGTATTAAGCCATGAGATTTAAAATGGTGTCAAACTGCATTACTTCTACAATGCAAATGCATCCCGAGATGGCTTATTCGTGTTTAGTTTGATCTTTGGGAGTGTTGCTCTAGTTCTGGTTGTAAATACAGCATTTACTTATTTACCAAAAACAACCCAAAATAAATAGATCCATTTCAGTAGCTCTGTTTGGTACTTTTCTTCTGTGATGATGATTTGGAAATGAAAAGCTAATTGCACAACAATATTTGGCATATTTTATTTGCATAATACCAAATGTCTGAGAGAGTCCAGTATGCTTTTTCTATAGCAATTAACCTTTTGTATGCGGGAATATTGCCCATTTTTTAAAAATTATTTGTCATTGTTATTACATCTTCATTGGTTCCTATCCTTTGGGGTTTGTTGTAAGGATTATTTATTCCAAACTCATTTATTCTCCATTTGCTTTCAAGAAAGCATTAACAGCAAGAGTACAAGAGCAAAACAAGGGTTTTCAACCCTTTGATGCACCACAGGGAAGCAACCTAAATGCACAGGACATTCTATGCAACTGCATATATCCTTATTCGGGTTCAGAGCAAATTAAAGCATCTCCCATAATAGCTGCTTGGTACTTACAATGCTACTTACTTTCTTGTAATTATGTTATTCAGAAATAATTGGATTTCTGCATTTAATTGGGCTCTAAATTAGCCATAGCTTTCATAAAAGCTATTACAGTGATTTCTAATGGCCGTTTTCCCTGCTCTCTAGCTACAGAAATTTTCAAATAGAGTGATTCACTGGGATAAAAAGTCTTCGCTGCCTTGAACTCTTTAACGGAGGTCTACACTAATAAGGACAATTTAGACCCCCATCCTCTTATAATTAAACTTATGCAGGAAACATTGCCTCTCATTGAATTCTTTCTGACAAGCCGTTGCCTCTTGCTCAGAAAGGTGGAATGTGGTTTCCTATTTCCCTGGAAGATCAAAAACCTTTGTGTTGTGAAGATCTGTTTAGTTAGACAGCCAGTATTTGCTTCTTGGTGTTTTGCTCACGATTTCTTTTTTTCTAATTGGATTCAGGTGTGCCCCATGTACCATGCCGAGTAATTTCATTAGGCTCCTTAGTTTGTCCTAAGCTATCTCTTCCATGTCCTGTTCAATTCTCACAGGTCACCTTGTAACTTGGATCATTTTTGACAGATAAAACAAAGCAAGAGAGAATGGGCGCAGACTCCCAAGGTAGAAAGAAAAGAAAAGAAAACTCTGAATTTTCTAGGATCCTGAATAATCAGACTTGCAACAGACATTTATAGAAATAAATAAATTTGTTAGCTGCCTCTCCTCATAGCTCTAGCTTTATAGGTCATAATCAACACATTGTACTTTGCATGGAAAGTCGCAGTTGACAACCAGTGTTGTAGCACAGAGACCAAATAAGCCAAGCTCAGATGTAAAAGGGGATAACAAAAAGTTTATTGAACAATCAAATGGAAAGGGGACAAACAAAAAAGCAGCCAACTTGCCTAAAAACCCTCAAAAATCCCAGGAAACCTAACAAAAACCCTGAAGCATGATGCAAAACAAACTCAGGACGTCCTTCTGCGACGTCCGATGTGATATGATCCAGAAGAGTAGTTGAAAGCCGGTCCAAAGGTCAAGGGCAGGAGAATGACGAATGAAAGGAGGAGACAGTCCAAGGTAGTCAGGAGCTGAGTATACAGAAATAACACAAATCATAGTCCCCATAAAACACAGTGTCAGCCTCCCTCCATTTCCTACAATACCAAACTCTGTAGCAGGAACTCATGGTAGAACAAGCCCTGCCACAGGAATACACAGCAGCAACTAAACAGAAAAGCAGATATTGAATCCCACCCCCCCCCACCTTTTCCCAAACATCAGCTAGAGCTGCCACAGCAGCTCACCCCAAGAACAAGGTGGAGAAGTAGTCCATAACTCACGAGTAACAGGAACCAGGAACAAGGCACACGATATCAGGATCACAGGAATGCCAGAGACAAGAACCAGACATCAACTCTTTGACTGCTGCAAATGCAGCCCCAAATACCCATTCCTTATATAGCACTTAAACATCACTGTCGTCTGAAGACCCTCCTTGATCATGAGCACCAGCTGCTTCATCACCTTCAGGCCTCCAATTTTGCCAACATTCTTGGAAACTTAAAGTATCCCAATCTGTCCCTGAAGCCTCAGAAGGCCAGTCTAAATCACTGTCAAAGCCGAGGAAGGTATCAGAATTAGACTCTTCATTACACACATCCCTTACTTCCTGAACCAACATTGATTCTAGATCAGTATCACTTTCCTCTGACTCCATTTCTTCTGCCCCAGGAAAACCTTCAAAGGTTTCTGAATCAGAAGGAGCTCTAAGTATCTGCCGGATCTTTTTTCTCTGTTCCAACCCTTCAAGACTAGAATCACTAGCAACCCTTCTTCTCCCAGCTGCAGAGTCTTGATTACACAGAGCCTCACCCCATTCCATACTACTGCTTGATGCTAATGACCCAGTGTCTTCCCTATCACTACTACCGTGTTCCTCCCCCAGCAGCGCCTCTCCTCCTCTCGCCAGCCTCCCGCTCCTTCAGTGAAGGGAGGAGGGGCGCCGCCGCCGCCGAGAGGGAAGAAAGCGCCGCCGGAGTCCTGCCCGCACGGCGGCTCAGGCGTCTTTCCCCCGCCCCCACCCGCCCGCGCTCTAAACGGGAACCGGGCGGCGCGAAAAGCGCCTGAGTCTCCCTGGGGCGGGACTTCTCCCCCTCTCGCCGGATCCGCCTCCCTTCTTCACTGAAGCCTGCAGGGAAACTGATCGATCAGTGAAGGGAGGGGGCAGATCCGCGAGAGGGAGAAGGCGCCGGCAGAAGTCCGCCGCACGGCGGCCAGGCGCTGCCGCCGCCGGCCCCCTCGCCGCCGGTTCCGGCCCCCTCCTCAGCCGCCCTTCTTTCTTTTCCCCGGAGCCTGGGGAGATCGATCGTGTCGCCTGCAGCCTCCGCGGGAGGGAAGGGACAGGCAATGGGGAGCCCTCTTGGGCCCTCTTCCCTTCCCGCAACAGAGCCTGCAGGGAAACCGATCGGGTCGCCCTGCAGCCTCCGCTGCGGGAAGGGAAGAGGGGCACAAAAGGGCTCCCCATTGCGCCAATCTTTCTTCCCCGAACGGAGGCTGCAGGGCGACCGATCGATCTCCCTGCAGGCTCCTCTGCGGGAAGGGAAGAGGGGCGCAAAGGGCTCCCCCATGCTGTCTTCCCTTCTTCCCTCGCAACGGAGGCTGCAGGGCTTACCGATCGATCTCCCTGCAGGCCCTCTGCGGGAAGGGAAGAGGGGCGCAAAGGGCTCCCCATTGCGCCTGTCTTTTCCCGAACGGAGGCTGCAGGGCGACCGATTGGTTTCCCTGCAGGCTCCGCTCGCTGAAGGGAAGAGGGGCCCAAGAGGGCTCCCCCCATTGCTTTTGTCTTCCCCTCCCCAACGGAGGCTGCAGGGCGACCGATCGATCTCCCTGCAGGCCCGCTGCGGGAAGGGAAGAGGGGCGGCTGAGGGAGGGGGCCGGAACCGGCGAGAGGGGGCGAGCCGGGCGGCGGCGAAAGCGCCTGGCCGCCGTGCGGGCGGGATCCGCCGGCGCCTTCTCCCTCTCGATCTCCCTTCACTGATCGATCGGTTTCCCCTGCAGGCTTCAGTGAAGGGAGGGGGCGGATCTGGCGAGAGGGAGAAGGCGCCGGGGCGGAAGTCCTGCCCCCAGGGCGACTCAGGCGCGCCGCCGCCCCCGGTTCCCGCTTGAGCGCGGGCGGGTGGGGCGGCAGCGGGAAAGACGCCTGAGCCGCCCCGGCGGCGGCTCCGCCCCTCTTCCCTTCAGTGAAGGGAGGGGGCGGAACCGGCGAGAGGGAGAAGGTGCTGCTGGGAGGAAGAGGAGGATGGAAGGCGCCGCTGGAAAGAAGAGGAGGAAGAGGAGGAGGATTCCGGGCCCAGCCAAGCCAGCCAAGACATGCCGCCCGCGGTAAGTCTGACTGTCGCCTTACTTTCGGGTACCGTCGGCTAATGTAAGCTGTACCCCGAAAGTAAGCCGTAGTGGGGATTTTGGGGGTCAAAAGAAAGTAAGACGCTATCTTACTTTCGGGGAAACACGGTAGCAGTAGAAGCCAAAGGCTCAATTACAACAACCAGTGGAATTCAATTTTAGTATCTATGCAATACGCTCACTTCTAGATGCTCCCATGACCAATGAATATATAAATATGGCTACCATGTTTTGAACTAGCTGGAATTTCTAAACTTGTTACAAAGGTAGCCCATTGTCCAGCTTATTGCAGAAGTCTAACTTTGAGGATGCCATTATGCACGCTACCATCTTTGGGTCCTCCAATTCTAGGAAGGTGTATCTATGTGGGCTGACATTTGGGGAGACGTATTCAAAACAGTTGTTCCAGGTTGAGCATCTAATGTACGAAATTGTGAAATACTCCAATATCCAAAACTTTCCACATGAGCAGCTGAGATAGTGACAACTCTGCTTTTTGGTGGTTCAGTGTTCACTTTGTTCCATGGGCAAATTATTTTAAAATTATATAAAATTCAGACTATGTGCATAAGGCAGTGTTTCCCAACCAGTGTTCCATGGCACACTAGTGTGCCATGAGCAATCATCAGGTGTGCCGTGGGAAATTGGAACCTCCAATAC
Organism: Anolis apletophallus; assembly: GCA_030556195.1. Lineage (NCBI taxonomy): Eukaryota > Metazoa > Chordata > Lepidosauria > Squamata > Anolidae > Anolis > Anolis apletophallus. Next base: position 65,074,483 of record JARBWK010000009.1, read on the forward strand.
CCTTTCTTCCCCCTCCTGCCAAACACTTTTTCTTCTCCATTCCGGCTCCCTTCTTTCCAGCCTCGCTCTGCTTGCTTTGCCTCGCTTTGCTCACGCTGCCGCTTCTGCGGGAGGGGGGAGGGAGGAAGACGTGACCCATGTGGGTGCTACTGCGCAGACTTGCCGCACGTCTTCTTCTCTCCCCTCCAAAGTGCTCTCTGGATATAGGTGAACTACAACTCCAAAACTCAAGGTCAATGCCCACCAAACTCTTATAGTATTTTCTCTTGGTTATGGTAGTTCTGTGTGGGAAGTTTGTTTTCATTCCATCATTGGTGGAGTTCAGAATGCTCTTTGATTGCGGGTGAACTATAATTCCCAGCTGTTGAGCAAGACCTTCGTGTGTGTCTTTCTGCCATTCCTGCCAGGATATCTATGTTGTGTTCATTGAAACAGGCCCAGGTTTCACACTGAGTGTATAAATACATTTAAAAACATATTAACTATATGTATTACTGCGTTAGAGTGTCATTTTTTGTCATTTTGGTTGGTGGTGTGCCCCAGGATTTTGTAAATGTAAAAAATGTGCCGTGGCTCAAAAAAAGTTGAAAAACACTGGCATAAGGTGCATATGAAACATAAATTGCTTGGGTTCCATCTTTAAGGTATCTTTTTTATATATGTGTATGCAAATACAGGTTCTCCAAATACTCCCCCACCCCACCCCCAAATCCAAACTTTTCTAGTCTCAACATTTTGGAGAAAGATCACTCATCAAGTATCTCTTTCATAATTCGTTTCATAAGTTTTACCCACTGCATACCTGCACTGGGCTACACCGCACCATTTTCAGCTCCAGTGTGGCTGAAAATAGTGACCAAAAGTCTGCCTGTAGTTTCAACGAATTTGGGAAGATTGAAGGGGGAAGGGGTATTCGAGTAAAACTACCACTCTAGAGGTGGAAGCTGATCCTTTGGGGCATTTGATAATATAATGCTCGCATCCCTTTTTTCCCCTTCAAGTTTATACCAAGATCATTTCCATTCAATGAATTCATTCTATATTTCTACCAAGATCTTCCTGATCTGGATAGTTCTCCCTTGAAATACTCTGACTCTTTCCTAAGGTGATAAACCAAGGAAGAATGATCACATTCAGTCATCACTTGATTCAGAAGAAGCTAGGTACTGCTGTAAAATCATCAATCTTCAAAGGTTTTTTAAATAAAAGGGTCCTGGTTGAAAAAAATTGGCATGTATCAGAGCTTGTGCCGAAAAATTCTTACCCAGGACAGCAAATTCCTTCATTTAAAAAATCTGCTTAACATTCGCCATGCTTCAGTGGCAGCCATTATAGAATAAAACCTGTAAGGGGCAGCCACAGTGTGAAGATATTTATTGTTCACACTTGGGAATGTTCACAGGAATACAAAAGAAAATCACACTGCTGACAGAACTATTAGAGGGGGGAAATAGTATGATCTAAAATAGTATGATGTAAATCAGTGTTTTTCAACCTTTTTTGAGCTGCGGCACATTTTTTACATTTACAAAATCATGGGGCACACCACCAACCAAAATGACACAAAATGACACTCTAACACAGTAATACATATCGTTAATATGTTTTTAAATGTATTTATACACTCAGTGTGAAACCTGGGCCTTTTTCAATGAACACAACATAGATATGGGTGGCCTCCTTCCTCCGGGACCGGGGACAACGTGTGGAGGGGGGGCGGGGAGGTCTCCGGGAGATCCCCACTTGACTGTGGGGTTCCCCAGGGGCCATCCTTTCCCCTTATTATTCAACGTGTACATGCGCCCTGGTCCAGCTGGTTCGCGACTTTGGTCTGGAGTGTTATCAGTACGCTGATGACACCCAGCTTCTGCTGAGAATGGACGGCAGGCCGGACTCCGTACCCGATTGTTTCCATCAGTGCCTGGAGGCCGTGACTGGCTGGCTGCGGGCTAGCCGGCTGAAGGTGAACCCGTCGAAGACGGAGATCTTGTGGCCCGGTCGACCTGGGGGATGAGTGCCGGTTGCCTACCCTGGACGGCGAACGGCTTAGTCCATCGCCTGTTGTTAAGAGCCTGGGTGTTTACTTGGACCCCCTGGTGGCCATGGAGACCCAGGTCTCTGCGGCCAGCAGGGCGTCATTTTTCCACCTACGACAGGCTAGGCGACTGGCGCCCTACCTTTCCAGGAACGACCTGGCCATGGTGATCCAAGCGACGGTCATCTCGAGATTAGACTACTGTAACGCCTCTCACGTTGGCCTTCCCTTGGCGACAGTTCGAAACTCAAGCTAGTGCAGAATGCCGCCGCCGCTTGCTGACGGAACGCCGGTAAGGGAGCACATCACGCCCATCCTGCGCGGCAACTGCACTGGCTACCTATTGAGTACCGAATTGCCTTCAAGGTGTTGGTATTAACCTTTAAGGCTCTACACGGCCTAGGGCCTGCGTACTTGAGGGACCGCCTTGCCCCGCATTCCCCGAGATCACTACGCTCGAGGAGGCGAACTGGCTCCTGATTCCATCGGTCCGCGCCTGTCACCTGTCTGCCACCAGACAGAGGGCTTTCTCTGTGGCGGCTCCGGTACTCTGAACCTCTCCCGGACGATGTCCGAGCCGCCACGGAGCTACTCCCGCTTCGCAGGGCTTGTAAGACTGCCCTGTTTAGAATGGCCTTCAGCTAGGCGAATCTGCCGAACATACCCATCTTCCTAATTAGCATCCTGGTTCAGGGAACGCCATGGCATGTCTGTAATTTTAATACGGTATCGGTTGTATACTGTTTTACTATGTGTTTTATGTTGATTTTATTGTACGGCAACAGGGACGCTACTTGTTTGCCGAATTTTTATGCTGTTATCCGCCCCGAGCCTGCAGGGAGGAGCGGAATACAAGATGGAACAAATAAATAAATAAATAAATATCCTGGCAGGAATGGCAGAAAGACAAAAACTTCCCACACAGAACTCCCATAACCAAGAGAAAATACTATAAGAGTTTGGTGGGCATTGATCTTGAGTTTTGGAGTTGTAGTTCACCTATATCCAGAGAGCACTGTGGGCTCAAACAATGTTGGATCAGGCCCAAACTTGGCATGAATGCTCAATATGCCCAATTGTGTACACACATGGAGTTTGGGGAAAATAGACCTTGACATTTGGGAGTTACAGTTACAGACCTCTTCCTCCCCCTTCCCCTTCGCGCCCTTTCTTCCCCCTCCTGCCAAACACTAACTTTTTCTTCTACACTGCTGCTTCTGCCACCATTTTAATCCGAGGTGGCAGTGTGAGCATGTTCAGGAGGAGAGGGGGGAGGAAGACATGACTTGTGCGGGTGCCACTGCACAGAGTCGCCCCAGAACCAAGCGAGGCAAAGCGAGCAGAGCGAGGCTGGGAAGAAGGGAGCCCGGAAGAAGGAGCCCGAAGAAAAAAAGTGTTCGGCAGGAGGGGGAAGAAAGGGTATTGAAGGTTCCAATTTCCCACGGCACACCTGATGATCGCTCACGGCACACTAGTGTGCACGGCACACTGGTTGGGAAACACTGATCTAAATCAAAAGAGTGGCTGATAATAGTTTTCCTAGGGCCCTTCCACACAGCTGTATAAAATCCAGATTATCTGTTTAGAACTGGATCATCTAGCAGTGAAGTTTCAGATAATACAATTCAAAGCTAATGATGTTCATTATCTGCTTTGATATTCTAGATTATATGGCAGTGTAGAAGGCCGCCTAGAAGGCCCACTGCTTTCCAAGTCCTACATGTCTTTTCCACATTCCTGGTCCATACATGTGAATGTTTCACAGAAATGCTGGACCACTCTAACAACTACCATGCCAGACTACGCAGAGAAGCCATTGAAATTCACAAGCATGTGGACAATTTCAAAAGAGGGGGGGGGGGACATTAAAATGAACAAAATCTGGCTACCAGTATTTTTAAAAAAACTCTAAAATTATAACAGTAAATAAGGAACAACATTCAAAAACAGGGGAACTCCAGACAAGAAAAAATGAGGGACAGCTAAGCACCTCTCAACAAAACTGACATTCCTCGTGCAAGAACAGGAAAGATCCACCATAATCAGAGTAAGCCTTTTTATTCTGAAAGCTATCAAAAAAAGAGCACATTCCCTGAAAGAAGAACCAGAAACATAAGATTCTGACTAAATAGAAGGTTAGCTGCTGCCCTCTCCTTTTTGCCTTGTCGTGATGTATTTTGAAATGGTGATATGACGGGTCAAATAAATAAATTAAAATCTATATAAATAAAAATGTAAAGTTTGTTTGTGGGATTAATATAACTCAAAAACCACTTGATGAATTGACACCAGACTCAGACAAACTCTGATACTGGACAAATTATACAACTCTGGCATTACTTCACGAACGAAGATTCTTAGTAAGGACTCATCCCACACTTTCTACAAGCGCGATGATGACTAAGGAGGTTGGAGGTGTCCTTCGAGCCTGTGCAATGGATTTTTCTGGTGGAGCGCAGCACGCACAGAACTGGCCTCACCCTTTAAATCAAAGGTTCGTCTGCTGGGGCTTAGCAAGCTTAAGACGGTGGCAGCGAGGTCCTCAGGTCATAAGTTTGATTTGAGATACCTTCTCTAGATGGTTGACCTTACAGGGTTAGACGAGCAGGGTCTGCCCGGCTTGGGAATTAGAGTTTTCCTTCTCTTAGGATGGTTGTCAAAAGGCTAAAGAGCCCATCCTGCCCATTGACGCTCTTTGTCAGACCCTTCAGTTGTGACCTGTCTGGCATGGGAGGCCCTACCGGTGACTGTTATGCCACCGCCAGCATAGCTCACAACTTCATTAGGGTACGCAAGCCTCTCCCCCATGACAAGGGGGCACCAATGGAAACGATACAACTATGATGATAATAAACAGTAGCCATCCTATCAGGCCAACAAGTGACCAACACTCATAAAAACATTGAATACACAGCAGGAGGGACTTTAAAAGCCAAAAATTTATATATACTGTATATATGTGTGTGTGTGTGTGTGTGTATATATATTACAATGCATGCACAAAACCACACACACACATATATATATATATACAAACACACATATATACACATATACACAAACACACACGCACACATATGTACACACACAAAACGCATATACACAGACTGAGCCACAGCAGTAAGTCACTAAGAAGCCACACCTTGAAAAGCTGCTAGGCTATTAAATGTTAATCAAGGTGACCAACTTAAACATCCACACCTACTTCCAACAGACAAGAGTTCTTTCTCCCACCCAGTACATGCCACAGATATATAAACCCCCTTTTCCTAGTTTCCAACAGACCTCACAACCTCTGATGATGCCTGCCATAGATGCAGGCGAAACATCAGGAGAGAATGCTTCTGGAACATGGACATACAGCCCGAAAAACTTACAACAAACCAATGTTTTAATTATGTATTTTGCATGGTGGAGATTTGGGCTAGATGTTCCGGAACTGGAAAAGGTACAGAAAAGGGCAACAAGAATGATCCAAGGGATGGAGCGGCTCCCTTATGAAATCAGGTTGCAACGCCTTTGTCTTTTCAGCCTTGAAAGACGGCGTCTAAGAGGTGACTTGATCGAAGTGTATAAAATCATGCATGGGATAGAAAAGGTGAATAAAGAAAAACTGTTTTCTTTGTCACAAAACACTAGGACTAGAGGGCACTCCCTGAAGCTCCAAGGTAGGAAAATTAGGACTAATAAAGGGAAATATTTCTTCACCCAGAGGGTCATTGGGTTATGGAACTCACTTCCAGAAGAGGTTGTGACAGCTGTCAGCCTGAACAACTTCAAGGCAGGATTAGACAGATTCATGGATACCAAGTGCATCGGTAGTTACTGAAAAGGACATTCAAGTGCCACCTCGGAGTTGGTTGAGGTAGGCAGGATTTCCCTGGGTACTGGTTGTGGGGGGTCGGGAGCAGGTCAGGGTTTTGCCCTCCCTTCTGCTCGAGATCCCCGTGTACAACTGGGGGCCACTGTGTGATACAGAATGCTGGACTAGATGGACTGAGGTCCGATTCAGCATGGCTCTTCTTGTGTTCTTATGTTCTTATGTTCCTTAGGGTCCCTTCCAAGTCTATGATTGTATGAATCACCCCTAGGTCATTTTATTTCTAGAATATTCTTTTTATCATAGCTAATTTTATCCTTCTCCCCTCTTCTTTCTTCTGCATAAACCTCTCCGAAATGATTACTCCCAAAGTGAAAGTTTTTAGATATCATGTACCAATTTGGCTCTAAACTCCAGTTTTGTAGACCAAGTTCAAATTGATGGTGGCACACAGCTGACCTTCCCCCAACTTCCCCTACCCATTAATGGAGACCCATTCTGTGATATCCTTTGAGGTAGGTTTCTCTCCCAGGATGGATCCTAGTGCCTTAATCTTTGAAGAAATGTCTATAATGAAAAATTCAAGCACATTCTAAAGTGATAATCAATAAAACATAATGTTCTTCAACTGATTTATAATATCAAAACATAGTTCTGTTTTATCCGAGTATTTCTTCTCCTTGTATGCATTTACCAAGATTTCCAGTGATTGCAAATGCCACTTTTGGATCCCATAAGTAAAGGCAGACCATAAAGGTTTTTGGAAAGGGAGATTATACAAGCGAAACAATGCTTCTGATACTGGAGAAAATATACAACTGTGACGATAATAGCTAGTAGCCATTTTCTTCTTGCTAATTGGCTTTATTCTTTATTTAAGTATGCATTTGCTTATTTAATGTAAAGCCAATCTCTTAGTCTAAAATGGCACTTATGGAAGCTAATTACAATAGAGTATAAGTAACAACAATGTCTCAGTTGAGACATTTAAGCAGATCCATCAAATGTGCAGCACTAAAACAACTACACAGTATCCAAAAACTAAGTACATCCTTTAACAGGAAATTGGGAAAGCCTCCTCTGGATGCATGTATCTCCTGATGGAAGAGCAACAATGCGGTAGACCAGTTCCCACAAAGGAACTAACTCTCTCTCTCTCTCTCTCTCACACTCTCTCTCTCTCTCTCTCTATATATATATAGATATATATATATATATATATATATATTAGGCATGAGAAAAAAGTTATGAAAATGATTCGTTTCGTAAGAAATGCTACTTTCGAGTATTTCCGCACCTGGAACGCCCACCAGGAAGTGGACTTTCTTTTTCGAACGTCGGGGGCCAGGATTTTCTTAAGTGTCATTATTAGGTCGTAAGGGGGGGCACCCTCCTTCTCTCTCACCACCCTCCCGCCTCCCTTGCCAATAAGTATTATGGCAAGGCAAGCCCTAAACTCGCTCCTTCTTTCGGCTGGAAGCCCGGAAAAAATGTAAACAGAGAGGATTACTCAGAAGTAAATCTGCAAAGGAGGGCACTTTGGATGAAGGGCCCTCCTTTGTGAATTTACTTCTGAGTAAACCTCTCTGTTTACATTTTTTCCAGGCTTCCCTGCCTCTCCTGCCCTGCCAGGATCTAAAGCATCAAAGAGTATTGGGGTGAGAAACCAACCTAATGTATAATAGAATGAATGCTACTGTAAGTGCCTAATATTATAAGTAATCCAACTGGTCATACCTACATTCCATGCACATGCAATAATACAGCAGTAATAACAATAACAAGAGGTAATATTCAAACCAAAGTATTCTGACTGGTCTCTCCTCATACGGTGCAAATGGGCTCTTCTCTTATTAGCCCGGGAAATTAGCCCGGGAAAAGCCAGCGTTGCTGCTTGGGAGCACACACATACATATTCTTGGGGGTATTTGCTGCAGAATCCGGGCTCATAGAGAAGATTCTGCAGCAAATCCCCCAAAGAATATGTATGTGTGCACACCCAGGAAGCAAATGCTGTGCCTGGGGTTTTGCCTTTTCCCGGCTCAGAGAAGAGCCTTTGCAGTTTGAGGAGGGAGCACAGTCAGAATACTTCGGTTTGAATTTTACCTCTTCTTATACCCATTGTTATTACTGCTGTATTATTGCATGTGCATGGAATGTAGGTATATGACCAGCCTGGGCAAACTTGGGCCCTCGCTCCCTCGGGATCAGGGTGAGAGAGAGGCAGCGAGGAGCCGGGGGCCCTCCTCCTTTTCTTTTGCTGCTTCCAAGAATAGAATACCCCCTCCCTCCCTCCCTCCCTCTTTCCTATTTGGAGAGTCCCATCTAGAATTCAGTGTGATTTATTCAAGTTTTGGCCTACAACTCCCAGAAATCCCAGCCAATTTACCAGCTGTTAGGATTTCTGGGAGTTGTAGGCCAAAACCATCTGGAATGCGCATGCGCTGGCATACGAAATACTAACGAATTTCGTTAGTAATTAAGTTACATTTTAGAAATTTTTGGAAATTTTTTTGTAAGTCTTCCTATTACTAATTTAAAAAATCCCCCTCCTCCCCATTTGATTTTCGAATCACCATTTTTGGGTTCTAAAACATGCCTTATATATATATATATATATATATATATATATATATATATATATATATACATATATATATATATATATATATATATATATATATATATATATATATATATATAGCGAGAGAGAGAGAGAGCACAACAGCACAGGCAGAAAAGCATGTCTGTGTAGGAGGGTGAACATTAGGAAGAACTTCCTGACTGCGAAAGCTGTTCAGCAGTGGAACTCTCTGCCTCAGAGTATGCTTCCATCTGGCTGCTCTCTTTCCAGCCAGCTTCCCTGAGGACCGGGTGACTGCGATAAAAACTAAACACAGAGAGAGACTGACAGCTGTTGAGCAAGACCGGTGTGTCTTTCTGCCATCCCTGCCAGGATATTCAGGATATTCAGGATATTGTGTTCATCGAAACAGGCCCAGGTTTCACACTAAGTGTATAAATACATTTTAAAACATATTAACTATATGTATTACTGTGTTAGAGTGTCATTTTGTGTCATTTTGGTTGGTGGTGTGCCCCAGGATTTTGTAAATGTAAAAAATGTGCCGCAGCTCAAAAAAGGTTGAAAACACTGCCGTAGACAACCTAGCTTTCCCTTGCCTGGGATTTCCACAGTTTTAGAATAATTTTTCTTTCATTCCCACCAAACATCCTTTTGATGTTGGTTGCACAGAAAGAAAAGCCTCCTCTAAAGATCTTAACACCCAAAGCTTTAATAATTAATTCTATGTATGAGAGAATGTAGTCTTCCGCACAGCTTCAACCCAATACATACAAAGCCTGATAGTGCATAACCCGTATTTCAAGATGAAACAGAGCATACAAAAGAGTCAGATGCTTGCTGTTACCAATCCCAGGCACTAGTATATTAGTAGCATTCCAGATGAGAGGATGGACGAGATCACAATATCATTATAGAATGGAGGTTTTCACCTCTCTATTGCCTGGTTTGCTTCTGTAAAATTCTGGGAAATATAGTTTAAGGAAGCCGAGGACCTCTCTAGCTAAGAATTCCAAAGGCTCCACTTTAAACTATATTTCCCAGAATTCTGCAGGAGCAAACCAGGGAGATGAAAGCCTCTTTTTGATAATGCTAATGTGATCTCATCCAAAGTTTCCAAATACTTTGAAAGCAGCAACACATTGACCTCACATGATAGCTCAGCTATGTCCAGTTATAGATACCAGTTGTGCACTAGAGCCATATTTCATGATCTGTGTATTGGCCTAATAATAGTACTTTTCTAATATGTATTTGGGTGTTCTTATTATTCATATTGTTCTTAATTAATTAATTAATCTTTTCAAAAAATATTTGGGGCTTAAATTAGTTTAATTAATCATACCTTATACATCTTTGTTTCTGTACACAGCAGGTTGAATTGAAACCATGATCTTCCACTCATGGAAGGACTTCACCCTTTTGCTAGAGGTCATGAATTCCATTAATAGAATGGCGGAAGGCAAATTTACCAAACTCCTTGTTCCAAGCCATACTATTTCTCATACTGTTTTGGGGTTCCTCAACCATCAATTACATTTTTATATAAAGAGCTGCATGGCAGAACCCAACTAGTGAAGGGGTTGGAATGTCAAAAAGTGGACTTCATGAGACCCTTTGAGATCACCTGTGCAGGCCCGGATTACCCATAAGGCCAGACTAGGCCATGGCGTAGGGGCGCAAGCCGAAGGGGGGCGCAGATCATGAACCAAAAAAAATATGTTGAAACAAATAAAAACACAATGGCGGCGGCGAAGGCGAGGAGGAGAGGACTGTTCCTTGGCGAGGGATGTGAGGAGCTCGGCTTCCTCTTCGTGCTGGATGTCATGACCCGACGTGCGAGCAAGGTAGGCAGCGGCTGTGGCTGTCGCCGATAGTTGGCCCATGCCCGGAACATTAGGATCCTCAGCATTCTAGTCCCCACCCCTTAGAACGCTCGCCTTCTCCAAGGAAAACTAAAGCCCCACCCACACGCCTCCCTCCCTGTTTGTCCCTTCTCTCCCAAAGGCCAGCTGCGGGGCTGGCCCCGCCCACCTGCTCTTGGCCCTCCTATTGATCCGCTCGGAGACCGACGTAGCTTCCGGCCTGCTTCCTTTCTCTTCTCGCCGGCTGTCCCTGCCATGCGGATGTTCCTGACAGAGGCCCCATTGGGCTCGATTGAGCTCATAGCTATGCCATCGTTTTAACAAAGCCGAGGAGTGTGAACTCCAAACCCCAGCATTCCATAGCCTTGAGCTAATGGCAGCTAAAGGGCTGTCAAACCGGGTTAATTCTACAGTGTAGATGCACCCAAATGTGTTCTTTCTTTGTCTTCCTTTTTTAGAATCAAGAGAAAGTTAAAACCAGGGGAATAATAATAATAATGCAGGCCTGGGCCAACTTGGACTCACTGGGTGTTTTGGACTTGTGGGAGTTGAAGTCCAAAACACCCAGAGGGCCCAAGTTGGCCCAGGCCTGCTTTTATAGAAGGGAGAATCTGCTCCGGATTATGCTGCCGCCCAAGTTGCAGCTCTTGGCAGTGCTCGCCTTCGGGGTCTCCGTGCTCTTCCTGGAGAACCAGATCCAGAAGCTGGAGGAGTCCCATGGGAAGCTCAGTGAGGAACGCACAGAGGGAGAGCGAGGGAGGGGGCTGCTTCCCGACGCTTTCCTGGGAGGAAGGGATGTGGTCTGGAGGAGCCTTGAGCCCGAGGAAGGAAGGGGCCAGGAAGCCGGCCCAGATCTGTGCGCCTGGCCTTCTTTGGAGGCATCTTCTGCAGAAAAGGCAGCAGGCGAGGGACCCTGTCAAGCCTCTTCTCTGCAGCCAGGGATGCTGCACCGACAGATTCAATCACACACCTGGAATATTTTTAGTGAGTGATGTGGGGGCGGTGTTATTTAAAGGGGGCGTAATTCCAAAGTGTGGCCTAGGGCGCAAAAAGGTGTTAATCCGGGCCTGCACCTGTGTATCCCCAGGAACATGACCTCTTTTGCAAAAAATATACATTACAGGAGAAATTGCTATCTGTCAGAGAATTGTATCCTCACAATCCTCCAAGGGTTAATTTCTCCATTTTAAAGCAGAATGAACTATAAGAATGTTTTACAAAAATTATGCCTGACAGGTCTACCCAATCAACTTTAAACCATGAATTTTAAAGTGGCATTGTATTGGTATGCATTATTTTAATATGTTTTAATCTTATGTCTTTTAGTATGTGTGTTTCTAATGGTGTTACGTTTTATTTATGTACTTTATCTTTGTTGTACCCTGCCTTGAGCCTTGAGGGGAAGCAGGCAAGAAATGATTATGATTATGATTATTTGACTTCCATTTTTTTCGATGTCAAAGACAGCCCTTTTCCCACACCTGGAAGTGACAGGCTATAATGGATTAAAAGCACCTTCTTTAGTCTCCATCCCTAACAACAAAAGATTAACTCAATATTTCAGCAACAGCATATGAGGAATGTGAAAAATAGTGTGACCAATACTGCCTGAAACCCTTGATGGGGAACTGTTGTTAATAGTGTTTGCTTGAGACTTTCTGAATTAAGTAATAGAAAATATCAGTTTTGTTCCCTGTGTTGACATTTCAGATCCCATCAGGACATGTAAATCAGTCAACAATGAATTTTCCATCCAAATGAAACCAGAAATTCCTCTAAAATCACTGACAGTATTCTTCCTTGTCATCCAAGGACAGATACTGGGCTGACATATTCAATTTTTTTTGTCCCCTGGTTCTGGCTTTTGTTTGTCTTTTTCACAGCCAAAGCCTGTAAGGCTTTAAGACATGTAAAAATGGGCTGCCTGGCATTTAAAAACCTTCATTTCACTTCTCATGGTTTTCAGGCTATTGGATAATTTCAAAAGCAAGACATTAGCTGTTTTATATTGAACATAAACTATGGGAAATAGGTGGCAAAACACAGCAAATAACTTTTGTTCTCCAGCTAAACAATTGCCAATAGAAAGATTTGCATATTCCGATTACCGAGTTACCATTATAGCCCTTTAACACAGTTATAAGCCAGTTAAGCTTTGTCCTCCTGGTTTATTGCATCATAAGAACAGGCGATTGAAATTCTAATTGCGCAAACCATGGGAATTAATAATATCCATGCTAGATATAATAATAATGCCATTTTCTAGTTAAGGCCAAATTTATAGGCTTCATCTCATCATGATAATTGTTGTTGGCTGTGTTTAGCCCTATGATTTCTATAATAGGGATAGATGAACCAGTCTGTTTTAGTCGGTGTCATATGCTTTCATTTATATGTCCGTTCTGTTCCATTCCCATATCAGTCGGCAAAGTGAGCAAAATGTACAAATACTCACATTTATTTTAATGTCTAATTTCACCTAATGGATTTTTACACTCAATTTTCCACAATACTTGGTTTCCTTTAATACAGGGCTGAAGAGCCATGGAATGGTTAGAGAGAATACAGTCCTTACTCCATAGCCAAATAGGCTGAACTCAGATGTCATCAGATTAAGGGGAAAGGGATCCTCCCAAAAATTGCTAGGAAACAAAAACGTTCTCAAAAATGAGGGCTATGCACACATGCATCAAGACATTTGAGGGTGCTGCTTGCCATTTGGAAACTGAATTTATTTGTTGCTTTGTTCAAAAATGGGAGTGTTCTCGAGCTTGCAAAGGGGCAAGTGTATGTGGTTAATGGGCCACACAATTTCTACCCCTCACTTAATGTAATCATTATGGCACACATTTGCTCAAAGATAGGGTGGATAGACATTCCCAGGTTTTAAAAATGAGTATTCTGACAGATGGGAAAATCTGTCTGGAAGAATAGCAAACTAACAAGATATTTTTCTCCTTGTATTCAAAGTCCCAACTTGTTGTCAGCAAATTATTGAGTGGATTAAAATATGTAGGGGGCAGCAGTTAAAGCTACTAGCTGCAGGAAAGGCTGCTGACCAGAGGGTCAATAGTTCAAAGCCACAAGTCAGGCTGAGCTCTCGACTGTCAGTCCTAGCTTTTGCTACCCTCACAGTTTGAAAACATGCAATGCAAGTAGATCAATAAGTACCACCTTGGCAGGAAGGTAAAAGGGCCCTCCATGCAGATATGCCAGCAAAAAAGATCAGATATGTTCTTTGATATCAGATATCAGATGCAGGTTTGCAGTCTGGGTGTGATCCTGGATTCATCGCTGAGCCTGGAACCCCAGGTATCAGCGGTGACCAGGGGAGCATTCGCACAATTAAAACTTGTGCCCCAGCTGCGCCTGTACCTTGGGAAGTCTGACTTGGCCACGGTAGTCCATGCTCTGGTTACATCCCGTATAGATTACTGCAACGCTCTCTACATGGGGCTGCCTTTGAAGACTGCTCGGAAGCTTCAATTGGTCCAACAGACAGCAGCCAGGTTGATAACAGGAGCGGCACTCAGGGAGCGTACAACTCCCCTGTTGTGCCAGCTCCACTGGCTACCAGTCTGTTATCGGCCACAATTCAAAGTGCTGGTTTTGGCCTTTAAAGCTCTAAACTAGGGCTGTCCAACTGGCGGTCCTGGGGCCGTACACGGCCCCCCAGCCTGTTGGCTCCGGCCCCAGCTATGCCCCCGGCCGCCATTTTTCCGGTTTGCATTGGCGCGGCGAGAGAGAAGGGCGGTGCAGGGAAGAGGAAGAGAGCTAGCTCCTCCTCCCTGCACCGCCCTCTTCTTCCCTCTCTCTCCGAGCCGATGCCTTGGAAGGGAGGGGTCCCCGTGGTGCCTCCCTCCCTTCAAGCTCGCTCCCCCCGAGCCTTCCAGGTTTGGGAAGGGTTTTCACCCGGCACTCGAGGCGCGAGTGCCGGGCGCGCCCCTTCCCCAAACCTGGAAGGCTGGCGGGCGGTGGCGCTTCTCGGTTCTCCCACCAGCCATCCAGGCTGGCGGGGAGTTTTCGCCCAGCTCCGTGTCCCTCTGCTCAGAGGGACACAGGAGCCGGGCGAAACCCCTCCCCGAAGCCTGGAAGGCTCGCGGGGGAAGCGAGCGCCGCTTCTCGCTTCCCCCGGCAGCCTTCCAGGCTTGCGGGGGAGTTTTCACCCAGCTCCCGTGTCCCTCTGCTCAGAGGGACACAGGAGCCGGGCGAAACCCCTCCCCGAAGCCTGGAAGGCTCGCGGGGGAGCGGCGCCGCTTCTCGCTTCCCCTGGCAGCCTTCCAGGCTTGTGGGGAGTTTTTGCCAACTCCCATGTCCCTCTGCTCAGAGGGACACAGGAGCTGGGCGAAACCCCTCCCTGAAGCCTGGAGGCTCGCGGGAAGCGGCGCCGCTTCTCGCTTCCACCGGCAGACTTCCAGGCTTGTGGGGGAGTTTTCGCCCAGCTCCGTGTCCCTCTGCTCAGAGGGACACAGGAGCCAGGCGAAACCCTCCCGAAGCCTGGAAGGCTCGCGGGAAGCAAGCGCCGCTCGCTTTCCCGGCAGCCATCCAGGCTTGCGGGACGGTTTCCCTGGGTGACGTTAGGCTGGGTGACGTTAGGCTGGGTCCCCTTCGCGGTGCCTCCCTCCCTTCCAAGCTCGCTTCCCCCGTGAGCCTTCAGGTTTGGGGAAGGGGTTTTCACCCGGCACTCGAGGCGCGAGTGCCGGGCGCCCTTCCCCAAACATGGAAGGCTGGCGAAGAAAAGTGAGTGGCGCTTCTCACTTCTCCCACCAGCCATCCAGGCTGGCGGGGAGTTTTGCCCAGCTCCGTGTCCCTCTGCTCAGAGGGACACAGGGAGCCAGGCGAAACCCCCTCGAAGCCTGGAAGGCTCGCGGGGGAAGCGAGCACCGCTTCTCGCTTCCCCGGCAGCCTTCAGGCTTGCGGGGTGTTTTTAGCCAGCTCCCATGTCCCTCTGCTCAGAGGGACACAGGAGCCGGGCGAAACCCCTCCCGAAGCCTGGAAGGCTCGCGGGGAAGCGGCGCCGCTTCTCGCTTCCCCCGGCAGCCTTCCAGGCTTGTGAGGAGTTTTAAGCCCAGCTCCCGTGTCCCTCTGCTCAGAGGGACACAGGAGCAGGGCGAAACCCCTCCCCGAAGCCTGGAAGGCTCGCGGGGGAAGCGAGCGCCGCTTCTCGCTTCCCCCGGCAGCCATCCAGGCTTGCGGGAGGGTTTCCCTGGGTGACGTTCGGCTGGGTGATGTCAGGCGTCACCCAGCCTAACGTCACCCAGGGAAACCCTCCTGAAAATGGGCAGGCTGCGCAGAAGGCCGGCCACGCCCCCGGGAGTGGCCACGCCCCCGGGAGTGGCCACGCCCCCCGCTCACTGCGGCCCCCCAGGTGATCAGTGACACTTCTTCTGGCCCTTGGGCAGCACTGCTCTAAACGGTTCTGGTCTAACTTACCTGTCCGAACGCATCTCTCCTTATGAACCATCAAGATGCTTAAGATCATCCGGAGAGGCCCTGCTCTCAGTCCCACCTGCCTTGCAGGCACGCCTGGCGGGGACGAGAGACAGGGCCTTCTCAGTGGTGGCTCTTCGGCTTTGGAACTCTCTTCCTTGTGACATCAGATCGGCCCCCTCCCTCCTGACTTTTCGTAAGAAAGTCAAGACTTGGCTATTCGAGCAAGCATTCACAGACAAACTTTAATCGAAATCAAGGATTACTATGACAATGAAACGGAAACCGATTTTAAGATTGTGGAGCTGAGATTTGTATTTTGTAGTTTTTAACTGTTAATTTTATATGTTTTTATATGACTGTTTTTATCTTGTGATGTATTGTATATGGACACTTGTTGCTGCTTGTTCGCCGCTTCGAGTCGCCTTCGGGCTGAGAGAGGTGGTATAAAAGCATGGCAAATAAATAAAATAAATGGTAAATAAATATGTCTACAGACAGCAGGCTCCTTTAGCATGGAAAATAGAACAACACCTTCCCAGGGCCAGAAGTTGAGCATGGCCTCTGTGACGACTTGGCCACTGGTTCTGGAGATTATTAATTAAAATAAATCCTCCCGGTAGTACTGCCACCAACCTAATTATTAACAATCAGGATTTTAAATTAAATAAGATGTTTATATGGTAGTTCTGTTGACCGAGCCACCCAAACACAACCACACTGTGAGGAACTAAAAGATGTCGAGATAGAGACTTCTTTAAAGTTAACAATAAACAGAATTTATTAACTAACAGATGGCTAGCAATGAGGCACTGATCACAACGGTTCTACAGAGAGGCAACAATATCGTATGGTTACTGATGGTAATAATAAGCTAGAGCGTGCGGTTACAGATATTAAAATGCTAAGCGTGTGGTTACAGATAAATCTTCAAAAATAGTTCCAAAATGCTTAGATCTTAACAATACTTTAGTCAGTACTGTGTCTTGACTAAAATATAAGCCTGTCACCCTATTGTCTGAAAATAGGAGTGAACAGCTGGTTCCTAACAGGAGCTTCTAAACACTAGAAGTCCCTCTGAGTCTTCCCTGCCTGAGTCAGCCTGCTGCTGACTCTCCAGCCACAGAACCCACCTTTCCCTCTTTACACTGAGGAGACAAGGTGTTTAGTCTGACTCTGCAAAGTCAGCCCTAATGGCTCTAACCTAACTAATAGTGTCACCCCACACCCTGGTTGTGTCACTATAGTAAATGACTGTGCAGTTCCTATGGCTGAGGCTTGGAGGATATTGTCACTCCAACCTCAAACCACACCAGCAAGAGCTAAGATCTGTCTCAATCAAAGCTCTGCCCAAGACTGAGAATCTTTCTGCCAAGATCCCTCCTTTAGTCAGCTCTGCTCCACCCCTCTGGCACTCAGCCAATCACAGGGCACTCCTATCTCTGAGCAGGATTGACTCTAAGGCCACGCCCCTCTCTGGCTATGACCTCCCCCCTTTTGGCTGTTAGCTGCAAATCCCTTTGCCAAAATGGATGCCAGCTTTCCTCCAGCAGAAAGGAAAAACCTCCAAGCAGGCTTTCCACCCACTTAGGACAGGTGAGTCCTTACAGCCTCCAACTGGAAAAATGGGAAGCCCTTTACCTTATCCATGTTACTGTAGGTTATTGTTCATGTACAAAGGCATTGAATGTTTGCCTTATATGTACTGTAATTCACTCAGAGTCCCTCCAGGGAGATAAAGCAGAATATAAATAAAGATAATGACGGTGATTGTTATTATTATGCAAGAAAAAAAGTAGAAAAATTATATCAAAAATCTGAATGTTTTTATTCATGGAATAATTTTTCCATGACAATTTGAATATTCCATTATGGGAATAATTCTATGAAATACTTGCTTTCTCGCATACTTATGCACCCTGATATACAAGAATCAAATAGCAGGTGATTTATATCCCTACTGATTTTTTGAGATGTCATCATCAGGACTTTGTCCTCTAGGTATTTTTGTCTGTAACTCTAGCTCTCCCCAGCACAGCAAATAAGAAAGAATTGTGCAGGTGGAGATCCAAACGTCTGGAGATTCACATGTATACTTGTCCTTTTATACATGTGTAGTTGCCCTTTTAGTGCCATTATCTGATCTTTCTTCTGTTATTGTGGTTGGAGATCTAGCCTATAATCCTTGCAAATATTTTACAATTCTTTGTATGAAAGGGTCTTGTTCCCTTTTCTATAACAAAGCAGTAGCATGCTCCTTTTGAAAGTACGATTCGAGAAAAGAAAGGCCAAGAGCAGCAGCAACAACCAGCAACAGTAATGCAGAACTGCACACAACAGGAAAACCCAAAGGATAAAAACTCAAGTGTATGTGGTCCTATCTACCTAGTTCATATCTTCTGTGAGATAAATTGATCAAGAGGTACATCTATGAACCAAGCCTTCCTAATATATTTCAGGTTTCACTGGATTGTTTATTTTCTCAGAATAATGAAGTTTGAGCTAGCGGACATAATAAGTTGCTGATCGGTAGGAACTGTAATGTTAACAACATCACAGAGGAGTCTTTCATTTACTGATTGGCACTTTTATTGTGTACTCTTATAATTTATTAGAAAACAGAGGCAGTGACAAGATACAGTATTGGCACTTTCATATCATATTTAACATACAAAAATAATAATGAAATGTTCTAGTGGCGGTCGAATTCAGAGGAGAGTTTACCTTATTAGAATGGTTTACTTGGCATGATTTCCCTCACCACTCATAATTTTGACATTCACTGAACACACATCTTTTTTCTTACCTAAGATTAGACTTGCTTTTTTAACCAATGGGAAAATATATGGTCAGAGAGAATGAAATTTGCATTCTGTTTTGATCTAAATGAAAGTTTTTATAAAATGAAGTATTGTTGGGCTGTGTCTCCATAGAGAAATGGTCTAGAATGTCGTATTGGCTTTTCTTCATGAACGAAGATTCAGGAAGGACTCATCCCATGCTTTCTACAAGCGTGTTGATGATTCGGAAGTTGGATGTGTCCTTCGAGCCTTGCAATGGGTTTTTCTGGTGGCGCGCAGCGTGCACAGAACTGGCCTCATCCTTTAAACCAAAGGTTTGTCTGCCAGGACCTAGCAAGCTGGGACAGTGGCAGCGAGGTCCTCAGGTCTTAGGTTTGGTTCGAGTTTCCTTCTCTTAGATGGTTGACCTTATAGGGTTAAACGAGCACCATCTGCCCGGGTATGAATTCAGAGTTTTCCTTCTCCTAGGATGGTTGCCAAAAGGCTAGAGAGCCCATCCTGCCCTTTGACGCTCTTTGTCAGACCCTTCGGTTGTGACCTGTCTGGCATGGGAGCAGGGGCGGTCCTACAAGG
The DNA here is from genome assembly GCA_030556195.1 of Anolis apletophallus. Taxonomy (NCBI): domain Eukaryota; kingdom Metazoa; phylum Chordata; class Lepidosauria; order Squamata; family Anolidae; genus Anolis; species Anolis apletophallus. The sequence goes on from JARBWK010000009.1 coordinate 65,093,591, forward strand.
TAGGCCAAGTAGGCGGCCGCCTAGGGCGCCATCTTGGAAGGGGGCGCCATCCTGGCTGCATGGGGCACCATCCTGGCCCTGCCAATGTTCCTCAGGCAGCGCCGCAGCTGCCTGCTTTTGGGCCCCGGCCTTGTGTGTTCCGACGCCGCTTCTGGGCATGCGAAGAGGTTTTCGCGCAGGCGCAGTTGCTCCAGAGCTGAAGTTGAGCGCAGGAGCAACTGCACATCCGCAAAATCCTCCGCGCATGCCCAGTAGCTCCCTTGCGCAGAAGCCTGTAAGCAAAGCACTCCCTATCGGGCAGGCAGAGTGCTTCCCTTCTCCTTTTGTCTCCGCCGCGTTTTGCGGGAAGGAGAAAAGAATCAGTGAAGGAAGTGTAATTTTATATTACATGTAATATTACAAACAATATTGCAGTATAGTGGTATTGTACAAAATAGTACTATATTATATTTTATTTTACTTTATTTTGGGTTATTTGAGTTTTATAGGAGTCATGAAAATATTTAGTAGAGGATAATTTCATTTAAATAAATAATTTTATTTATTATTTTATAATAATATAATATTATTATAATATTATAATAATAAATAAAATTATTTATTTAAATGAAATTATATTGTATTATGTCAATATATCAAAATATAATTATATTGTAATGTAGTATAATATAATTATGATATAATATAGTATGAGTATGGTATAATATATTGTATATACATTGATACAATATGATACTACTAATGGTATTGTGATATTATAATTGTATATTTGTTTTACATGGAGGGGGGCAAAATAATGTTGGGGGGGGCACCAAAATAATGTTCGCCTACCATTTAAAATTACCTTAGACCGCCCCTGCATGGGAGGCCCTACTGGTGGCTATTATGCCACCGCCAGCATAGCTCACAACTTTCCCGCCCATCCTCCCCGCTGATATCATGCCTCAGTCCTTCAAGCTGCTTTTGCGGCGGAGTAAAGGATCTGAGGTAGCAGCCCCTCCCACTGGCTATATATACTCGAGGGGATGTGGGCAGGGCTACAATTTAAAGTGATATTAACTTTTAAAAGATTCCGAACTGTCTGCGCAGGGCGCAGGAAATACCATAGGTGCTATTCACGCTGACCACTCAAGAAACTACGGTTACAGGTAAGCAACCCATATTTCCTTAGGGTATGCAAGCCTCTCCCCCACAACAAGGGGGCACCAACAGAGAGAGCTCTAGAATGTACAACAGCGTATTTAATGCATGTTGGAAATGTGAACTGCAGGAAGGGACATTTTATTGTCGGTGGTGGACATGTGGTAACGTCTTAAAATTGAATTCAAATACAGACATTGTTGAAGAACAACTTAAAGCTTAATGTTCAATTAAAACTGAGACTCTGTTATCTGGAACTGATGGGAATGCCACTGGAAGAAGAGTCATGGAAACTTCCTTCAATATATCCCTACTGTGGCAAGACTGTTGTATGCTATATATGAAAAAAAATCAACATTACCTGCAGTGGAGGAATGGTTGCTAAAACTGACAGTTTAAGCAGAAATTGACTCATTTTCTGGTTATGACCTTTAAAAAACTCATTAGTAACATTTTTAAACACTAGAATTTGGGAAGGATAGTTATGAATAATAATATGCAAATATAACAGCTGAAAGAAGATCAGAAGCCACATTTCCCACATTATTTACTTATTTTCGCTCGAAACTTTCTAACTTTTATTTTATTGCAGTATACGTTTCTATTTTTCCTTTTTACCCCCTTATATAATCTTAGTAATTCTTAATATATTTCAAAATTTTCAATACAAACTATTTAAAAAGGATTAGACTTGCTTTTTAAAACTATTTAAAAAATGCAGGGGCGGGATGTAGGAAGCATACAACCTGCCTCTTAAAGCAGCTTTATTGGCTACTGATTTGTTTCTGGGCCTAATTCAAGGTGCAGGTTATTACCTGCAAAGTGAACCCATCGAAGACAGAGATCCTATGGCTGGGTTGCCCGGGTGGGGGCGAGCTCCGGCTGCCGACCCTGGATGGCGAGACATTACGCCCGTCGTCTTTGGTAAAAAGCCTGGGGGTCCAACTGCACCCACTGCTAATGATGGAAGCCCATGTCTCCACCGTTATCAGATCTACATTCTACCATCTGCAACAAGCTAGGCAGCTGGCACCCTACCTCACCAGGAATGACCTAGCTATGGTTATCTAGGTGACGGTCATCTCGAGACTGGACTATTGTAACGCCCTTTACATTGGCCTTCCTTTGGCAGTAATCCGGAAACTTAAGCTAGTGCAAAACGCGGCAGCTCGACTCCTGGCGGGAGTGTCGAATCTATGTCATATCACCCCGATTCTGCAGCACTTGCACTAGCTTCCAATTGAGTACCAGATTGCTTTCAAAGTGCTGGTTTTGATCTTCAAGGCCTTGTATGGTCTGGGGCCAGTGTACTTGAGCGCCTGTCTTCTCCCATACGTTCCCCAGAGATAGCTTCAGTTGGAGGACCAAAACCTGCTAGAACAGACAAGGGCAATTGCCGGCCCTCCAGGTGTTTTGGACTTCAACTCCCAGAAATCCTAGCCAGTTTACTAGTTGTTAGGATTTCTGAGATTTGAAGTCCAAAACACCTGGAGGGCCGGCAATTGCCCAGGTCTGTGCTAGAAGTTCCCTCCCTTCGGCATTACCACCTGTCATCCGCCAGGCAGAGAGCCTTTTCGGTTGTGGTGCCAAACATGTGGAATTCATTGCCGGCTGAAGTCCGTTTAATTAGAGAGTCACCTGCCTTTCGGAAGGCCTGTAAAACAACTCTCTTCCGGCAAGCTTTCAACCATTAGCCACAAATCCCAGCTGATGCTATATGTTTTACTGTTCTTGCTGTCTTGTTGTTATGGTTTTAGTGCTATTTTATCTAATGTACTGTTTTATGTGTTGTAAACCTCCCTGAGCCTATTGGGAAGGGCAGTATACAAATTGAAGTAATAAATAAATAAATAAATAAATAATAGACGGCTCAAGTCCTGCCTATTTACGTGACCACATCCCTCCTTATGAACCTGGCCATACTTTGAGATCAGCTAGTGAGGCCCTCATCTTGATTTTCCCTCCCTCTCAAACAGGGTTGGTGGAGATGAGGGAGAGGGCCTTCTTGATAGTGGCTCTCCTACTCTGGAATACCCTCCCCAAGGAAATAAGACAAGCACCCACTCTGTTATTCTTCAGGAAGGAGCTAAAAACCTGGCTTTTAAAGCAAGCCTTTGATAATGGCTAGGATATTATTTAACGATTGGACAGAATTGAATGACCAGGAGAACATTTAAGCATAATTGCTGGTTGGATTGATAATACAAGGCAATAGTTTTTAATTCATTATTTATTAATGTTTATATTATTATGTTTTGAATTGTGTCAAGTAATAATTATTTTATTGTATAATGTTATTGTTATATTTTTATATATTGATTGATTAAATTGATTGATCATTGTAAGCCACGCTGAGTCCCTTCGGGGAGAGGGCACAGGATATAAATAATATTGTTGTTGTTATTGTGTCTAAAGTTTTGTCTTTAAATGTGGGTACACTTATAAGTCTCACTCAATATTACATTTACCTCAGAACAATGAAAAGTTTCTTTTCCAGAATCTATCCAAAATCCGTCTCCCACAAAGTTGCAGGGGTGGAAATTTTCATTTGGTGCAAGGTTCCCTCTTTCTTTTGGAAGTTAAAGATCTTGCCTTGCAATCCTGTATTGGTGGTCATTAACTCCTATTGAAATATCTGTTTCTAGTACATAAACTGTATCATATGCATGGAGTGACACTATGAGTTTGGACACTTTGAGGTTTTAAGAAAGGTTAACCTGAAAAGTTCAAGTTTGAGACTTTTCTTCTGAACTCTAAATCCTGGTTTTGACATGGTGTACTGAGTATTTCTTGTACTAAGTCATCATATTATATTAGGGAAATGAGCTTTACTGGTGCAGAATAAAAATCCCTGCTCGTATTAAAAAGAATCTTATTATCAAGTCATCCCTTAATCATATTAGTATCTTTGTATCCTATTACCAATCCTCTTAGAAAATAAAATTTTCTAATGACAGGGATTTGACTAATATAGTACAAACACTGCTAATATGATTTAAAGGTTGCTATCAAGTGTGTGTGTCGCTAGATTACAAAATCATCTCTGTATGTTTATAAAAAGGGAAATGCTTGCAATCCGATTTCATGAAGAATTTATCCAATGACTTTAAAGAAAAGAAGAACTCTGCCTTGGAGTGTGGTAGAAGCTCCTTCTTTGGAGGCTTTTAAACAAAGGCTGGATGGCCATCTGTCAGGGGTATTTTGATTGTGCTTTTTCTGCATGGCAAGGGGTTGGACTAGATGGCCCACAACTCTATAATTCTATTGCTGAATAGAATGTGCTGTCCCAAATGGACAAAATAGGGGCAGTGCTTCCCCAATAACAATTCTGTCCCCTTGAAGTTTGTCTTCATTCCCCAAGTTTCTAGCATTGCAGTAACTTCAAACTTCAGATAAGCATTTAGAAATACAGTTTGGTGAGCTATCCTGATTCCAATATAAACAGCTCAAGGAAGCTTTCAACAAGGATTTAAAAAACTAGGATTCGAACCAAGAGGAGAAAGTTGGGATCTGATCATGTCCACTGAGAGAAAGGTGATCAATAAGACAGTGTTTCCCAACCGGTGTTCCGTAGCACACTAGTGTGCCGTGAATGATCATCAGGTGTGCCTTGGGAAATTGGAACCTTGCCACCTGTCCCAGAACAGACGGGCAGCCTGGGGCTGCTGCTGCTGCTGCTGCCTCCTCCTCCGGCGCCTCCCACTCAGCTACGGCATGGCTCTGCCTCCGCCGTGCCACCACCTCCTCCTGCTGCCTCCTCCTCCTCCGGCCGCGGGGCCTGCACTTCCCCGCGCCCCGGCCACCTCCAGCCCGGACTCAGTGGAGCGAGCGAGCCAGGAGGCTCTGGCGGGGGTGGCACGGGCAGCAGCAGCAACCATGCCGCTGCGCCACGCTCATCCTCCTTTTCCTTCTCCTCCTCCACCCAGGCCTCTGGGAGTCTGCCGCCCTTCCTTCGTTCCTTCCTTCCTTCTCTTTCCCTCATCGCGGCCTCCTCTTTGTCCGCTCAGCCTTGCCTCATCGGCTCCCTCTGCCGCATCCCGTCGGCGCCTCACCCCACCATCTTTCTTTTCCCTCGCTCCGTCCCCTTCTCCTCAGGAAGGAAGGCAGGCAGGGAAAGGGAGGAAGGGAAACAGGGCCCTGCCTAGGCCTGCTCTCCCGGCCTTGGAGCTGGAAGCAGGAGGAAGAGGAGGAGGCGCTCTGAGGGGAACACAAAGTGGCCTCCAAAACATACAGGCAGTCCCCAAGTTACAAACAAGAGGGGTCCAGAAAACATACAGGCAGTCTCCAAGTTACAAATAAGAGGGGTCCAGAAAACATACAGGCAGTCTCTGAATTACGAACAAGAGGGGTCTAGAAAATATTGAGGCCAAGTTACTGTGTTAGAGTGTCATTTTGTGTCATTTTGGTTGGTGGTGTGCCCCAGGATTTTGTAAATGTAAAAAATGTGCTGCGGCTCAAAAAAAGGTTGAAAATCACTGCTCTAAGATATGTAAAATCCTACTAAGCTGGGAAGCAGAAAAGGACCATACAAAAAGCTACCTACACAACTGGACAGCATATATGGGATATCCAATAAACAATAAGGACTGGGAAAAGATCTGGAACACTAAACTAAAATGGATAGCATCCTATGATTTACGGGAGAATTGGTTCAAAATGATGTACCAATTGTACATTACACCCAGTAAGTTGGCAAAAACAGTAAATTGGCAAAAAAAAAACCCGGGGGGTTGAGAAGGGCGGGTTAGAAATACAGTAAATAAATAAATAAATAAATAAATAAATAAAATGTTATAAAAACTTTTCAGACAAATGTCAAAACACAAAAGGGACCTTTTTCCATCAATGGTGGACATAAAAAATTCTGGAAGAAGATCCATGAAGCCATAAATCAGATTCTGGACCTCAACTTAGACAGAAAGCCGGAATACTATCTCCTTGGAATACTGGATCTTGATGTAGAAAAGAATAAAGACAAACTTCTATTTCATATGGCGACAGCGGCCAGAATTGTTTTGGCCAGAAAATGGAAGAAAAGGAGATGCCCACATTTGAAGAATGTATACTGAAAATACTAGATATAATGAGTATGGATGAACTAACTCAATACTTAAACACTAAACAAAAAAAAATCAATACAGCCAAAACAGATTGGTCTCCAATCAAGAAATACCTCAATATCATCTAGAGTTTAAAAGATTTTGGCATCTATATAATCATGCTGATCATTAAGAATATTTACTAACCCTTCAGCACCCCACCCCACTTCCCCCTTCCTCGTATATTCACCTCAAATTCCCCAACTCCCCTGATTTTAAGATTCATTATATAATGCTGATGATTTTCAACTTTCCAATTGTATATTCTAAAATCTGAATATCATTTTTTTAAAAAGAAATACAATTTAGGTGCCCAAAGAAAAATGATGCTGGCAAAGTTACAAAAAGCATGCAGGAAATGTAACCATGAATGATCCCAAACTCTGCATGGGCAATATTACAACCAGGACTTGGAAACACTGTGGCACACACTGAAAAGACAATATGTTTGTATATGTTAACCCACACTTCAGTAGAATTTAATTGTTGTGTTGCTGTTGTTGTAGTTCATCTCTATTATGATTTTATTTCTTTTCTTTCAGCTAGATATCTATAGTCCTTGGTGAAACACTGATTCTCAGCAGGACGAAGCTCTTATCAAATCCCATCAATATTACTTTCCCCTCCAGTTCTCTAGAAAACTTTAGTCTAGGAATTATCAGCTGGGAATGTATTGTTAACATCTAATAAAAAATCAGAATTAATGACAAATTAAAAATATTTTTATGCAGGGACAATCAATCTTTAATGTGTTTGGGAATAAAGGGGTGTGACGTTTTATTATGCCTTATTTACACTTTACAATTAATTAACTAATGAATGTGAATAATTTGCAATTTAGTTTGATGTTGTAGATCAAACAGATTAGAATGGAAAATGATACTGTGTAGTTCTTGCTTCCTTGTTGTTTTATTTTTCCCGGGATATATTTAAGTAGGTATATATTATGTATGCATGAAATGTTCTATATATTTTTGTGGTTTAGGGTGTTGATAGAGAATTTTATGTTTATTTTTGATGTTGAACTCCTGGAATACGTCTTACTTTGTTCTTAAAGTCAGAAGCTTGAGGAAGTGATTCAAAATGTGCTCAGGAAAGTGATAATGATTCCTAAAGTTACACGTAGATTTGGTGTTGACAGTAACTGGAGGCCTTCGTCATTTTTACAGTAGACATCTTTTATTTCATAGGAGCACGAGCAGTCCACACAAAGAGATTGTGGAATGGTCTCTGCATTAAACCTATGGAAATTCTATTCCTCTGAAACTGAAAATGGTTTGTTCTGTCAGTATAGCATTGTAAGACGCATCTACATTGTCAAATTAATGCAGCTTGACATAACTGTAACTGCCATGGAATCTAAAGCAGGAGTTGTAGTTTTGCAAGATCTTTAGCCTTCTTTGGGCACCACAATTGAAGGGAGATGTTGACAAGCTGGAATGCGTCAAGTGAAGGGTGACTAAAGTGACCAAGCGTCTAGAGCAGGGGTGCCCACACTATTTCAGCATGCGAGCTACTTATATTAAAACTAAGTCAGAAAGATCTACCTACCTCCTCAAGGCTGGAGAGGGGAGAAGAGGGGCAGGGCTTGGCCAGAGGGGGGCGGAGCCAGGCCACGCCAAGCCCCACCCCCTTCCTCCTCTGGCTTTGGAGTTCCCAGCAGCTTCTCCAGGCTTGAAGATGGCAATGCACAAACAATCAATATGAATCTATCTTGTGTAGGAATACAACCAAAACTTATGCTTGCATAAAGTAAGCACAATGCATCAAGTATCAAAATATAATTATCAACAATAATCCAAAGAGGATGCTCCCTCTGAGTACATAAATATCATACATATATATACATATAACCAGCATCAATGCTATAGTACAACAGTGTTCCCGCGTGGGCGCTGCTAGAAGCAAGCGACAATGCTAAACTGTCCTGGCGTGGTGTTCTCAATCAACAAGGCTCGAGGTATTGAAGTACTCACAGTCCTGTAGGTAGAGTTATTCAAAATAAAGCCAAAATAGGTTGGAAATAAGCCTCACAGCCGTATGCAGGGTTCGTTCCAGCGGGCGGCTTTTGCGACCGCTCGCAAATGCCTCTGTAACTGGGAAGCGTCGTAAAGCTCACCAGTCGCGTTGCGCAGGAAAACTTTTGCGACAACGATGTCTGTTTTGGCGGCGCGTTCAAACTGGCAGAGCACAAGATGGGATTCAAGGGCAGAAGCAAGGGATGATGTAGCAATGGACGGGAATAGAGGTGCACAAAGAGGAAAATCGCCAAGGGAGGATCCAACGAAGACTGGATGATGGTAACTTGATGGCGTCATCTTAGTTCATTTAGTATGATGCTGTGATATTTGTTTTATTATTCCATCTAGTTACTTGATACTGTATCCAATGTCAGATGTCTCATCTATCTGCTTTGACTCATTCTCCCTTGCCTTATGCCTTCCTCGCCATTTCATAATCTCTTGCTCCTTCTTAATTTATTTTATTTATTATTTATTTATTTATTTACTTCATTTATATTCCACACCTTCTCACCCCCCAGGGGACTCAGGGCGGATTACAATGTACACATTACATTTAGACACACAACACACAAGACAGACAGACGCAATTTTTAACATCTGGCCACCAGGGGGAGCTGTCGCACTCCTTCGTTCCTCAGTGTGTTTTCTGGAGATTTTTTTTTATGGCCTCGTAAATAAGTTAAATTTAGCCTCCCACTAAGTGGTACCTTAATTTGCTACTTGACAGATGCAACTGTCTTTTGGGTTGCAAAGGTTGACAACAGGCTACACAATAGGTCGAGAGCCCCCCTCGGCCCGGGCAGGCCTCGAACTTATGACCTTCTGGTGTCAGTAGAGATCTTATACAGCTGACACCCAGCCAGCTGCGCCACATTCCCGGTGCTTAAATGCAAAAATACTATTCCATTTTATTGTCACTTAAAATAAATGTGTGAGCTTCATCTGAGTTGCATTGATTCATTCTGAAAAATAGTTTTTTTGTCAATGCATAACCAACTTTAAAAAACGAAACAAATTTACATACCATAGATGGCAACTTCAGTATTGCTGTCTTGAAGACCAGTGTTTCTCAACCTGGGGTTCAGGACCCCTGGGAGGGTCAGGAGGGATATCAGAGGGGTTAAGAATGCTCTTTGATTGCAGGTGAACTATAAATCCCAGCAACTACAACTCCCAAATGTAAAGGTCTATTTTCCCCAAACTCCACCAGTGTTCACATTTGGCCACATTGAGTATTCATGCCAAGTTTGGTACAGCTCCGCCATTGTTTGAGTCTACAGTGCTCTATGGATATCGGTGAACTATAACTCCAAAACCCAAGGTCATTGCCCACCTAACCCTTCCAGTATTTTCTGTTGGTCATGGGAATTCTGTGTGCCAAATTTAGTCCAATTCCATCATTAGTGAAGTTCAGAATGCTCTTTAATTATAGGTAAACTATAAATCCCAGCAACAATAACTCCCAAATGACAAAATCAATCACACTCACCCCCAACCCCATCAGTATTCAAATTTAGGCATATTGGGTATTTGTGCCAAATTTGGTCCAGTGAATGGAAATACATCCTGCATATCAGATATTTACATTGCGATTCATAATAGTAGCAAAATTACAGTTATGAAGTAGCAACAAAAAAAATATGGTTGAGTGTCACCACAACATGAGAAATTGTATTAAGGGGTCGCAGCATTAGGAAGGCTGAGAGCCACTGTTTAAGTCAGGAAAAAGAAATTGAAACACCAATGCATAATACGATGCAAATGTTGTCAGATGAGCTACTGTACATTATCTTTGTTTTTTAAGAGCAGGCATATGACATCGGAGGGCTGAATTTATACTTTCCATCCTATATTCCCATATTGGTTTTAGAATATATGTGGATTTATACGCTTATGCTAAAGGTGGTGGTTGTGTCCTACAATGTTGAATTGCTCCAAAAAAGTAAAATTATATTTTTAAAAGAAAATCAATATTCAATTTACTGAGATCCTAGCTGTATTGAAAAAGTCACCTTCACTTGCAGGATTGTGCAGATTTTACGTTTCATAAAGCAAACGAGAACAGTTACAGTATTATTCCAAATGTATAACTTCAATTGTTCCACTAGCTTAGCTGAAGACTCGAGTGTCGCTTTCCAAAGCTCTGCTAACAATGCCTTATTGCAAGCCTGAAAAGAAAGGGGGGAATGGTGCCCTCTGCTGTTCATCTTCCACTAATCCTGACTGGTGGAAATAAATATCAGTGATCATCTCTATTGTGCTGTTGGTTGTACAAAACTAATTGGCTAAATCTCATTTTCATATTAAAAACAGCCAAGTGGGCCAATAAACTGAAGTGTCAACGCTACAGCATTTTCCAAAAGAACAAAAACAAACCCCAGCTTTGCAGCTACGTATCAACATTATGGGCATTGAGTTAGCACGCATCTTGAGAACCACATGATGACACAGTTTAGGAAAAGGGCAACTTTCCTGTTGATGTTGGACAGCAAATCCCTGCATCTTCAGCATTGGCTATGCTTGCTACAGCTGGTGGGATTTGTAGACTGGAAACAACTGCTGAGTTCCACGTTGCTCCCTTTTTCTGTAGCTAATGTTTGGCAAAATTGTGGCTCCTTAAGTGCCCCACCACCTAACCCTGGTCTTCCCAATTAAAAAAAATAGAAGCGTAAGCAAAAAAAATTACTCTAAAACCACAACCAAAACTCTTCCAAATACATATATAAACAAACCTACCCAACCCTTCCCTAACACAGTGTTTCCCAACCACTGTGCCACGGCACACTAGTGTTCCGTGAGCAATCACCTGATGTGCCACGGAAAAACTTCTCTTCCCCGCTTTCTTCCCCCTCCTGCCGAACTCCTGCTGCTGCTGCTTGCGGGAGGAGGAAGAGGAGGAAAAACCGGGCGGCGGTGAAGAAGAAGGGGCTGGGGCGCTGCCTCTTTCAGCCGTTTTAGTGTTTATGTGTACAAACATTTGGCATTGGCTGGACGTGATAGCCTTTCTAGTGACTGTGTAACAACTCTCCTGTTCACCAGTTATACACGAGGGACTCGTCTAATGCCCACCTGGAATGATACAGGAGCATATATATTGAAGGTGGAAGCCTCATTATTGTTCCATGAGGTGTATTGATGCATAACAACAGTACTAGTGGATTGCTTTGAAGCTATATGGACACATTTTTTCTAAACCCAGAGAGAGACTGACAGCTGTTGAGCAAGACCTTCGTGTGTGTCTTTCTGCCATTCCTGCCAGGATATCTATGTTGTGTTCATTGAAACAGGCCCAGGTTTCACACTGAGTGTATAAATACATTTACAAACATATTAACTATATGTATTACTATGTTAGAGTGTAATTTTGGTTGGTGGTGTGCCCCAGGATTTTGTAAATGTAAAAAAGTGTGCCGCGGCTCAAAAAAGGTTGGGAAACACTGCCGTAACACATACCTTGGTTTCCTTTCATTTTTCCTTTGAAATGGTAGCAGTAAATAATAACAACAACAATAACAGTTGTTGTTTATTGCTTACCTGCCTCTCCCCAAGGTTAGAGATAGTACTGGTTACAGCACAGTTAAAACACATAGACAAAAACTTAACACCATTAAAACACACATGTTAAACAACATAGACCTAAGATTAATGTAATGTCACTTCTAATTGCCGTTTTGAAGGAGAAACAGAGAAGGTGTTTTGGCTTAATGGGAAGGAATATAGGAATTGTTCAGAATTGAAAATTGGTCCTTGGTCTACATTCAGATAACCAACCCAAACCATATAAAAGTTTCAAACGGCATTAGATGGAAGTGTAGATGTGGCCTAATTACTGAAAAACCTATGTGATTTCCTATACTTTCACATTGTTTGCCTTCTAATAAACGATGCTAACTCCCCAAAACCCTTTCAGATCTCCTAGATCAGTGGCTCCCAACCTGTGGTCCATGGACCACCAGTAGTCCGCAAGAATGAAAATATGGTCCGTGGCCTCACCATTCCTACAGCATTGCCTTGAAACTACACAGCGATAAGAGTGACTAGTCTCGCAAAACCCTCTTATAGTGCCAAGGCAATGGGGATGTTGGGAGGGGATAGGCTGCTGACTGCCCATCAGCTCTAGATTATTAAATATGGTTTTCTCTGTAAGCAGCTGGAAAGACCCCAGGTCCAATTCTGCCTCTGCTTCCAGAGTCTGCTTGGTAATGTTTGCCTCCTGCAGGCTCTGCTGGAGAATGTCACAGGGCTGGTCTGAATTTTGCAGATTGCCCCCGCTCCCTGAAGATGATCCCAAGATGTCACCTTCCAAAAAATCTAAATCCACACTTGTTGTGGGCTGACTCTGCTCAGTGTTCAAATGATTGCCAGTGGATTCAAAGAAGGCACTGGCTGCATCTCCTGTATTGTCCACTGTCAACTTTTCAGATCCATGTAAAAAATCATTCAAGGCCTGAGGATCACAAATTACATCTAACAAGCATTGGCCATCTTCATCATCCATGTCAACATGATGTTTGAGCAGCAGGGTCTCCGGGACATTCCCGCACGGGCTCCGGAGGCAGCACCCCCTGGTTTTCTGTGTGTGAGCAGACATCATATACTGCAGGGCTGCCCAGGAAGTTGATCGTGATCGACAAGTAGCTCACGAGCCCATCTGAGGTAGATCGCAGCAGGATGGGGCGCTGCGCACGTGCACCCCGCTTGCACACACTTGCCGCCCTGCGCACGCTTTTGCCGCCACCTTCCGCCTGCGTGGGGCTTCTTCGGCCAATGAGGCTTTAGTGCACAGGCCCTGGCGCTCATCTCTTGACACGGTGATGTGACCGCCCATTGGTTGCTCCTGGGGCGGGGCGGGAGCAAGGCGAAGGCGCGCGCAGGGATAGGATGCGAGGCTGCGGGAGGGAGTGAATGTGTGTGTGAGAGAGAGAGGTGGCCTCGCCGGAGGAGGATGGCCCCCGTGGTGGGGCTGCAGCTGACGAGTGCGCCCTCAACACCGGTGAGTGAAGCCTGGACGGGGCCCCGCCTCGCGCTCCGCCCTGTCTCTCTCTCTCGCCTCGGCCCTCGGTGGCACTGGGGCCCCGTCCAGGCTTCACTCACTGATGTCGAGGGCGCGCTCATCAGCTGCAGCCCCACCGCGGGGGCCATCCTCCTCCGGCGAGGCCTTCTTTCTCACACACACACACTCCCTCCCGCAGCCTCGCATCCTATCCCTGCGCACGCCTTCGCCTTGCTCCTGCCCCGCCCCCAGGAGCAAGCAATGGGCGGTCACATCACCGTGTCAAGAGATGAGTGCCAGGGCCCACGCACTTAAGCCACATTGGCCGAAGAAGCCCCGCGCGGACGAAAGGTGGCTGCGTGCATGCGCGCACCCAAGGTAGATCTTTGCAACTTGGTTGCTTAAAGGTAGCTCACATGCTGAAAAAGTGTGGGCACCCCAGTAGTGGATGGCATATGTTCTGTATCAGAACCGCTCCGAGCCCTCGAGGAATGGCGGTATAGAAGTTTGAGGAAATAAATAAATAAATAAGGAACTAGTGCTGATGTGGCCTATCCAATGCAATTTTCTGAATTAGCACTCCAAATAACCAAACCGAATTTAAACGTGAATAAAAACTGATTCATAACCCTTTTGGTACTAATGTTGGAAAGTGATCCCTGGTCAAAGTGTTCCCTGGTCAAAGTGGTGCCAGGTCAAGTGGTCCCTGGTCAAATAGTCCTTGATCAAAAAAGGGTTGGGAACCACTGTCCTAGGTGATCTTAGAACTTCACAAAATGAGAACAAATGAGATAATTTTCTACAGAGCAGACAACATAATGTAGAAATTTCCCTCATGGCTATTCAACCTTCACTTTGTTCCAGGGACAATTTGCACCACGTAAATGTATCCATTGGGAAAACCCATGAATTAGTGACTTTCCAACTATACTTTGTTTCAGGAAGTTGTCATCTGGCTACAAAACTCAATTAGAAAGAGAATCAATTGACATGAAACAAGTGTTTGATGTAGGAAAAGTAGGGCATAGGGTTAGAATAAAAGCCTGTTTTTAAATACTTTGTTGCATTTTTCACTTGGATTTGCAACTGCAGATAGAGCAGAGAAAATGCTAACAAATATTTGAAACTTAATTTGAATTAAGACCTTATTTGCATAAAGTAGCATGCTACATTACTTTAGATTATTTAAGCTTATGGACTCTGTTGAATGAAATTGCCCATCTTAACAAGAAAAAAACATAGTTCCCCACTGTGTTAACACAGACCTTTTGGAACAGAGCTGTAATTCTGTAGTAATTTTGGATGTATCCTTTTTTCTTTATTATAATGTGTAAAACCAAGAATCCAAAAAGCCTGCAGGATTACATCTGGCAGATTGTACAATAAGATAACTGAAAACACAAGACACATGAATACTGTAATATTGTTTAGAACTTACTTAGGCGATCCCTCGTTGTCCAAGTATGATGGCTTCCCAAGTGTAGTATCCTGGAGGTGGGTACGTAGGTGGCTATGAAGCTCTATTCTTGACCCGCACGTTGTTCTGCAGTGAAGACATCATTTTCCAGGTGGAAGGCGTTCCCAGTCAGGGTTGGTTTGATGTGCCTTCCTCTTAGCACATTTCTCCCTTTCGCCCTCCATTCATGCCTCTTTGAATTCCACAGCACTGTTGGTCACAGCTGACCTCCAGTTAGAGTGCTCAAGGGATAGGGCTTCCCAATTCTCGGTGTCTATGCCACAGTTTTTAAGGTTGGCTTTAAGCCCATCTTTAAATCTCTTTTCCTGTCCGTCAACATTCCATTTTCCGTTCTTGGGTTGAGAGTAGAGTAACTGCTTTGGAAGACAGTAAGCAGGCATTCGGACAACATGGCCAGTCCGATGGAGTTGATGGCATAGGAGAGGCAGTGCTGATGGAATCATTCCAAGAGTGCGACTCCTGTAGGCAGTTCACATTTTGCAGGCATATAGCATGGTTGGGAGGACAATAGCATTCTCTAGATTTCAAATCTTAGCAAAATAGTGCTAGTGCCTTACAAAACTACAACTCCCATCACACCATAGCTTTGAACCATGGCAGTTAAAATTGTGTCAAGCTGCATTAATTCTGCAGTGTACCCTCAGATTACAGAATGTAGAGACATCCCTTGTTTTTAAAACAAATGTTTTCAAAAACCTAGACCAGTTTTTTTCAACCTTTTTTGAGCTGCAGCACATTTTTTACATTTACAAAATCCTGGGGCACACCACCAACCAAAATGACACAAAATGACACTCTAACACAGTAATACATATAGTTAATATGTTTTAAAATGTATTTATACACTCAGTGTGAAACCTGGGCCTGTTTCGATGAACACAACATAGATACCCTGGCAGTTGAAGTCTTTCTCCCAGAATGGCAGAAAGACTTCGACTCCTACCATTCCTAACAGCCTGAGGCCCTTTCCTGCTTAAGTGGCTGAATGGGGAAAAGGAAAAGGCCCCGAGGTTGCTAGGAATTGTGGGAGTTGAAGTCCAAAACACCTGGAAGATCCAAGTTTGCCCATGCCAGCTTTCGACAGAGACCTCTTTCTCCCCCTTCCCCTTCGTGCCCTTTCTTCCCCTTTCTGCCGAACACTTACTTTTTCTTCTCCACTCGGGCTTCCTTCTTCAGAAGGGGAGGGGGGGAGGGAGGAAGATGTGTGGCGAGTCTGCGCAGTAGCGCCCACACGGGTCACGTCTTCCTCCCTCCCCTCTCCCCTCCTGAACACACTCACGCTGCCCCCTCGGATCAAAGTGGCAGCAGAAGTGTCAGCGTGAGCAAAGCGAGCAGAGCGAGGCTGGGAAGAAGGGAGCCTGAGTGGAGAAGAAAAAGTGTTCAGCAGGAGGGGGAAGAAAGGGTATTGGAGGTGCCAATTTCCCACGGCACACCTGATGATTGCTCCCGGCACACTAGTGTGCCATGGCACACAGGTTGGGAAACACTGACCTAGACAATTTTTTAAAATGGGGCAGAAAGATGCCCCATTATTTATAGCAATTATTGCCAAGGTGTTTCTAAAGAAAAACATCTTATTATTTCAGTTGCAGACTATCTAGCACTCTGCTTCCAGGTTTCTGTGAAATTCATAGATGTACCTTATTGATTTTGAATCCTCCATGTTTTGATTTCCAGTCCACAATATGCAAATACCAAAAGTAAACAATAACTATTTATATAACTATTCATATATGAAGTATTGAGTGGGGACCATTGATTCAAATCCCCAAGCTATTAACAGATCAGTTAAAAAGAAAATACTTTCGGGTTTGACCAACACAAAGTGAATAAATCTCATTTTTTAAAAAATCTTTAGTTCAAGCTGAAAGATAGGCAGTATGAAAGGCTTAAAAAGAAAGAAAGGGTTTGACCTCATACACAAGGGATACAAGGTTTATCAAACTCAACAGCTGCATTCCTTGCATTGACTCATGTACATGATTATAACAATGAATGGAATGGCAACAATGCCCTTTCTGCCTTCTTTTCAGACCTTTTATTCCACTTTAAAATGACAGATTAAGCCAACACAAAAAAGGAACAAAAAGGAACTTTTATCTAGTATTCAAGAAACAGGACAAAAATATATCTTACAACCAACTTGAATGTTACACTTCATAATGCAATTACTCATTGGAGTCAGAAGAAATGTATTCAATATTTGGGCTCATGGAGCTGGATATCCTTTGAAAAACCAGATTCATCTGAATCACCGAAGTCCATGATATGGTGCTATGTGAACCAAAGGATAAGATGGTGCCATCACTATCTATTTGTTGATTCCATATAAGAAACCAACAGGCTAGGCAACAGTGATGAGACAGTCGCTTTACTTGAAGAGTGCAGGCTATCTGCAGGGCATGTTCTATGACAAACACAATCCTGTCTTCCAATGATTATTTTGGGTTATTATGTTTTACCTGGTATTGTACTGAGACATTGAATTTTTGCCTTTTTATTTGCTTGGAATCCGCCCTGAGTCTCCTTGGGGAAATAGTATGGAATATAAATTATTATTATT
Source organism: Anolis apletophallus (assembly GCA_030556195.1). Classification (NCBI taxonomy): domain Eukaryota; kingdom Metazoa; phylum Chordata; class Lepidosauria; order Squamata; family Anolidae; genus Anolis; species Anolis apletophallus. The sequence goes on from JARBWK010000009.1 coordinate 65,110,887, forward strand.
ATATTAATATTAATATTATTTGAAGCACAACAAGATGAGTCCACAGCAGACAAGATCACTCTACTGTCTGTTGTATTGGATCACATGTCAGACACTTCCCAAGTGTCTAGGACTGTGTGATGTATCGGTGAATAATGTGTGCAGATCCCAGAAAGGTGGCCTTCTGCAGCTGGCAGATTGTAATTTTGTCAGCGATGATTGTGTTTAAGTGCAGGCCAAGGTCTTTAGGCACTGCACCCCGTGTGCCAATCACCACTGGGACCACCTTGACTGGCTTGTGCTAGAGTCTTTGCAATTCAATCTTTAAATCCTCATATCGTGTCAGCTTTTCCCGTTGTTTCTCTTCAATCCTGCTGTCACCTGGGATTGCGACATCGACGATCCATACTTTGATGTTTAACATGATTGTGAGGTCAGGAGTATTATGCTCCAAAACTCTGTCTTATTATTATTATTATTATTATTATTAGATACATAACAAGATTAGTACACAGCAAACAAGATAACTATGTTGGCTTTTGTATTTGATCTCACGTCGGACACTTCCCAAGTGACTAGGACTGTGTGATGTATCGGCAGATAATGTATGCAGTGGAGTAGCCTTTTGTAGTTGACAAATGGCAATTTTGTCAGTTCCAGTTGCTTTTAAGTGCAGGCCAAGGTCTTTAGGCATTGCACCCAGCATGCCGATCACCACTAGAACCACATTTACTGGCTTGTGCCAGAGTCTTCGCAGTTCTATCTTTAAATCCTCATATCATGTAAGATTTTTCAGTTGCTTCTTGTCAATTCTGCTGTCACCTGGGATTGCAACATCGACGATCCATACTTGTTTTTCCCCCCGATAGTGAGGCCAGGAGTATTGTGCTCTAAAACAGTGTTTCCCAAGCAGTGTGCTGCGGCACACTAGTGTCGTGAGCGATCATCAGGTGTGCTGTGGGAAATTGGAACCTCTTGAGTCTTGAATAAGCCACACCCCTTTATTCCCCGCAGGCCAATCCCATCACAGTGGCCTTGAACTCCCGCCCGACACCAAGATGGCGGTGGAGGTGGCAGGACCGGAAGCGCCTTCCCTGAGGGGACGCCAGTGGAGCGGAAGTGACTCATTTGAGGTGATGCGATGGCGGGTGTGCCTGGTGGTGCTGGGCTTGGTGACGGGCCTGGCGCTGGTCTGTCCAGCCGGGGCGGTGGAGCCCTTGAGCCTGAGCCTGGCCCTGGCCACCGCCTTCACGGGCTTCCTCTCCTACCCACGGCTCTACTGCCTCTTCACCCACTGCTGCCACGACGCAGGCTTGCCTCCGGGCAGGTACGCGAGCGGCGTACCGGGCCTCAGAGACTGTGATGTGATGTGGAAGGAGCCTCATGGGTTATATTATTATTATTATTATTCAAAACCAAAAACTTTATTACGGTCACAGACCAGCACAGATGATTATTATTATTATTATGAACTATGTATTAACATATTATTTTTCCTTAGTATATGCTGTTATATTGATATATTATCAGTATTTGTCATAGTCATGGTGTATATTGTTATTGACTATGAGAGTAATTATAACAGTCAGGATTATCTCCTGTGTTTTACTGATAATATATTGTATGGACCTATAATATTTATATTATTATAAAGTAATACAAGATAACACTTTTAAAAATAATACAATATTGAAACTATATATTTTATATTACTTGTAATAGTACTAATAATATTACAGTATAATGGTATAGTACAATATAGTAAGTTAGGGTGTCATTTTGTGTCATTTTGGTTGGTGGTGTGTCCCAGGATTTTGTAAATGTAAAAAATGTGCCGTGGCTCAAAAAAGGTTGAAAAACACTGCTCTAAAACTCCATCAGTATGAATTCAGAAGTCCCAGAGTATCATCATCATCATCATCATCATCTAGCAGTGTACTCATATAGTTCAACGTAGATAATCTGGTATCAGATCCTGGGATATATGGCAATGTAGCTCCAGCACTAGTGATAACTGAGGGATTTGTATTCCTTATTAAATAAATGGCTAACAAATGAACACATCTGAAATTAGAAACAGTTATATAAATAATCTTGTGGCTACAATAGATATGTGACATGTCTAGAAGAATCATATCTGTACCGGGAAATAGTAATGTAATGCCTATTTTTTAAAAGTAAATCTAGGAAATTACAAGCCAGGGTCAACGGTAGCATACAGCAGGTGATACCGTCACCCCAGGAAATGTATGTAGGAACATCTATTCTAGATAAATTGTTGGAAGGCATTATTAAAGATAAAAGTTTTGAGTACATAGAAAGGAAAGCCCTGCTGAGAGGGAAGCATCCATATTTCTGCAAAGATAACCTTTCTCAACCTTTTTATAATTCTTTTAAGAATATCAATAAATACATGGACGGGAATGATCCAACAGACTTTGTTTACATAGATTTCAAAAAGTTCACCAAAGTCTCTTGACAAAATATATCAATCAGGAAATAAAAGAGGAAGTCCTCTAATGGATTGATCAAAGGATAGTAGGCAGAAAGTAAGAATAAATGGTCAGGTCCCCCAATGGATCAATGTTAGCACTGGGACTCTCTTGTTCATAAATGACCTTAGATCTATGCAGGCATTTGCAAGTTTACATACAGGGCTAAACTGGGAACAAGGTCATGAATGCTGTTGAACAATGACAGCAGCTTCCCACAACTTTGTGTACTGAGCCCTAAACAGACCTTTGCTGAACAAAATAATGGATTTGTGAAGTACTCCAAGCCGAAAGGAAGTAACTAAAATTCAGGGTTTTAAAAAATAATAATGGATATTGAAACGAACACATTCCTACTTTATATATAAACAAATGGGATTCGAACTGTCAGTAACTCAACAAGAAAATCATCTTGGGATTGTAGTGGAACTGTCCTTGAACATGTTGATTTAATGTTTGACTGCCAATCAAAAAACAAACAAACAGTGAACTCCATATTGGGTATAATTAGAAATAGAATGAAGATAAAATTGATGTTGCTCTCTTTCAGCATAACAATTTCAACACAGCCGTTTCTAATGGAGTGTCTTCCAGATGTTTCAGTCTATAGTCTCCATGATTCCTGAACATAACACGTATTGGGTAAGACATATTGTTGGATTTAGTCTTCAAAATACAGAGTGCGAACAAACATCAGGCTGAGAGAGGATGATCTCGCATTCATAGACACAAATCAACACAGAACTGCATGTTTAAACTCATTGGTTTAATAACTTAAATTTGCTTAATTATATGTTGCAGTTCCTGGGCCCAGAAGTAAGAAATTGATTGGACAGGAGGAGGGAAGAATTGTTTGCTCATTAAACATTAAAGTTGCAATCTTTTATCTACTTGCACAGGAGAAATCCCTACTGAATGAGATTGGGGTCCATCATGCTGTAATCCTATACATGCACAACTAATTTTAGTGCTACTGAAAACATAAGCAGAGTTCAGAACTAATATGTTCCTTTTTCTCCAGTAATGAAAATGTAACCAAATCAATTAGTGAGAATATTGTATTTCTCTGTATGGTGGAATTAGTTTTCAAATATTTTTAATCATTCATTCATCTGAAAATTTCTCTCTCTCTCTCTCTCTCTCTCTCTCTCTCTGTGTGTGTGTGTATACATATACATATATACACAAATACATTATATACACACACAACAAATACATTAAACAACTTAAACAAATTAGAGTGGTTACAATGGTTTAAAATGATTTCAAACGAAGAAAAATCATGAACCAGTGCCTGGCAGCCATAATGGATTGGATGAGGGCTAACAAGTTGAAGCTTAATTCAGACAAGACAGAGGTCCTCCTGGTCAATTGTGAGGCTAATCGGAGTATTTGGTGACAACCTATGCTTGACAGGGTTACACTCCCCGAAGACACATATCCACAGATTGGGTGTCCTCCTGGGCTCAGCGCTGATGCTTGATGCCCAAGTGTCAGCAGTGGCCAGGAGGGCCTTTGCACAGTTAAAGCTTGTGTGTCAGCTGTGACTGTACCATGAGAAGCCGGACTTGGTCATGGTGGCCCATGCCTTCGTTACATCCAGACTGCACTATTGCAATGCACTCTATGTGGGGCTGCCTTTGAAGAAGGCCTGGAAACTGCATTTGGTACAATTGGAGCTAATTATAGGGGATGTACAACACCTCTATTAAAGCATCTCCACTGGCTGCTGCTAACTTTCCAATCCAAAATTCAAGGTGACCTGCAAACCTACGGTTTGGACCCTGCCTATCTTTGGGATCGCATCTCTCCCTATAAACTGGCACAGGCTTTAAGATCTGCCAGGGAGGCTCTCCTCTTACTTCCACCACCGTCACAAGCATGGTTGGTGGGGATGAGGGAGAGGACCTTCTCAGTGGTGGCCCCCCATCTTTGGAACACCTTCCCCAGGGAGATTAGGTGATTCCCCACAGTGTCCTCCTTTCATAGGGATCTGAAATCCTGGATTTTCCAGCATATTTTCGAGAATGATTAGTCCCTAGGTCAATTTCCTAAATAGGCAGATAGCATTCTGTCCTGCACTTCATCTACTCCCCTGGCCCTATGATACACTGTTTGCACTATCTCTTGCCCAGCCCTTTTATAGTTGGCCATGTTCATTTTGTAATCCTAGCCATTGGTTTCTTGAACCTCTACTGATGGAGCTACAATTAAATGGGGTTGTAATATTTTAAATTTTTTAGTGTGTTTAACAGGATTTTGGTATTTTATGCTTTTAGTTGTTATTTTGTTCGTTAAGTTAAATTAGGTTGTGTTATATTGTCGAATGTGTTTATTTTGATTTAATTGTCTGGATGGTTTTCTTTCCAGCAATTGAATGTTTGTCTTATATTTTGGAAACTCCCCTGAGTCCCTTTGAGGAGATAAGGCAGTATATAAATAAAGTTTATTATTATTATTACTATTATTATTAAAAACAATTCAGGACATTCAAAACAAAGTCCATAAAGTACATTAGATCCTGAATCATAGCGTAGCTTCATTTCCAACAGAAATACTACAGCAAAAGTTAATCAAATGTTATAACAGGTTTACTGTAGTTAATCCTAGAACTCCACATCCTATCAAAAACTTACTCAAGAATTAAGTTTTCCTCAGTACTGAAAAGAGACCAGTGTCATTTTCAATCAGGCTTCCAAGGGAAGGCCATTCCACTGCATGTGTTCCTTTTACAGTGTTGAGTACCATGAGTCTATTTGAGTTGCTGTATCAACATTTAAAGAATTTTGTGATTTTGAGTTTGGGAGGGACATTTAGAATTCTCATATTATTAAGGAGTATTGTGTCCAAAAATACAGCATACATAGAATAGAGCAGCATACAGATATGCAGTCGGAAAAACATATTATTCCTAAACAATTATTTATTATCTGTGTATATACTGCTTGTAAGCTCCATCTACATCAGGGGTGCTCACATTTTTTCAGCATGCGAGCTACTTATAAAACAACCAAGTCAAAATGATCTACCTACCCACTACTCAGAGAGCCATAAAAGCAAAATATTTGGACATTTATTTCAGTGAGAGCCATGTAATATATTTTAAGACTGAATTCAACTAAATGTGAGTATAATAAGTCCCTGAATTTATTCATAATAATAATGATAATATTTATTCAGCCTCTGCTACTACTATTACTACTACTAATAATAATAATAATAGTAACAACAACAGCAACAATAGGTTCCTAGAGTAGGAGACCTCCAAGGGCCATCCAGTCCAACCTCCTTCTGCTATAAGGGAAAAACACAATCAAAGCATTCCTCACAGATGGCCATTCAGCCTCTGATAATAATGATAATGATAATAATAACAATGGGTTCCTAGAATAGGAGACCTCCAAGGGCCATCCAGTCCAACCTCCTTCTGCACCTGGGCAGTGTCCGGAGCCTGCGGGGCGGGACTGAGCCTTCCTCCCACCCTGCCTGTGATCTACCAGGACGCCCTACGCGATCTACTAGTAGATCGCAATCTACCTAATGAGCACCCCTGATCTACATGCTCCAGTGGATAAAGCAGAGAATTCTGAAAAATCTTCTAAAGAGACAGCATGACCAGGAAACCTTTGTGTAGTACTTGTAGACCAAAAGTAACAACAAAAACTTAAAATTGTTGCTAAGTTTAATAAAATATTTGCATTCTTTAAAAAAAGTAAATTTGTGTTAATTCTATATGAACATAATGTTGTAAGTAAACTTCTGGTTTGTAAGGTAACTCTTTTATTTACCTCTACCTTCTACCTTTTATTTTTCAGTGATTGGGGAAGGGGGCACCAAAATACTGTTTGCTTACTATTTAAAATTATCTTGGTCCAGCCCTGGCCTTAGGTTATTTCTGGGGGAGTCACTTCACCATCCCTTTAAATATGGTGTTCAAAACAAAATTAAAATGTGTCAATCATTACTATCAAAGCACAGTTTGCTAACAAACCATTTGCTATTTGTGTGGCCGCTGTTGTGTTAGTGTTTGATTTCCATACACAATCGTGAAAAAACACTACACGCATCAAAATGAACGAGCTGGAGCGTTAATAAGAACATATACTTTCCTCTTCAAAAATATTCCCTCTTGCCATATTCCTGGCTAATGATATATATCCTTGTGAAAAAGCTCTCTTGCCCCAAGCTGTGATGTAATTTTTAGTCATTCTCCATGTTAGTATGTTGAGAGCTGATATGTATTCTACAGTACTTCTTCTCAGCTAAATGCATTATTCATTGATGAAGAAACTTTACTTAATGTACGTTCATGTTGAAAGTATTCAGAGCCTCCTTCATCAGACAGCAACAAGAATAAATTATCCAGTTAGAAGCTAAGCTATGTTACCTGTCCAACACTCGTAGATTTATGTCTGCTTTCACAATGTACTATGTAACATAAATCTTTCCATCAAAGTTGTAAAAACATACATGTGCAAATTTTCCCTCTTCATCATTTGGCAGATCATGAGCTAGACTCCCAAAGTATCTAGTGCTTTTTTTTCCATTGACTATACTCTTTTCTCTGCAGCTTAAACTGGCTCAATGCAGTCAAAAGACCTGATTGCTGTACAATTTGTCCTTTCATGGTTGCAACGATTAGAGGAACAGGATCTCAGTGAAATGAGAAAAACTGTGAATATAGGCTATAGGCCAGGGGTGGGCAATTATTTTTTCCAAGGGGCCACACGAGAGCCAAAAAATATTATGGAGGGCCGCACCTAAAGGCTGAACTACATTCGAATCTACATAATTTATTTATTTACTTACTATATTTACTATATATTACACATTAATATTAACATATTAATATATCAAGAAATATTCATATATTATTAGTATTAATATAATTATATTATAGTATATATATAGACATTATAATATATTGAAATTATAATATATAACATTATATTATATTATTTATTATATTATTATTATAAAATCATTATAAAATAATAAAAACCACTAAAATAAAATGAAATGAAATTCAAGAAGACAAGGTGCGAACCAAGATAGAGGCTGACATCCTCAAGAGAGGAAGGATCCCAAGATGGAATGACCCAATGGACCCAGTCCAGAGGATAACAAAGCGGACCCAGCTGCCACTGCAGCAGAGCAGAGCAGAGCAGCAGACGATCAGAGGCTGCAGGCTTCCACCCACTCTTGCCGCCAGCCGTTCCCCAGCTGATCGCCCTGCCATGGAGTGCCTGCCATCCTGGGAGGCGATCCAGGCCTGCAGTGGGAGCAGTTGGCGAGCTGCGGTGGGTGATCACCCTGGCGAACTGGAAGACGATCAAGTCCCAGGATGGCAGGCACTCCAAAGCCACCGCTCCTCCTATTGTTCTCCGGAGCGGCGGGCTGTCTTCCTTCCTCTTGGCCCCGCCCCCAACACCCTTCTCCCCGGGCCAGACAAAATTGGCTGCCGGGCCACATCCGGCCCGCGGGCCGTAGGTTGCCTAGGTCTGCTATAGGCTTTTTTTAAAACCTGAGAGAATACTTCTCTGAGCATTTGTAGGACCTCCTGTACAATTCTATGTTCAACCTCCGATGGATAAATCATTGAGATCAGCAAGAATACGCCTTTTATTGAATAATGAAAGCAAATTCTTTATCCTGCACCCAGCCAGCAGTAACTTCAGGCAGTAAATTAAGATCGAACTTCACTCAACATAGTCCTCATTCCAATAATTAACACTTCAATAATTAACCACTGAATCTACGCCTATTTATTTATTTACGATAGTTCTTTCCCGCCTTTCTCAGCCCAAAGGTGACTCAAGACGGCATACAAATTGGCAGTGATTTGATGCCACAAGTCATAAAATACAGTTTAAAACATTTAGCACACATTATTAAAAAACCATACCAAAATCATTAAAGACATATAATCAACAGTGACTTCCCGTTAACTCATTTTCCAGAAACATCATGTAAGCTGTTCCATGTTCACTCTTTCATAGTTCCATGTTTATCTATTACGCTGCATTTCCAAAAGCTTGTTCAAAGTGCCAGTTTATTACTTTTCCCCCCGGAATGTCAGGAGGGAAGGGGCTGATCTAATATCCCTAGGGAGGGGGTTCCACAGCCGAGGGGCCATCACTGAGAACACCCCATATACTCGGAATGAAAATATGGTCTGTAGCCTCACCATTAGTACACCGTTGCCTCGAAACCATGTGGCAATGAGCGACTGGTCTTGCGAAACCTTCTTACAGTGTCGAGAAAATGGGGATGTCAGGAAAGGAGAGGCTGGCTATTCACAAAAGATTACTACTATCACATTAGCTCTAGATTATTAAGTATGATTTTTGTAGACTACTGGATGGCATATGTTCTTTATCAGAAACTAGAGCTGATGTGGTCAATCCAATACAATTTGCTGAATCAGCACCCCAAATAACCAAAGTTGACCAAAAACTAATTCATAACCCTTTTGGTACTAATGTTGGAGTGGTCTCTGGTCAAAGTAGGCCCTGGTCCAGCGGTCCCTGGTCAAAAAAAATGTTGGGAATCACTGGTCTAGATATATTAAATCTTGTCTAGATTCTGGAATTGATCTCAGCTTGTTAGCTGTTGGTAAACATTTTACCTTTTAAAAAGGTTCCTGTTATTTTATATTTTCATTGTGTTTAAATTCATATTGTGTTGTTAAGATTGTCAAGTTTTATTTTTGGTTAATGTCTATTTGGTATTAAATTTATAGTAATGGTTGTTCTAGTTTATTCGCTATGTCTTGTTTTGATGTAAATTGTTATATATCTTTTTAATGGCATTGAATGTTTGCCATATGTGTTGGAAACCGCCCTGAGTCCCTTTGGAGAGATAGGGCGGTCTACAAATATATTATTATTATCTACCAGTTTCTACGTAATATGCCAATCTCTCTCTCGGCATTACTTCGCGAATGAAGATTCTTAGGAAGGACTCATCCCATGCTTTTTACAAGCGCGTTGATGACTAAAAAGGCCAATCTGAGATAGGCAAGTTCAGTTGCAGAAAGCACAGCAGAAAGTCTCCTTGGGTGATATTGTTTCCAAGTTGCGGTTCTTTCTGCATTTGGCGTGTCTTCTCGAAAGACGCCGCAGCATTGTGGATAGTGCATCTCCATGCCTCCCAATGTGAGGACAGGGTGGACCATTGTTGATGATCAATATGGCCGTGACTGAGATGTTGTTTCAGGGAGTCCTTATATCTCTTTTTGGGGGCGCCTCTCTTGCGCTGACCCATGGCGAGTTCACCATCGAGTAGTATCTTTGGGAGGCGGTGGTCCTCCATCCTAGAGACGTGCCCTGCCCAGCACAGCTGTGTTCTCAATAGCATGGCCTCAACACTGGTGATCCCTGCTTGCTCAAGGACAGCAACATTAGTCACATAGTCGGTCCAGTGTATATTTAGGATTGTGCGAAGACAGCGCTGATGAAAGCGTTCGAGGAGTCGTAGGTGTTGGCGATAGGTGGCCCATGTTTCAGACCCATATAAGAGAATAGACAGTACGATAGCTCTGTACACACTGATTTTGGTGCTTTGCCTCAGGTGCTTGTTGCTCCAGACTCTTTTGTGAAACCTTCCAAATACACTATATGCCTTTGCTAATCTGTGATCTATCTCTTTATCAATCTTGGCATCTGAAGAGAGGATGCTTCCCAGGTAGGTGAACTGCTGAATGGACTTAAGCACAGATTCACCTATGCTGACGTGGGGATGATGTTCTTCCTGTGGTGCAGGCTGGTAGAGAACTTCCATTTTCTTCAGGTTGACTTCCAGCCCAAACAGCTCTGCAGCAGTTGCAAAGCAGGATGTTAGGCGCTGCAGGGCTGGTTCTGAATGTGGGACAAGGGCAGCATCGTCAGCATAAAACAGCTCACGGACTAGATAGAGTCTTAGTGCGAGCCCTCAGACGGCTTAAGTTGAACAGGCTACCATCAGTACGATAGCGTATATATATATATATGCCGTCTTCTTCTTTGAGGTCTGCTGTAGCCCTTTGGAGCATCATGCTGAAGAAGATTGTAAATAGGGTTGGTGCAAGAACACAACCTTGCTTCACTCCATTAGTTATTAGAAAGGGCTCCGAGAGAGCATCGCCGTATCTGACTTGACCGCGCTGGCCCTCATGTAACAGGATAATCATTTTGAGGAATATGCCAGTATAATGTGCCTAATCAATTTTTATTCAAATCTCCATTCACAGCCATAGTGGTTGCCTTTTTACAAAATCCATTGTTGAACTGAAGCATCTCAACATTGTTTCAGAACAAGTTTACCTACTTCAATCCACTCTCAATTTGGGAAAATCCTCCCCAATCTAGTTCAGAATTTGGATTTTTGTTTTAAATAGTTGCACAGCCTTACTTGACAAGATCTCAGACTTCTTTACTGTTGCAAAAGATTACTCAAAAGTTCCAGAGAGGGGTGCAATGTATCTAGAACGACCTGCCTTTACTAGAGATGAGCCAAAACATCACTCTGCCTCAAAATAGAATTTGTAAAACAAAATGTTATAAGCAAATGTGTTGAAAGTATACTAGTCACTGAATTTAAAATGTGTTGACTTGGAATGAATACAAAAATGGACAATAAGCCACTCCTCCCCGACATTAGAGTTTTGAAAACTAGTTTAAGCATTTAATATTTTATGCTTCTGTGAAGTTTATAAATGAGAATTGTGACACTTAACAAATTAAGAAAATGAATACCTTCTGCCTTGGAACTACTTTAAGTTCTCCGCACAAATATTAATTAGTAAGTTATTCTGCTTCTGAAGTTACTAATATATTTACTAGTTTCAAATATTGTTAGCTAAGCATTCCTTCCTAATTAAAATGTCTACACAATTATCATGCTTCAACCCTACTGAACTCTTTAAGGAAGAAGGGGCTCCAATTTCGATCTCCTGTTCCATATGCAATCAGTTTTCATTCGGCATACTGTTATCCTTGTGGGGGACTAGGGAGAGTCAGGTGGGAAGCGTGTTAAATATGCAAAAGAAATATGAAGTCAGGGGACCGGCTATCTTTTACAAAGGAGTTCTAAAGTTTTCCAAGATTAGAACATTCGAGCAGTCTTGGTCTCTAGGTACAGCTGCTCAGTAAGACATGCTCAGTAAGGCAAGATAAAGATAAAACATTCAGCTTAATTAATTTTTAATTTCCTGCATTCCCAAATTAAGAGTAAAAAATTGATTTAATATCTTCTGTTATCTTGAAAGCTTAAAAACTACTCCAAAGACCTGTGGTTTTTACCAATTTTTGAGAAAATATGTACATACATATATAAGCATAAGTAATATAAATTGATCTAATGTGAATTGCCCGAATGGCTGAATGAATATTAAAATTCACAAAAGATGAACATAAAAGGGGGAAAATGAATCTCTTGTAGCCAAGTCTATACTTCCGTGAATGAGGAGACGGTGTTAATGAACCACGGAAAAGTGAGGCACAAATTGACCTCTCTTGAAATGAGGTAAAAATGTTACAGATCAATCCCATAGACTGCATACATTAGCTGGTTTACATTTTTTTAAAGGTAGAGGTAAAGGTTTCCCCTTGACATTAAGTCTAGCCATGTCTGACTCTGGGGGGCTGGTGGTCATCTCAATTTCTAAGCCAAAGAGCCGGCGTTGTCTGTAGACACCTCCAAGGTCATGTGGCCAGCATGAATGAACGGAACAGTTACCTTCCCGTCAAAGTGGTACCTATTGAGCTACTCACATTTGCATGTTTTCGAACTGCTAGGTTGGCAGAAGCTGGGGCTAACAACAGGATGTTATCCCGTCTGCATATTTGAACCGCCAACCTTCCGATCAGCAAGTTCTGCAAGCTCCACCATTGCCCTGTTTACAATTTTAGCAACATGAAAAAGCTAAGAAAGTGGCAAATAGGTAACAACTTTGAGGTAGGGATGGTTGTGACTCAGAAAGCTTTTATTTTTATTAAATGTTGCTATTTCAGAATGACCCAAGATGTATTTGCTGACATGGAAAAATAGGTGTATAATTTTGGGAAAGACAACCAACTGACTAAGATTTTGGCTAAGTTAACCCTACAAGTCATGAAACTTACTTCTCTGATGATATATGCCAGCATTTCTATGAGAATAATGTAGAGAGGAGCACAGTGGTTGAAAGGAAAGCTTTTAAGGTCTCTAAAGAACAACAAGAAACAGATCCACCATCGATCAATGTATAGTATTGCAACATCTCATAGGAAAAATACTCCTCCCACAAGCCATCCTCCCTCTATGCTGCGTTTATAGACTTCAGAGCAGCTTTTGATTCCATTTCCCGTACCAAGCTATGGGAAAAGCCTGGATCCATTTCAATAAACAGGCGACTTCTACAGTTATTACGAACACTCCATGAAGGAACTACTCTGAAAGTAAGATGCAGTTCCCAGGGCCACCTTACCAAAGCAGTCAAAACTGAGAAGGGCGTCAAGCAAGGGTGCATTTTGGCTCCACTTGTATTCAATTTCTACATTAACTCTATGGTGGAACACCTATACAACTTGGATTTCCATCCTCCAAAACTAGCTGGAAGGCATCTATCCACCCTGCTCTATGCTGATGATGCAGTTCTTCAAGTTGGACTGAAAAGAGCCCTGAGAGCATTAACAAATTACTGCCAGGAAGAACAGTTGCACCTCAACTTTCAGAAAACTAAAATTATGGTGTTTCCTAAATGACCCAAGAGGCACAATTGGAGAATAGATGGAAACAAAATAGAGCAGGTCTCAAGCTTTAAATATCTTGGTGTTACCCTCCACAGCAGCAACAGCAGGAAAGCCCATGCAGAGTATGCAGCAGAGACAGCACAAAAGAGTTCATCCGCTATCTTACGATATCTCAGGATGGGAGGAAGTCACTTTATACCGGCGGCACTTAAAACTTTTTGAAGCAAAATCAGTTGCACAAATGCTGTATGGAGCCCAGCTTGGAACCTTCTCAAATTATGCCCCACTAGAGCGTGTCCAATCTAAAGTCATAAGAGCGGATCTACATGCTACAAGATGTGTCCCTAACGCTACCCTGCGACTGGAGACAGACTTCGTGAAAGTGGAAGCGAGAATATGGACAGCTATTCTCAATTACTGGCTACACCTATGCTTCTCCCCATGTGGTCTTGCCCCCCTAATCATGAGAGACAACTTCCAGTCCACATGGATTAAAACAGTAGCAGCAAAGATCGCAACACTAGGTTTCTCCCAAGGACAATTGCTAAGCATGAGATGGGACCAAACCAAGGATCTCATTAAGCAACGAATCCTGGACATAGAGCGCCAATCTGACCTAGCCTGTTCCTCAGCCTTCATTGTTAGGGAAGACACTAGATACCTCACTGCCCCCATGGCATACCTAACAGATCTGGAGGTGCCCAAACACCGAAGGGCTTTTACCCTGGCAAGATGCCATGCCCTCCCATCGGCTGTATTGGAGGGGAGGTATCAGAAGACCCCCTTCAAGCAGAGACTATGCCCCTGTGGGTTTGGTCATGTGGAAACTGAGCACGTGCTTCTTCAATGCATGTTCTACAGAGATCTTAGATCCAATCTCATTAGACCATGGCTTTTAAAGTACCCGGGGCGCAGTGAAAGATGTTATTCCACCCTGCTGCCTTCGGACTCTAACACTGCAATGACTTACAGTGCTGCTAAGTTCTGTGCTGCTGCCCTTAATATCAGACGGGTGATGATTGACATCGTAAGACAACAATATCCTGTCTTTTAAAATATATTTTTATACTGATTTCTAGTCTGATTTTAAATAACTGTTTACTGGGGAGTTGTCCTTCTCCTCTTAGGGCGCTTGTGCCCGCTTTGTGCTGGTCTGTGACCGTAATAAAGTTTTGATTGATTGAACAAGAAACAGGGCAATAGAAAACAGTTTATGTAAACATATATGCAACAATATTTTACATGGAAATAAACAGGCTTCCCACTTGGTTGATTTTTCTAACAGAACTAAAATGTACAAGTCATATTTAAGTTAACAATACAGTATGTTTTCATAAAATCTGACCGTTATCTATATCAACTTTTCAAAACAAAGACACGTTTTTGTTTTCTGCAAGGTATTACAACACTTTAAAAGCAATATACTTTGTCAGAGTTTGGGACTTTAAAAGCCAATTAAGTAATGTTTTTTGACTGAGCAATGAAACACCATTCAAAATATGATAACTGTGTTACCGTAAGTGTATAATTCACTAGGAATTGCATATTAAAACATTTTAAAAGATGGACAAAGATTTTTTTCCAGTCAATGTCAAGTTATTTATGAAAATAGTGGAGTGTACTTTGAGTTCTCCTTTTAAATATTTGTGAAGGGTGCACAAAAACCGAAGTTAAGTCACCTTAGTTTTTGTGAGCTAAATTTAAAACTAAGCATGGGTTGAATAGTTCATCTTCACCAATTGCTTATCAGCTATTCAACAATTAACTGAGGAGGTGAATAAATGGTCAGCTGGAAGCAAAAGAAAAGCATCGAGGAATAAGAAAAGAGAGAGGTATAAACATGCAGAAGGAAATTCTGTGTGCTAAAGTATGATTCAGAAATATGATGTATAATCCTCCCACAAATAGCCCAGTGAAAAGGAAGATGCCCATTAGGTACAGAAAGTTGACCGCTAATTGGAAAATTGGGAAAGAAAGAGCAAAGCAAAGTGGGTGGAAGCAGAATGTCTGCAGGGAACGACTGGAACTGTTAACAGTTCAAGTACTGCAAAATTTGAATTACAGCATTATTTTCCAGAATTCATTTCTTAATTTACAAACAGCATATTAGTGAGAATTTTGCATTTCACTATGTACACATAAACCCAGAGGTTGATTGTAACAAGTTACAAGCAGTGATCTCCACGGAACTATTTCTTTGGGTAACAAGGCTGTAACAAAGATACATCTGACAAAGTTACTTACTAGTTTAAGGAGTAATATAATTGGTGGTTGCTGACTGAAAAAGGGAACAAAGTTACTCATGAGTTGAAATATTATTTCTACTCATTTTCAAATGTTACTTTAAGACAGCTTTTGAGAGACATTTGGACATGAATGTTTTAAGTTTAATGTCATTCACTAATAAATCCTGAAGGCTTTTTTCTTCACCCAAAATTAACAGAAAATAAAACTAATGGGTTGTGCAACAAATAAGGGAATGTCATTACTCCAACATCATCACGCTTAACAGTTACTTTTTGTACTAAAAACAGGTTGACTATATCTTATCGGAATTCCAAAATCTGAATCAGTCCACATTTGTCCAGATGAGTGGGTTGATAGTAGCACCCTTGCTTTTTGATGATTCAGTGTACACAAGTTACACTGAACTTCCTTATACAACGTTATTAGAATATTGAATAAAATTACCTTCTGGCATAAAATCGATTTCATGCCATACGTGGGTCACATCTTCAAGATATTATGTACATATATGCAAATACAGGTCTTCCATAATCTAAAAACATCCAATATCTAAAACACTTTTGGTCCCAAGTATTTTGGATAAGGGACACTCAATCTGTTCCAGGAATGAGTAACCTTCTAAGCTCTGGATCAGACCTGGGCAATTGCTGGCCCTCCAGGTGTTTTGGAATTGAACTCCCAGAAATCCTAGCCAGTTAACCAGCTGTTAGGATTTCTGGGATTTGAAGTCCAAAACACCTGGAGGGCCGGCAATTGCCCAGGTCTGCTCTGGATGCATCAAATGAAGAATCTTTGAGTATCAAATTTTCAGCAACTTGAGACTCACCTTATAATGAAAAATAGAGGTTCTAAGCAAGCCAGATTAGTCTGTGACACCCTCTATGCTCAGGAAACTTTATTCCCACTATATGTATACATACAATAATTATTGGGTTGCTGTGAGGCTGAGGTCTGTTGGAAACTCTGCGAGTGTTTATATACCTGTGGAATGTCCAGAGTGGAAGAAAGAACTCTTGTCTGTTTGAGGCAAGTGTAAATGTTGCAGACCTCACAACCTCTGAAGATGCCTACCACAGATGTGGGCAAAAGTCAGGAAAAATGCTTCTTGGACATGGCCATACAGCCCGGAAAACTCACAGCAACCCAGTGATTCTGGCCATGAATGCCTTCAACAACACAATAATTATTGTTGCATTTTATGCAAAACAACATTTTGCAGTAATTACTAATAGAGCAAAAATTACTTTTTAAAGTAAAAAATATAGCCAGAGTACCACAGAATAGAACGGCCCATCATGGCTTCACTAAAATCAGACATTTGTAACCCAGATTCCGGCCAAATATTATAAAGCTTTGTTGCGAAATATGCAAATACTATTTGGTAAGCAAACAACTATTGACTCAAGACAAGTAACATAATCATCTCTAAAGCATTCACCTATGATTTAATGGATTTTGGTAAATAAAAATGCACTACGATTCAAATACTAAGACCCATATAATAGCATAATACTTCATTTAAAACCCCTATAGCATATTTCACAACTTTCCTTCCAGAACGACCAGTGAAGTCATAGAAAAATCTCACTCAAATATATTGGAAAACAACATTGTACGTATCAGTGATTATATTCTACATTAGTTTAAAAAATTGGGGGGAAATCTAGCTGTAAAATTTTGGTTCAACCAAGATAGAATACTGGCCAGGACCTCTGGGAGCTTAAAAGTTTCTGAGCTATTACCCTATATAACCATGTACAAGTCTAGAAATATTAGTCAAAATCAATCCAAAAAACCTGAGCTGACTTCTCCACAGGTGAATTAGCATTGTATCTTAATTCTTATAAAAATATGTTAAATAGTGTCATAAGGAAGAGAGAACAGACTTGTTTTCTGCTGCCCTTGAAACTAGGACTAGGAGCAATGGGTTCAAATTACAAGAAAGGATATTCCACCTGAACATTAAGAAGAACCTTTTGACTGTTTGAGCTGTTCAACAGTGGGACTCTCGCTCTCGGGAATCTAATGGAAACTCCTTCCTTGGAAACTTTTGAAGAGTTTAAAAGTCATTTGTCAGGGATACTTTGTGCTTTCCTGCATGGCAGGAGGTTGGACTAGATAGCCCATGTGGTCTCTGCCAACTCCATTATTATATGACTCTATGTGAAATTGATGCTTTTCCTTCTCCATGGAATAATCCTGGACTCATCCACAGGTCATATAAAAGCTATAGTTTTGGCCCTAAAACCTCCCCTCAGATTATACATGAAGTCAACTTATACATGTGTATATATGGTAATTCTCATCAACCCCCTGTTGTTCAGGGACTATGCGCACCCCCTCAACAACTTGAACTCTGAATTGAGTTTGCAATATTTCAAAATGAGAAATAGAAAGAGGAAGAAAAAGCAGATTAGCATGTCCATATAGCTTGTCTAAGTGCTCTTTAGGTCCCAGCTATTCTGTTTATAGAAATATGCAATTAACTACAGATAAAAAAAGATATTTATTTTCACTGTATATTTCTGTTTAGAGTGGAAGTCCTATGTATCCCGCACAGTTTATAGCTATATAAACATGATTGTCAAATATTAAGAAGATATAAAAAGGCACACTTCGATTGTCATCAGTCACATCACATTCCTTTGAAAAACAGGATAAGTCTGAGCTTTGTAAACAACTTGTCATCACACTTTTAAAGTGAGGTTAGTGCTGACTCCATTATTGCTACATTCACAGTTTAGTAGAATTTTAGGTTAGGTATGAAAGTCATTTCTGAAGTATACAGGCCTTCATTTTTATCGGACTTATTTGAGGTTTACAAAAAAAACCCAAACCTGAATTGTGTATAATAAACCTGAATACAAAACTCAGCAATACTCTTATTCACAGCAGTGAAAATGTGTAGTAACAGAACTTTAAATATTCTCTACACCATTTCGTCCTGCAAAGAATTCTTCAAGATGAACAGCATCTTCTCACTTGGAGAATGATCTGGCCATATAAGTAGCAACTCCTTCAAGCAGTCGTTTTCATGAACATCCTTCCGGCGTCATATGTTTTCCAGCATACACCCATGTTTGGAGGTTCCGATATATGATCACCTTCTTTCGTATCTTCTATCAGCAATGTCCTGTATACTTTTTGTTAGCTGCTTTATGAACATTTTGTATATTCTTCCACAGTAAGTATGCTGGGTTTTTTGAAGTTCCAGTTCAAGGGGCAGCAGCAAGGCATTCACCAAATCATCGCCAAATGTATACTGGAGAAATGAATTAGAAATGCTGTATTAATAATTTCAAACCCACAGCCCACTTTTTTTCCCCTGAAATTGCTTTCCAACATAACTAAGTGCTGTTTTCTACATGTTCCTGTCTTCTAAATATGATTGATACATAGACAAGAACTAATAAAATGCAGACATTTTTAATGCAATGCAATAAATTAAGTCTTCTTCTGGCAAGTTTGCAATACATTTTGATTATTTAAAATATCCAATTACTGTCAACTGAAACGAATGCAAAACCGTTTTAGCCCAGAAGAAAATTTTCTTTAAAAACAAAATAAACATTTCAGCCAACAAATCTAAAAATGAATGTCATACGCCTAAATTAAAGGGTTAATTTATGTGATCCCAAGCCTGCCATGTTGAAACTTTTGCCTGAAATATGTACAATTAACTTAGTATGCCATTCATTAAAATAATATATGGTTCTTATTGAACTGAAACAGTACAAAAAAGAATAATCTACACTACCATTAAAGATGGGACACTTTCATTAAACTGAATTATGAACAAGCACACACAGTATTTAATGGGAATCCGAAGTAAAAACAGTCATTACTTCAAAGTTACAGGTTATTTCACTATATTAAAAACCAAGTGATATGCAAATCCAACATTTCAAAATAAAATAATTTTGCTAATCTTGCTGGCTTCAGGTCAGTATTGATCTACATCTTTTCTGAGCACTATGCATAAACTAAAACCGATCATAAATAATGCTGAGAGATTTTCTTTTCTCACTATTTTTCTCGCAACACTCTGTGGAACAAAGAAATCGTAATTTTATGAGACTACATTTTCTTTTTGCACAGTGTATTCTAATGCCCTCAACAGTACTTTTCCTCATTTTTATATCAGTATGACAACATGCAACAAAGCACCAGTAAAATATACTATTGATCTTTGAAGGTTATATACAAGATAGGATGAACATTAAAATGAGGAACATTGCCTCATTTTACAGCTCTTCAGTGACTGAGTACGGTGAAATACTGATAAATAGTTTATTAGAAACCTTATTTGCCAAACAAGAAAGCCGAACAATTATTCCAAGCATGAAAAAGACTTTTGCATGCAATTATATATTATAAACTGCACAAATTAAAGTAACTAAATTATACAGACATGAGACAGGGGGGAAAAGTTGGAAAGACATGAAATCTAAGCATCACTTAACTAGCTTCAGGAATAAAAAAGGGACAGAAGAATTGTCACAGCACGTTCGGTAACCCCACTTTTTTCTAATAATATAGATTGTGTTAACATATGCATTTCTTATAGTACTATGTCACACTAGGTTCTAGAATAGTGGTTCTCAACCTGTGGGTCCCCAGATGTTTTGGCCTTCAACTACCAGGAATCCTAACAGCTGGTAAATTGGCTGGGATTTCTGGGAGTTGTAGCCCAAAATACCTGGCAACCCACAGGTTGAGAACCACTGTTCTAGAGCCTTATTCTGTGCACTTATGCATTTTATTCATTGCACTGAAATCAATTTAATACCATCCAGAACTCCACCTATATGAAAATGTGCAAACCTCCCATCACTCTGTCTAAAAGAAACCCGAAAGTATCAGTGTTCACTCTAAATCTATGTATTGCAAATTATAAGTCTGTGTACTCACTTCCTTTAAAAATTTCTCTAGCATTATACACTTATAGTGTTCCTGGACAATAAAATATATAGCATGTCCATTACAATTCACTATTACATCTTTAGAATGTGCACATTGCATATTAAAATCGGTAATTATGGGTATAATACAAGTTAAATTGCAAGATATACTCATATACACATGTTAATATAGAACTAAAATAGTCCTAGATAAAAAGGATGAGATTAAATGGCAATTAATTATTTATTAATCCCAAAATAGGGGTGGAAATCAGATGTTGTTGGACTACAAACTGCAGTGTTCCTCGCCACTACATGTGTTGACTAGAACTGCCAGGAGTTACAGCCTAAAGACATCTAAAGGTCACTTGATTTCAAACCTAGAATAATTAATAAAGTTACTCATTTAAAAATGAAATTAGAAATTGAAAGGCTTACATGCTTTATTGCATCATATACGGCTCGAAAAGCTGGTTGCTTATCATCATGGTAAACACCTCTGTTTCCATGAAGGATGAATATGCCTTCCTTTTCAGCTTGCTGGCAATTGCTTCCATAAATACAGTGGTCAGGTCGATAGTTCCATTGACAAGGAAAAACAAAAAGGCTTTCTGTGTAGAAAAAAACAAAATACATATAATACAGTCATGATAGACAAACTGAACTGATTGCATGCTTCTTTTTGTGCTGCAGTATACAATATAGGAAAGATGGAGAAACTTTCTGATCCACCAGTCATATTCTGATCTGGAAGCTTGAAACAAGTGTGTTTCCACTACCTTTCCTCTTTAGATTGAGGGACTGAGTGTTATTTCCAGTTGTCAACTATCCCAGTGTTTCCCAACCGCTGTGACGCAGCACAGTAGTGTGCCGTGACTGATCTCCTGCTGTGCCGCGAAAAAAGCTCTCTACCACCCTTCCTTCCCCCCTCTTCCTGCCGAACTCCTGCTGCTTGGGGGAGGAGGAGGAAGGGTCGGGCGGTGGCGAAGAAAAAGAAGAAGGGGCCGGAAACCTGCCTCCTTCGGCCATTTCCCCAGCCAGCCTCCAATCCGCCATGACTCCCACCCCTCGCTCACACTGTCCTCTCAAGGCTGGAGAAGCTGCTGGGAGTGCGGAAGCCAGGGGAGGGACTGGACATTGCGCGGCCTGGCTCCACCCCCTCCCCCGGCTTCCACTCTCCCACAGCTTCTCCAGCCTTGAGGGGACAGTGACAAGCCAGCATTGTGCTGGCTCTGCCACTGCTGGCTTGGCATTGCCCCCTCAAGGCTGGAGAAGCTGTGGGAGAGCTGAAGCCGGGGGGAGGGGGGGAGGGCATGATGCGACCTGGCTCCTCTCCCTCCCCCGGCTTCGGCACTCCCAGCAGCTGCTCCCAGCAGGCCACCATCCCCCAGCCGTTCTTTACTGCGTTAGAGTGTCATTTTGGTTGGTGGTGTGCCCCCAGATTTTTTTAATTTTAAAAGTGTGCCGCAGCTCAAAAAAGGTTGGGAAACACTGAACTACCATATATCCATTTGGTACCTTCCATTACTCAGACTCCCAAAATGAGAACAGTATAGTTCAAATAGGCAGATTTAGCATCAACATTTCACTTAATCACTCTAAAGTATTGGATATCCAGGCTAGTTCTACATGTGAGAATACACAGGTAACTTGATAACTTTTTAAGGCTCTTTTATGAATATAAATTTATTTTATTTATTTTATTTATTATTTGCATTTGTATTCCGCCTCTTCCCGAGGGCTCGTGGCGGGTTACAAGACATACATAGTGATCGGCAGGCAACACTCATGCCGACTCACGAACAAAATAAAACAATGCTATAACCATAAAAATAACAAAAATGATACTAAAAACATCATTAAAACATTGTTAAAATTACACTAAGTGACAAAAACGGTAACACAGAGTCATAAATCGATTGAAAGCAAGAGGCGTTATATGTCAACCGAAGGCCTGCTTGAAAAGGAAGGTCTTACAGGCCCTGCGGAAGGGGCGAGCTCCCGTATGGCTCTAGCCTCCTCCGGCAGGGCATTCCAGGCCGTTGGAGCTGCTACTGAGAAGGAGCGCTGCCTAGTTGATGATAGGCGGCAGAGGCGGATCGGTGGAATCTCCAGCAGGTTTTGCTCTGCTGAGCGGAGTGATCTCGGGGATCGTATGGGGCAAGGCGGTCCAAGAGGTACGCAGGCCCTAGACCGTACAAGGCCTTAAAGGTCAACACCAGCACCTTGAAGGTGATTCGGTACTCAATTGGCAGCCAGTGCAGTTGCTGGAGGATGGGCGTAATGTGCTGCCTCACCGGCACTCCTGCCAGCAGGCGAGCAGCGGCATTCTGCACTAGCTTGAGTTTCCGAATCGTCGCCAAGGGAAGGCCAACGTGAGGGCGTTACAGTAGTCTAGTCTCGAGATGACCGTCGCTTGATCACCGTAGCCAGGTCATTCCTGGACAGGTAGGGGGCCAGTCGCCTAGCCTGACGTAGGTGGTAGAACGCCACCCTGCTGACCGCGGAGACCTGGGTCTCCATGGTCAGCAGGGAGTCGAACTGAACACCCAAGCTCTTAACAATTGACGACGTGCTTAATTGCTCGCCGTCCAGAGTAGGCAACCGGCACTCATCCCGGCCAGGCCGACCAGGCCATAGGATCTCCGTCTTCGACGGATTCACCTTCAGCCGGCTGGCCCGCAGCCAACCAGTCACGGCCGAGGCACAGATGGAAGCAATCGGGTACGGTATCCGGCCTGCCGTCCATTCGCAGCAGAAGCTGGGTGTCATCAGCGTACTGATAACACTCCAGACCAAAGTCGCGGGCCAGCTGGGCCAGGGGGCGCATATAAACGTTGAATAATAAGGGGGAGAGAATGGCCCCCGGGGACCCCACAGTTAAGTGGGAGCCGCCTGAGACCATCCGCCCCCTCCACACGCTGTCCCGATCCCGGAGAAAGGAGGCCACCCATTTAAGGGCAGTCCCCTGACTCCGGAAGCGGATAGGCGGTGGGTCAACAATGCATGGTCTACTGTATCAAACGCTGCTGTCAGATCTAACAAGACAAGCAGTGCCGATCCACCCTGGTCCAGCTGGCGGCGAAGTTGGTCTGTAATGGCGACAAGCACGGTCTCCGTCCCGTGCCCAATACGGAAGCCGGACTGGAAGGGATCAAATCCAGCTGTGTCTTCTAAGAACTGCTGCAGCTGATCCGCTGCTGCCCTCTCAATCACCTTGCCCAGCTTCAAATGCATTCATGTACAAACGGCTGCCTTTGGAAAGGAGCAGAGATTTCTCATTGTTTAAGAACATAGATCATATATTTGGATTTTGCCAATCATGTAAAGCATTACTTTTGCAATACATGTAAAGCATTAATATAAATATTAACATCTTCATGATATTCGTCCATATTTATTTTAGGAAATATTAAGAGACAGCAATATGTTCTAACCTTACCAAGGAACTGAACCTTACGAAGCTTTCTGTATGTCAAACACAGATATCATTACAGATATCAATGGGAACATATTATTCTTCCACAGG
Source organism: Anolis apletophallus (assembly GCA_030556195.1). NCBI lineage: Eukaryota > Metazoa > Chordata > Lepidosauria > Squamata > Anolidae > Anolis > Anolis apletophallus. Next base: position 65,134,747 of record JARBWK010000009.1, read on the forward strand.
CATTTGTCTATTTAGATAAGAAGTTTATGTTACTAAAGCCTGTTTAATATTGAAAGCAGATATTCTCTCTCCATCCCTCTTATCAGCATGGAATGGGCATTTATCATCAGAACAGCATAAAAGATGCTGTAGATATAGTTAGGTTTACCCTTATTGGAGACTATGAAAAGTAAGCTATTTTTGTGTCCCTGGAGCCAGCTTTCATGCGATATTCAGCCTTTTTTTTTGACTAATCAGAAGCCAATCTAATTATTATTTATAACATCACAATAATCTTCTTATTCACAAGGAAGAGAGATTTTACTGGTCATTTACATGAGGCCTGTCTTCTGGGAATGTCACTATCCACCACTCCTCACCGCCTGCCTGCCATCTCATGATCACATCAGATTACAACAGTCATCAAATTATTATATCAGAAATAAATAACAATTTTGTGCCATTTTTAATCATTTCATTATACTCTTGTCACTTCTTTATTATGTTCCTATTGAGCTATCTTCTTTTCTCTTCTGTTTTGTCTTAGGTTGTTTTATGCTCAGAACTAAACAGCAAGCCTGCACTCTTAAAATTTTGCTGTCTTGACACATAACAATAGTATTTTAAAATCTAAACAGACACCCTTACTTCATTAATGTTTAATTTTCGTGGGACCAAACATGGCAAAACACGTACCTGAAGAGTACTCAGCTTATACCAGCAAAGAAAAGGGTCAAGACATCAACAATGTACAGCCCAACTCTATCAATGTTTGTTCAGGAGTAAACCCAGGGCAACAGCATTGCAGAATACAAACAAGTTTTGAGAAAACGGTAGCAGCTCCCCAGACCTTAAACAGACTTTTATTTTTAATCACTGGAGATAAGATTACTAATCCTTTGACTGGACCCGAACAGGCTGCATTTAGACTGGCTGCTGGAGGTTCATCATTTCTAGTATACCTGACATATTCATTAAACTAACATTGTAATAAAAATAAATACAGTGGAGCCCTAAGATTGACTCTAGTTTGGCTGCAGAACTCCCATGGATGCTATTGTATACAAATTGTATAATAAAATAGTGCCCCTTATATAAGGTAAAGGTAAAGGTTTCCCCCTGACATTAAGTCTAGTCATGTCTGACTCTTGGGGGAGGGGTGTGTTCATCTCCATTTCTAAGCTGAAGAGCCGACGTTGTCCATAGAAACCTTCAAGGTCATGTGTCCAGCAACACTACATGGGGCGCTGTTACCTTTCCAACAGAACAGTACCTATTGATCTACTCACATTTGCATGTTTTCAAACTGCTGGGTAGGCAGAAGCTGGGGCTAACAGCAGGAGCTCACTCTGCTCCCCAGATTCGAACCACCAACCTTTCAGTCAGCAAGTTCAGTAGCTCAGCGGTTTAACCCACTGCGCCACCGGGGACCCCTTATATAAAATGCCAAAATCAAATTTCCTTTTGGAGGGGCCGGAGAGATAGCACAGCAGTAACAACAGCTGTGCTTGCAATCAGAAGGTTGCATGTTCGATTCCCGGGCTGGTCTGGACACCCAGCTGTGAGCCCTGTCCACTGTTCACCTAACAGTTCGAAAATAGCCCAGCTGTGAATAGATGAACTAGGGACTGCTAAGCGGGGAAGGATTTTTACAAAAAGGACTGTACAACGCCTGAATAAAAGGAAAGATCAGTTGTCGGAAGGTGGAATGCGGAAACAGAGGCTCTCCGTCATGAGGATGAAGCAACAGCACTCCCTTGTGACGTAATGACGTAATAGAGCAACCGCACCCTGTGACTCAGCCTAAAGAAGAAAAATCCATCTAAATTGTACTTGTTGTATTGTAATTGTATGTCAACTGGCAGGGATTGTCTGCCATATGTGTAATGTAATCCGCTCTGAGTCCCCTTCGGGGTGAGAAGAGCAGAATATAAATAAAGTGTATTATTATTATTATTATTTTGAAGGGGAGAGGGAATCTTTTCAAGCTATGGATGTACAGGGTTGGCTGTACATCTTTCTCAAGCACACTACTGCATTCAAATTACAACTGGGAGCAGATTTGATGGTTTTTTAAAACTGATTAGCATACAAGTGTTCTTTAAGAGTATACAAAAACCTTGAATATTCAAATCAAAACATTCTGCGATTCAGTAACATTCTTTTTTTAAAAAACACAAAGGAACTTACCAGGATTATGAAAAAACATAATGTTTAGAAGATCTTGATCACCCCAAGTTATATTCAACTTATATTTTTTCAGCAGTGGCATGAGAATTTGTTCCCACCGTAACCGAACTGTTGTCATATCATTCTTCAATATGCCAAAACATAAAATTGATGTCAGATATATAAGGCACTTTTTAACACTAATTCCAAAGCCTTCCAGGTTTTAATGTAACGAATTAAACTATAATTTCAGAAAGGTTTGATAAGAACTAAGATTCAGAAACTAGTCTTTCTCCAAAAAATAATATGAATGTCTAAAACATTTGCAGTTTAATGCAGCAAGTATGATGTTGTCTCAAACCGAGACCTAAAAATGCGAATTAATTTAAAATACAGTGCTACTCAAAGTAGTGGCTCATTAACCAGTGCTGATTTCTGAGCCACTGACTGCTGGTTCATTGAAAAGTTTCCAGAAAGAAAAGGAAAAGAAGAAAAAAGCGAGGAGATACAATACAATACAACTTCCATATCTACAGGGGATACATTTCACAGATCATGAAAATCACAAATACTGAGCCTAGTGAACAAATGGCTTTTGGTGGATACTTCATTAGGCATTGCTAGGTCCCCTCCAGCATGACTTTAATGTCAACAACAAAACATGCTAAAAGACCTAGAAAATGCCTAGAAAGGATAAATTTTGTCACATGGCTAAATGAAACTGTGGATACTGGTTCCATGGATCATACTTGTCATACCATACGAAGCTAGTCCCTGGCACATTGGACAAAATAATGGCTGTTCCCCACATCAACATTATAAAATATACAAACAAGAAAAATACTTTGCCAGTCACAATATATTTCCAAGCTACGAGAAACAGAAGCTGATGGGTGGAAAGGAACTTTTTGGGGAGTTGTTATTTGTCTCAGGCAAGCAGATCACAAGACTACTTTTGAACTGCATGGGGCTCAATGCTGAGAGGAAGATATAAAATCACAAAATAATACAGAACAGCACAGGGCAAGTATGATGTCTCAACCTGAAAGCTAAAAACACTAAGAGTGCTATTCAAAGTGGTGGCCGATGGCTGTTGCTGGACTACCACTCCCATCAGTCCCAGTACATAGCTCTAGGCCAGTGGTTCCCAAAGTGGGCGGTACCACCCCCTGGTGGGCGGTGGGGCGATTGAGGGGGGCACTGGAAGGCTCAGGAGAATTTGGGGGGGCGCTGAACCCCTGTAAGGGGGCGGTAGGGGCGGTGGCGTGAGCCAGGTGACAGGCTACCATCCATCCCTCTCTCTCTCCCTCCCTCTCTCTCTCTCCTTCCCTCCTCCTGCTCCCTCCTCCTCCTCTCACCAAGCAAGGGATAATAATAATAATAATACCTTTGGGCTTTCCTTCCAACTGGTTGAGTCTTATAATAATAATAATAATAATAATAATAATAATGTCCTTCAACATATTTAGTGGAACATGGATTCAGTGCAGTAACCAATTTATTAACAAAAAAAGAAACCGATTGCAAAATAGTCAATTGCGATGATTTGAAATTACTGCTGACAAAAATAGAGACGAGGATTCCTAGATTGGTAGCAGCATACCAGGTTCATCCTTCTCATTAAGATTATTTCAAATGTTTTAACTTTTTTTGTATTACATTTCTATTCTAAGTTCAATCAATAGTTTCATAATTTCAAACTTCAATGTTTCTAATTTGCAACTTTATTATATTTTACTAAAAAGGTAGAAATATTAATACATATATCTTTCTGTTTAATTGCTATTAAAAATTAAAAAATATTTCTAGGGGGGCGGTGAATAATTTTTTTTTCTGGAAATGGGGCAGTAGCCCAAAAAAGTTTGGGAACCACTGCTCTAGTCCATCAACGATTCAGAAGATAAATGATTTCCAGGACTAACTGCTGCAGAGCCCTTTAAGGGAAGCTGCTTAGTCTGAAATGCTGGCACAGCTAGTTAGTAGCGAGCTGTGTTAAATCAATACTGACCGAGAGGTCATGAGTTCGAGCCAGCCCAGGTCAGAGTGAACTCCCGACCATTAATAGTCTAGCTTGCTGTTGACCTATGCAGCCCAAAATACAGTTGCATCTGTCAAGTAAGAAATGTAGGTAACGCTTTATGTGAAAAGGCTAATTTAACTAATTTATGACACCATAAAACCTTCCAGCAGCGTGTGTAAGAATGAGGAAGTACTCCATCAAGGACTCGGTGTCCCAAGTGGACTGTGAAGTGACAGCTCCCTGTGTGGCCAGAATCGAGCATACCCTCATGAGGCCGGAAAGCTGGAATGTTAAATGCCTCTGTGTCTGTCTAAATATGTTGTGTGTCTAATGGCAATGAATGTTTGCCGTGTAGATGTGCATTGTAATCCACCCTGAGTCCCCTGCAGGGTGAGAAGGGTGGAATATAAATACTGTAAATAAAAAAATATGTAGCATTTACTGGGACTTTTTATGATCTTCAGGGTTCAATACATATATGGATTATCACCCATAAAGCTCAGCATGGCTTTCTACCATATAATGCTATCGCCATATGAATGCTGCATGGATACATCACATCTATTTTATATGTTAAGTTGGTAGGGATGATGCCCACCCTCTAGAACTCTCTTCTAATTAAGAGGTGCCTCGGGCAATCTGTGATCACCTTTAGGAGGCAGTTAAAGACCTTCAGGCAAACTCGGAAGTTGCAAGGACTTTGTTATCTATCCCAAACAGTATTAAAAATTGTACATGGCTTCCAGGCAGCTTTTTAAAGGGACAGTTACTTTTTTAAAGAAAAAAAGGGAGCACATAAAATATGTGCTCAAATTCATTGCCATTTGCTTACATCTTGTGGAGCAAGCATTGAAAGAAATCTCCTTTTACATAAGTTTTGAAAATTAGCTTTGAATATTGGAATAAATATGTTCAAGTGAACATGAGCTTACTCTTTCTTTCCATTTTCTATGTAATCTTACAGAAACAGATGCTAATCAATGGCTAAGGTTTAAGGTTTAAGAGGTCTTCACTACAAACACAAAACGTGTGGCTGAAAATGCTTATATGGGTGGCCTTTTCATTTCGTTGTCATTTTCTTATGTATGTGTATGTGAGTGTGTTTCTTGTTTGGACCTGGCAGAAGGCAAAAATAACAGCTTCTTGTTGAACAAAGGCCAAATTCTGCAAAACACCACCCCTGTATTTTACAATTGGGGGTCAATTTCTTAAGAATGAAAAAAGGAAATGAAACCCCACTCCTTACAATTATGAGTTCAGTGTGGGAAGCACGACTGCTTTAACAATTTATCCCCCACTGACAAAAATGGTTCAAGATCTCCCCAATACACACACATGCAGATACACATGTACACATACATACAGACACAAAACAGAGAGCTGTGCTTTCTTTCAAAAAAAATTGAAATCTTATTAGCTGGTCTTGTAGCGCCACCTTCTGGGGAGTAAAGAATCCACACTCATCTCAAATAATATAACCTACTGTATCTACTATATATTATTTATTCAGCATAATGCTACCTAGTAAGATAGGAATGTTCTGTTTTCTTTGACAATGACATGTGAACAAATACAGAAGAGGGTATAAAGATCTCCCATTTTTCAAGAAGGCACTGTGTGGACTGTAATGGGACTAGAGGGGTGTGGTAGGTCTAATTCCATGGGTTCGGCTCAGTTGTTTTCAGCACTCATCATGAGTTGGACCGGTGAACATTGGGACTTTGTTATTCAAGTGTATTATGAGAACAACCATTCTGTAACAACAACATAGAGAGTGTTCCGTACAGGCTTCGTGCTCAATGAAAATGCATCTGTATCAGATTTTGCTATAGATTTCTAATCTTTGGTAACTGAATCCACAATGAAAATTCCTGGCAGACCTAAGAGCATTAGGAAGCCAGGAAATGTTGGAAGCAGTAAGAGAATCCACTCAGCAATTGCCAAAGCTCGTAAAAATGCCATGGCTCTGGGGATATCACGTCAGGGTTTGAGAAAAATTCTGCATGCCGACTTAAAATGGCATCATTACAAAACAATTTGTCTGATAGGATTTTAAAAATCTATTAAAACAAAACTGTTTTTATGTACTTTTCAGAAATATACACATTTTTTTCTAGATAGCTTCATGCATATTTATACCCTGTACTATAAGAAAGATGCATTACGGAAAATCAGCAAGAGAAAATTATGAGTAAGCAAAAAAGGACAAAGGAAGGGATGGGACAAGAAAATCTGGTACTGTTGCATTATCTGGGTGGAGGCCACAAGGGGGCGCTAGACAGAGAAGGGTCATCCATTTTACTGGGGGTGGAGGTTAGGTTGAAGGAAGAAAACCAATTCCCCCTGTTTTCCTGTTATTCCCTCCTACACACCACCACCACCAACAATAATAATAATGTTTGTATTCCGACCTATCTCCCCGAGGGGATTCAGGGCAGATTCTAGCATACACAACACAAAGGCAAACATTCAATGGCTAGAAACAACGAAACACAGATAAAGGTAAAGGATTCACCTGCATGTCCTCAAAATGGAAACAACTCTCGTTTATAACATAGGAAGTGGGGAGGGGGAATAACAAGTGAAAATGGGGGAAATGATTTTCCTCCTTCAACTACCCCCGCCAATAAAATGGACTATCCTTCTCGCTCTAGCGTCCCCTTGTGGTCTCCGCCAGGATAATGCAACAGTACCGAAAATCTCTTTCCCTCTCTATAATGAGGTCACAATGAAATAAATCAAGGGAAGAATAAGCACACATTTTAACTAAAAGGTTAATACCTTAAAATATTTTCTTCTTATGCGAGTCATATTCATTAACATTACTCCAGAATTTATTCCAGTCTTGCCATAATATGGATGTCTAGCAAAGCGATTATACCACCCAATTCGAGGTTCTTCATGTTCAGGTGCCATTGCAGCAATTTGAGAAGAATTCAATTTTTTCAGGAAGGCCCAAATATCATCAACAGGCCTTAAGAACAAAATGTCTGTGTCAACATACAGTAGAGAGTCCACGTTGCTCAGAATTAGCTATAAATAGGGAAAGAGGTTTGGGAAACAGTATTTTAGAGCAAGCATTAATTTGACTAACAAGCTATTGTCATAAGTTCAATATCCATTTCCACTGTTTGTTCAAGTATATAGATATGTAGGCAAACATTCTTTTTTTCCCTTATTTTTATATTTATGAATTGATTGTGCAACATAAAGAATAGTAACAAGCTGCATGAGTTTATGATGATTACCATGCTGTAAAACTTCGCATTCCCCAGAACTAAAAACAAGATAATTTGATGTCATTTTCCTAATTTAGTCATATTATACTGTTAGCAATTTTATTAGCTTTCTGTTTTATTGTTTTTAATAATTTCGGAAGCTGCTAAGAACTCTGGGAAGAAATAGGAAAGTATTAATTTTTAAGTAAGTCAGTAGATATTTTGTGTTTTCCATGAACCACCAAGTTTAATTTAGTCTCTTTTGGGAATCATGAGAAAGCATAAATATAAAGTGGAAAAAATGGTCTCTTACACGGTTATTTTTATTTTGTGAGCTCTCTGCATCTGCCTCTTCATCTTACCCCTGAAAATCTATGTACTTAATGGGATCATTATAAATTGACAGATAACCCAAAGGCACATACACGTGTGCTACCGCACATGAGGCACAGCCCCTGCATCCTTCAAAGGATTCAAAAATGTTCCCAATTTGAACTAATAGGAAGAAAGGTGCAATATCTTACTGAAGACCAACATTGATTTTGGCTGCTATGTCTACTTAGCCAAGTTAAGCAACACCCCCCAGCCCACGAATAGAAATGAAATAAATCAAACTGCTGCATTTGGAAGTAAAATTGTTTAACAATATAGGTTAAGAGGTGTTTTTTAAAAAAATAAAACCACAATTTTGCCATGACAACCATTACCACTTACTGGGAGAAAAAGCCTTTGAGAAGCACAAGGTTTGAACAGTTTCTTCCATTCTGCTGCATTCTCAGTTGGAAATGAGATGGGGTATAAAGTATAATTAAATTTTTTTTGATACGCCAAATTATCAAGCTGAAAAACAACGTTAACATTTTATTACAGGTAAGACCAAAAAATCCAACTAATATTTTTTTTATTTCCAACGTTTTAACCCTGCTCTTCTCAACCCCCGAGGGGGGACTCAGAGCTGCCAAACAAAAGGCACAATTCGATGCCCACACAGTAAAATACAATATAAAAACCCAAAACATTCAGCATTAAAATACATTAAAATACAATTAACATTAACACATCACATACATTCACTCAAGTTAAAAACAGTGTTCCGTCCATATCAGGGGATTGAGTCATCTCCAACAACTTGCCCTTACAAATCCAGTCCAAAGTGCTGCATTGTGCTAATGCGCAAACGCCTGGTCCCACAGCCAGGACTTCACTCCTTTCCTGAATGCCAGGAGGGATGTGGTCAATCGTATGCCGCTTGGGAGCGCGTTCCACAGACGGGGAGCCACCACCAAGAAGGCCCTCTCTCTCGTCCCCACCAACCGTGCTTGAGAAATTGGCGGGAGCGAGAGCAGGGCCTCCCCGGACGATCTTAAATTACGAGGTGGGACATAGGGGCTGATACGTTCGGACAAGTAAGCTGGGCCAGAACCGTATAGAGCTTTAAAGGTCAAAACCAGCACTTTGAATTGAGCTCGGAAGTGGACAGGCAGCCAGTGGAGCTGACACAACAGGGGAGTAGCATGCTCCCTGTATGTAGCTCAGGTTAGTAATCTGGCTGCCGCCCGTTGGAGTAATTGTAATTTCCGAACTGTCTTCAAAGGCAGCCCCACGTAGAGTGCGTTGCAGTAATCTATTCGGGATGTGACCAGAGCGTGGACAACCATAGCCAGATCAGACTTCCCAAGGTATGGGCGCAGCTGGCGCACGAGTCTTAACTGTGCAAAACCTCCCCTGGCCACCGCCACTAATTTCCTACATATCTATGTCTTGTTTTAGCTATAAAACAGGAAAGTTTTGAAGGCTTCAACACTAACTAAATATCTGTTAAAGCAAAATGTAATACTTTAAAATAAAATAGTTTATTGATTTATTAATTTCATGTGTATCCTGCCTTTCTCTCAGCACAGCATTCAGGTAAAATAAAAATACAGCTAGAAAATTAATCCAAATTTTTAAATGATTAAAAAATTATTCTGTTCCCCATGAGCAACTATGTTGGCTGAATACTTACTGTTTCTCTGAAGTCATGATGTAATTGGTCTTCTGCAAAAATATGGAATTGTAGAGGGTTGATGCTGAAGATAATGGCTGATCTCAACATAATAATAGTCTCCTCCAACCTCTCACCACAGGCAACCACTGCCAAATGCATCGTCTCAGATGGATGAGGTTTCGAGAAATCATATCTAGTACAAAGGATACAAATGGTACTACTTTCCAAAGAGACAATGCTAAATGTATATATTTTTACATCATATTTAAGGGAAAGATTATTTATATAGATTATATTTGTGTTATTTTACAAATGCTTCAAATTAAAGGAAATTCAGGGATGGTACATGGCAACTACTGAGAGAAATGAAAAAAAGGAAAGATGTTTTCAACTGCTATCAAGGAAACTCTTTTTAACACATAGTTGAAAATCAAAGCCCACTGTAAAGTGGAAATAACCTTAATTTCTAATTTATACACTTATGCCTTGTAGAACCATCGTTCTTTTTCTTTTTCAAAGAACATAGTCAACATGAAAGGAACTGCCTGAAATTGCAACACTTGTTTCCTAAATTATACCTAAATATTTCTTCTCAGAGCTAATGTGATTTTCATACCCTACTTAAAACTTCATTTTTTACTATTAAAAACAGTTATATCCTTTTTTGTATCTGGAAAATGGATCGGTCATAAAAAGAATTCAACAACATGATTTTGTAACAGTAATTCTGATGGCTATGCTATATAAAAACTTGTATGAACAGACTATTTATTTAGTTATTGTGTCAGAAGCAAATTGAGGGTATAGTTGTAAGCAGGGCAGGTTTAACCATTACGCTGACTACACAAGGGCGTAAGGCGTCGTAACCTGGGAGGGGCGTCGCCACCTGGAGGGGGCTCCGTTGCGCTGGCCCCGCCCCACCCCGCTGCTGCCCCGCGCTGCCCCGCCGCGCCAGCTGGGCCTCCGCAACCGGGCCCGGCCCGCCGGCCCCGCCGCCCAGGGTGCTCCGGCCGCGCCTCCCCATGCGCGGAGACCCCCGCGCATGCGCAGAAGCCACCACAGGCACTACGGCGCCTGTAGGAGCTGCCGCGCATGCGCGAAAATCTCCGCGCATGCGCACTGGCTCCAGAGCACGCCTCTCGCTTTGGAGCCAGCGCGCATGCATGCAGTTTCGCACATGCACACTGACTGACGCATGCGTACTGGGCTCCAAAACAGGAGTCGCGCCCCAGAGCCAGCGCACATGCGTGGAAATTGGCGCATGCGCACTGGGCTCCAGGGCGCAACCCGCGCTCGGGAGCCGCGGGGGGGCCGCAATTTTTTTCCGCTTACCCCCCTGGAATAGGTAGGTCCGCCCCTGGTTGTACAATGTTAAAAGCTTGGCATTGTTAAAAGCTTGGCATTGTATTAAATGTCCTTTGACTAGAAGCTAGCCACTTGGAGTACTTTTGGTGTTGCTATAAGAAGGTCCTCCATTGTGCATGTGGCAGGAGTCAGACTGAATTGTAGTACGTAGTCTGTGGTTTGCCTCAGGGGAGAATGCTTGCTCCATCAATGTTTACATTTACACAAATGACCAGCCACTGCCAGAGGGGACAGAGTTTCATCTATGCTGAAGATCATGCCATTACCACCCAAGCTTTGAAATGGTTGATCAGAAGCTCTCTGAAGCTTTAGGCACTCTTACTACCTATTACAGGGAAAACCAGCTGATTCCTAGTCCATCTCAAACGCAGACGTGTGCTTTTCATCTTAAGAACAGACAAGTTATCTCAAACTCTGAGGATTGTCTGGGAAGGAATCCCACTAGAGTATTGCAGCACACCAAAATACATGGGAGTTACCCTGGAACATGCTTCGACTTACAAGAAGCACTGCTTGATTATCAAGCAAAAAGTGGGAACTAGAAATACTATCATACCAAAGCTGACTGGCACAACCTGGAGATCACAACCAGCCACAGTGAAGACATTTCCCTGATGCTTTGCTACTCTGCTGCTGAATACACATGCCCAGTGTGGAGCACATCTCACCACATTAAAACAGTGGATGTAGGTCTTAATGAGACATGCCACATTATCACAGGATGTCTACACCCCACACCACTGGAGAAATTATACTGTTTAGCCGGCATTGCACCAAACATACTCCGGGAAGTAGCAGCCAATAATGAAAGGATCAGCCAGCATGCCAACGTCTTAAATCAAGAAATAGTTTACTAAGATCTGCAGAGATACTTGTAGGAACTCCTCAGCAAGTGAGAGTCCAAAAGTGGCAGGCTAAAACCCGGAACCTCGATCCATGGCTGATACCAGATGAGAGACTCCTTCCTGGGCATACAGACAACTGGGCAACTTAGAAAGCACTGATCAGACTACTCTCTGGCACCACGAGATGCAGTGCCAACCTTAAGAAACGGGCTACAAAGTGGAATCCACAACATGTGCGTGCGGAGAAGAGTATGAACAGGCTATGTCCGTATGACATTTCTTTTTTACACAAAAAAGGCAAGGGGGTAACTGGAAAAACTGCAAAAGTAAAGCACGAAATCCCAAAAGGGATGAATAGTATAAACACCCACTATGAGTCAATTGGAACGTAACACCAAACAGTAAAATACTATCTGAGTTCTCATAGATATGCAATAAACATGCTAGTTTAATCATGCAATAGTGTTAAACAGCAAGAGTAGCAAAAATGGATATACATATATTATTTGTCCCATGCTGTAATTTACTACACGACCATGTGCGTGGTGTAGAAGAACATACACATAAATAAATAATGAATCATGAACACAAACATTATAATAAGTCAATTTTCAGTATACAAGCCAGAAGGATAGATTACAAAGCCTATGTAATGTGTGATTCTTAGTCTCATGAAGAACATCTGTTACATACATATAATTATATACACATCCACTGAAATAAACCGGTAGGTTATATATAAGGCGCAAAACAAATTAATACATGTGTTCTCCTGGCGAATACCGACCCAAACGATAGTCACACGAAGATCTAGTGTAAGTCAAAACAGTCCACCTTATATATAACCTACCAGTTTATTTCAGGAAAAGCCAGGAAGAAGAAATGTATCCCATAACGGTTTAATTTAAACATCTGGATGCATTATAGTTGTACTTGAACTAGACCAATGAGAAAAAGCAAACTCTGCCTTAACTAATTTGGAGTTTAAGTTGTTTAAACACCCATTATTTCGTATTTGGATAATAGGGATCTTAAGAACGATCCAGTAATGAGATTTCTACAAGGAAATGAACCACAGTATTAAGAGCACTCAGGAGCAGGATTGTCTCTCTTTAATTTTGTCAGAAAATTCTGGATCCTGTTCTCTTCTGCCTTTCTTGCTACTGCCAGCAAAAACCTGGCTATGTTGTTTCCCAAATTATCTCTTCATGCCCAGAATAGGATGTTCCTGCCTTAGAAAAGGAAACCAGGAAAGCTCTTTAATGAATCAGAGAAATGACTAATAGGGCACCAAGAAAGGAGGTGTGAAGGAGGATCTTTTGTGGCTCTGGCTCTCTATCTACTCCCAACAGGCCAAAATATGTGAAATAAATAAATATTCAAGCTTTCACTACAATGTTTAGCAAAAGTGAGATACAAATATAGTACAACCATATGTCCATGGATCTGATATCCATAGTTTCACTTACCCATGCTCCAAAAATATTTTTCTTCTCCTGGAAATGTTTGTGGGCCTCTCTAGTACAACTCTATGGTATGTTTCTGCCCGAATTATAGTAAAAACACCATCCCACTTGGTAACATGGGTCCCCTCTACACTGCCATATAACCTAGATCAGGGCTGCCCATGAAGTCGATCGCAATTGACGAGTCGATCCTGGGACCGAAAGAGGTCGATCCCAGCCAGATGGGGCGCTTCTCAGAGGGGGTGGAGCCAGGCCACACCAAGCCACGCCCCCTCCCCTGGCTTCGGCACTCCCAGCAGCTTCTCCAGGCTTGAGGAGGGCAGTGCCAAGCCAGCCTTGTGCTAGCTATGTCACCACTGGCTTGGCATTGCCATCCTCAAGCCTGGAGAAGCTGCTGGGAGCTCCAAAGCCAGAGGGGGGGGGGCTTGGCATGGCATGGCTCCGCCCCCTGGCTTCCGCTCTACCAGCAGCTTCTCCAGGCTTGAGGATGGCTAGCACAAGGCTGGCTTGGCACTGCCCTCCCTCAAGCGTGGAGAAGCTGCTCGTAGAGCTGAAGCCAGAGGGGGGCGAAGCCAGGCTATGCCAAGCTCCGCCCCCGCCCCTTCCCTCTCCAGCCTTGAGGAGGTAGGTAAATCTTTCAGACTTGGTTTTATTATAAGTAGCTCGCATGCTGAAAAAGTGTGGGCACCCCTGACCCTAACCCCCGACCTAGATTATCAAACCAGATAATTCACATTAAGTGCTTTGAACTGGATTATCTGAGTCTACACTGCCATATAATCCAGCTCAAAGCAGATAATCTGGATTTTATATGGCAGTGTTGAAAGGCCATGCATTTACCATGTATGCTGCTAAATAAACAAGTATGATAAATCACCTGTGCTCTGCCTTTTCATAAAGGAGTAGTGGCATTGGTAGCTTTCCTTTGGAGAATGTGCATGTTATGTGTAATTTTTAGATGCCAATCTGATTGCCACAGCAGTCCCTGAATGATATCGCCTTTTATGCAAATTCTAGTTGGCCAATTCAGACAATCATCTTTCCTCTGAATAACCTGATAATCCCACAAGGATTTTGCACACATGCATTCTCTTCATGTTGAGCCTCTCCTTTTTCACTTCTTGTCATAGAGCAATACGCCAGGAAGCCTTCAAGTAACCGTTTTTTAAATTACACCCTAACTGGAAATTCTCGATCACCAAGCTTTGAACAGTGAATTTTTGTCCTTAACATGCAAGTCCTTCCTTTACTTTGTAAACCACTTCCTTTCCACATCAATCTTTTGCTCAAACCTCTAAGCTACATAGAAGAAGTTTCCATTAATTTTTTGAAATGGAAACAACTGTGCCTTTACTGCTGAGCATTCTTCCTACTGCCAAGTGATCTTTGCCTAAAGAGAGAAGCAAGAAAATCTGGCAATACAGTTTTACAGTTCATATGGAATTAAAGACCAAAGATTTATTATTTATTTATTTATTTATTTATTTACATCATTTATATTCCGCCCTTCTCACCCCGCAGGGGACTCGGGGCAAATCACATTGCGCATATTTATTTATTTATTTATTTCCTCAAACTTCTATACCGCCACTTCCCGAAGGCTCAGAGCGGTTTACAAGAATTGAGAGAAACAATAACACAAAATCACCAACAGATAAAGGGAGGGTAGGGAAGGGGAAGGGGGACAGGGAAGGAATTAGGGAAAGACAGGCAAACATTCAATGCCATAGACATACAACATATATAGACAGACAATGAGCTACACAATTAGTCGAGAGCTCATCCCGACCCGGGCAGGCCTCGAACTCATGGCCTTCTGGTCAGTAGAGATCTTATGCAGCTAACACCCAGCCAGCTGCGCCACATTCCCAGTGTCTTTTATTCCATGTTTTTTTCCGGCTAAAGTAAATGCTCAATCTAATTGCAGATTAATACATTTTATTTACTTTAGCAACTAGTCAGTATGCACATGTGATCAGGAAATACGTTATACTCGTGTATACGTTGAGGACAGGTCTGGGGGCCAACATTATGGATTTTAAATATGATCTGTGGATAAATCGGGGATAATTCCATGAAGAAGAGAAAGCACCAATGGTGCCTTCAGAGGAACAGCTCTCACAGTCAGGAAGTTCTTCCTAATGTTCAGGTGGAATCTCCTTTCCTGTAGTTTGAAGCCATTGTTCTGCAACCTAGTCTCCAGGGCAGCAGAAAACAAGCTTGCTTCCACCTCTCTATGACTTCCCCTCACATATTTATACATGACTATCATGTCTCCTCTCAGCCTTCTCTTATTCAGGCTAAATATGTCCAGCTCTTTAAGCCGCTAACCATTCCCACTTGCCTCAAACAGACAAGAGTTCTTTTTCTCACCCTGGACATCATTCCAGAGATATATAAACAGGCAGTAAGCAGCCAGACCTTGAAGCTGCAAGGCCATTCAATGCTAAAAAAGGTGGCCAATGGAACATTCAAACCTGCATCCAACAGACAAGAGTTCCTTCTCCCACCCTGGACATTACTCCACAGATATATAGCCTTCTCTCAGCCTTCTCTCCTGCAGGCGAAACATGCCCAGCTTTTTAAGCTGCTTCTCATAGAGCTTATTGACCCTTGATCATTTTAGTCACCCTCCTCTGGACACATTCCAGCTTGTCTAGATCTCCCTTCAATTGTAGTGTCCGGAATTGGACACAGCATTCCAGGTATGGTCTGACCAAGGCAGAATAGTGGACAGCCTTTCTATTCGGAGATGGAAGTGGCTGATTTTTAATAAAATATAGGGCTGTTTGATCAAAAAGTGAGAGTTTCAAAACTCGTTTCGGATCTAGTCATAGCATTTCGGATTATTTAGACTTCTAAAAAAAATTCCAATAATTTTCGAAATTGATTTAGAAGTATTTCCGAAATTCGGAAGTCTTCGGAAGTCTTCAAAAATGGCTTCCGCTGTCAAAAAATGGGCAAAAAAATCAGCAGAAGGGAGAGTCATCTGCTAGCCATCAACCAATAAGCAATCAGCAAGAATTTGGAATTCGGATTTCAGAATTCCTTTTGAAAGGGCTGCTCTCAAAATTGCTAAAAAAAAGTCGGAAGTATCTGAAATTTGAAAACAGCCCTGGTACTCACACTGATCTGCCAATAAGTTGACCCAGGTTTATGGGATTGATGTTTTGACTAAAATTTCTAGACTTATACATGAGTAATTGGGTATATAGAGTATGTAATGCATTTAAAAATGGGAACCTTTTTATAAATGAGAAAGACTAGTAGGATTAAGAAAAATGAGTAGCAAGGACCCACCCCTCTAATTAATAGTTTCTTCAAACTCTGTAAAAACAATTCAGATACCTTTTAACATATCCAAAAAAGTTTCTTGAGCAGTTAAGACTGTCAAAGCCTACCTACGAGCAGCTTCCCAAAAGCAGTTCTTTCCACAAACATCAGAGGGCAGCATCCAATAGGAATTCCAGTAAGACACAGACACATTCTCACACCTAACAGGATGAAATAGAAACAATCCTGTATGAATGTTATTTGTTTTATTTAAAGGTAGTAATGGAGGAATTCTGTTTGTTTATAAAAAAATATCATTATTTAATACTATCTGCGCCTGAGGGCAGGCCTTAATACATTGTGCAATGTAACTCTGTATCTTATCAGGTCAAATGGATCTTAAGCATAAACCCCAAGCACAGACATACTGAGATGTGGTATAAGGATAATGCTATGAAAATATATTGAGAAATAAATCATAAAAATACTATATAAAGCTTTTCAATCGTCACTTCTCTGTAAGTGTGCACAGGGTGAGAAACTTAGCCTATATTTAATCATCATGTATGAATCTATACCAGGGCTGCACAGGAAGTCGATTGCGATCAACCACTTGATCGCAGGACCGAAGGAGGTCGATCGCAGCCGGATGGGGGCGCTTCTCAGAGGGGGCGGAGCCAGGCTACGCCAAGCCCTGCCCCCTCCCCGGCTTTGGCACTCCCAGCAGCTGCTCCAGCCATGAGGAGAGCAGGGCCAAGCCAGCCTTGTGCTAGCTATGCCACCACTGGTTTGGCACTGCCATCCTCAAGCCTGGAGAAGCTGCTGGGAGCTCCAAAGCCAGAGGGGAGGGGGCGGGGCTTGGCATGACCTGGCTCCGCCCCCCTCTGGCTTCCGCTCTACCAGCAGCTTCTCCAGGCTTGAGGATGGCAGTGCCAAGCCAGTGGTGGCATTGCTAGCACAAGGCTGGCTTGGCCCTGCTCTCCTCAAGGCTGGAGCAGCTGCTTGGAGTGCCGAAGGCAGATGGGGTGGAGCCAGGCCCCACCAAGCCCCGCCCCTCCCCTCTCCAGCCTTGAGGAGGTAGGTAGATCTTTCTGACTTGGTTTTATTATAAGTAGCTCGCATGCTGACAAAGTGTGGGCACCCCTGATCTATATATGTTAGTATGTTTTTTTAAATCAATTAAAAAAACCTGGGTTGACTTACTTTGGGTTAATGTGAATACTATACTTTAACACACACACCCCCGGGGGGGGAGAGAACCCTCCCTTTCTCTGAGTAGAGTGACAAATGGCAAGAGATTAGCTATCTGAACCTAAAAGAAGCACTGACTTCCTCTATTCTCTTTGCTGCAGTGCCGCTTCTTGTCTCTTTGAATGCCTGGCTGAGAAAATAGTGGAGGTAGCTTTCCCCGCTCTGCGGAATGACACTGAACCTATCCATGGCACATATCAAAATCCACCAACTTAGCTCCCAAACCTATCTTCAACTTATACATGAGTATATACAATAATACTTGGAGGGTTTTTTTTTAACACAACAAAATTTGAGACGTTTGTGCATGTTTTTATTTGTTTTTGCAGTGCAAGCTATTTATTACAAGCAGACATGATAGCAAATAATTCTACTAGGAACACTGGGTCTCAAAATATTAAGAACCTTGGAGGTCAACTACCTCATTTAATTGAGTTGAATATTTTGTTATGTGAATGACTTCTCCATTCAATCATTTATCTGTGTCTGACAAAAAGCAAAATGAGGAGCTTTTGTAAATAAACTTGAGAATGTTAAACCAAAAGTTTTTAAAGGGAAAGACTCTAAAACCGTCATTCCCAAAGTGGGTGATACCACCCCCTGGGGGGCACTGGAACGATCAGGGGGGTGGTGTTGGCCACCTTGGTTGGCCCCGCCCCTTCCAAAATGGCTGCTGGCCCCCTCTGCCAGCCTGCATCCGCACCCATGCCACTTTGCCTCCAAGTCAGCGCAGAGGGGTTCCTCCTCCTCCTCTTTGGCAGCGAGGAGTCAAGGGGAGGCACTTGGAGGCAGAGGGAAGAGATCCCCACATCGGGGGCTGGGGAGGAAGAGGGAGGCAGAGGCGTGGACACTGTAGGTGCTGGATCTGAACAGAGGGAGCGAGCAGGCAGCCAAGGGCAGAGGCCCTGGGGAAGGAAGGAATGCAGGCAGGCAAGCAGACCGGGGCCTTCCTGCCCTCCCCCCCCCCAACATGTCTCTCTTCGCCACACTCGTAGTCTTCGGCTGCTCTCCTCTTGCTGCCCCTTGGCCCTGCTGTTGGCCTGGCTGCTGCTCCCATCCGGGGGCAACTGGAGCAACAAGAGGAGAGCGGCTGAAGACTTCAAGTGCGGTGAAGTGAATCAGATTGGGGGGGAAGACACTGGTCTGCTTGCTTGCCTGCATTCCATCCTT
This sequence comes from Anolis apletophallus, assembly GCA_030556195.1. Taxonomy (NCBI): domain Eukaryota; kingdom Metazoa; phylum Chordata; class Lepidosauria; order Squamata; family Anolidae; genus Anolis; species Anolis apletophallus. The sequence goes on from JARBWK010000009.1 coordinate 65,153,490, forward strand.
CCTTCCCTTCTTTCGCATTTCTTTCCCTTTTCCTTCCTTCCATCCATCCTTTCCTTCCATCCTTCCTTCCTTCTTTCTGCCTTAATCCCTTCCCTCCCTTCGACTTTCCTATCTTTTCCATTTCTTCCTTCTTTCCCTCTGCATTTGGCTGCTCCCTCTTTCCATTCATATTTAGCTCCGCCGCCTCATCCTCGCCCTTCGCGGCCGACCACCAAACGAGAGAATAGTAGCAGCACAAAGGCCAGTATTCCATTTTCGGCATATCAGGTTTTTGTGCCAAATTTGGTAAAGCTCCATCATTGTTTGAGTTCACAGTGCTCTCTGGATGTAGGTAAACCACAACTCCAAAACACAAGTCCAATGCCCTTCCATTTACTTCAGGAGACTATTATTATTGTTATTGTTATTATTGCTCCTCCAGTAATTCTATTTTTCTGCCTGGCAGAAAGAAGGGGCTGGACTAGATGACCTTTGGGGTTCCTTTCCAACTGTATGAGTCTAATAATAATAATAATAATAATTGAATTCTATCTTCCTGCCTGACAGAAAGAAGGGGCTGGACTAGATGACCTTTGGGGTTCCCTTCCAATTGTACGTCTAATCATCATCATCATCATCTAATTCTATCTTCTTGTCTGGCAGAACGAAGGGGCTGGACTACATGACCTCTGGGGTTCCCTTCCAACTGTATGTCTAATAATAATACAGCTTTATTATATTTTACGAAAAAGGTAGAAACATTAATACATATATCTTTCTGTTTAATTGCTATTAAATGTTTTAAAAAATAATTTCTAGGGGGGCGCTGAGTAAAAAAATTTCTGGAAAGGGGGCGGTAGGCCAAAAAAGTTTGAGAACCACTGCTCTAAAAGAAATGGAAGTGTCACAAGATTTTATTGTAGCGATGCCTAACCTATATTCCCAATGAGAGGCCACTTAAAAAGTATGAAGAAACAGAATTGTTATATTGGTCAGGAGATCAGGTAAGACTGCATGTTACACACAGAATGTATAATCTGCAAAACAGGGCTCTTTTCTACACTGTCATTTAATCCAGATTATCAAATCAGATAATCTTGATTTTATATGGCAGTGTAGAAGGAGGCCTATATCAACAATTTGAAGAAATTGATACCAAATAGTAGAAAATGGCAAATAATCGGTATTTGATTAAAGTTAACAGAAAATGTGCAAATGCAGGGTTACGACTGCATTTTAAAGAAAAAAACCCACAGGTGATTTACATATATTTACACTGAGTGATGAAAACATCCACTGTTAAAAATATTCAGTTGGTAATCAAAATTGAGATTGTAGTCAAGAAATCAGAAGAAAACTAGGATTCAGAAGAAATAAGGCAAGAACCTCAAGTGCAAAGATACATAATTGAACATGGAAGTTGCCAATGTTCATATTCCATCACAGTGTAGGAATAAGAATCAACATAAGTGGAGGAATCTAAGATTTTTGGGTTATGCTGAAAAAACTAAAGGTTTTCGTTTTGATTTAGGAAATGGAAAGGTTTTGATTTCAATGGAGAAACATCAGGTATGGGTTGATATTCATCAAAATTCTGAAGTATTCTTTCCATTTCATCAGAGATCAGTATCCCAGGGTTCAGAGTTAGCTAAAACAGCTGGGCCCAGTAGTGGGATAAAAGCAGAAGTAGTTGAAGAAGTGTCTGAGGAGTCTGGTGTTGTACCTGAAGAAATGGCTAGCAGTGAGCAACAGGAAAGTGTTGAGGTTGAAGTGGAACTTGAATTACTTCTGAGAAGAAGTCAGCGCTCCAATAAAGGAGTGCCACCAGATAGGTTCATGGTACAGTGTGTATTGACTGAAGAGGATCAAGGTGTGTGTATTGAGCCTCGAACGTACAGTGATGTGTTGAAATGTGATTCAGTGGAAAGAGGTCACTGGAAAAAGGCTATGGACACTGAGTATAAATCTTTAGTTGATTTAGGAGTTTTGAGATTGTGTCCAGACCTGTTGGGAAACCAGTAATTGGTTCCGTTGGGTATTCAAGAAAAAGGTATTGTCTGATGGTTCTTTTAAATACAAGGCAAGATTAGTTGCACAGGGTTGTTCACAGGTTATGCATGAGTCGTATGATGAAACATTCGCTCCTACTGCGAAGGCAGAGTCATTGAGGATGTTAGTGGCCTTATAGTATGATTTCAAAATGAGACATTTTGATTTTGAGAGATAATTATTTGAATGCTAAACTTGATGAAGAGATTTACTTAGAACCTGCAGGTTGTAAAGTCAGCCACAACAATGTATAAAAGGCCTTATACGGTTTACGTCAGTCATTTTGTGCATTGAAGTTTTGTTGAAATTAGGGTTTGTTTCTAGTGTGGCTGATTCATGTGTCTATACAAGAAGTAAAGGAGTAGAACAAGTTTTTATTTTGATTTATGTAGATGACTTGTGTTTGGTGGCTAAGTCAGATGACGTCCTTAATAAAGTTTTTAAGGAATTAAGTAAGTATTTTAAGTTGAAAGATCTTGGAAGTGTTAAAATATCTTGGAGTAGAAATGTTGAATTCCACTCAAGGTGTGTTCCTTAGTCAGAAAAAGAAGATACATCAGTTGATTGAAAAGTTGGGCTGAAAGATGCAAATCCAGTACAGACTCAATGATTGAAGATTTTTTGAGTCAGACATGTGAAGAACGTTTTCCTAATGTACAGTTGTACCATTCAGTGATAGGTAGTGTTTTGCATATTGCAAACTGGACACGGCCTGACATTGCTTATGCAGTTGGCATTTTAAGTAGAAAAGTGGCTTGTCCTACAACCAAAGATGGTTGGGTTTGAAGAGAGTACTTAGGTATTTAAAAGGAACTGTGAGTTATAGTTTGTTTTATCCTTTGTTGGAAAGTGAGAAGCTGGAAGTTTTTGTTGACAGTTCGTTTGCTGATGAGGAGACAGGAAATCAGTGACAGGTTATTTTGTCAAGTATGGGGACAAACCCATTTGTTGGAGATCAGAAAACAAAGTTCGGTTGCTGTGTCTACAGCGGAATCAGAATTTGCTACTCTTTCGATAGGGAATGAGTTAATTTGGGTTCAGCAGTTGTTAATTGACCTGGGTTTAAAGTTTGAAAAACCCATAGTGGTGAATGAAGACTCACAGACCTGCATAGCTTTGGCCATGAATGAGAGCATGAAAAGCAAAACGAAATACATTGCAGTAAAATATCAGAATGTGAGGCATTTGTTAAAACAGGGTATGATTGTTCTACAGTACTGTAGATCTGAAGAGAATGTTGCTGATATATTCACCAAAGCTTTACCAGCCATGCAACATAAAGTGTTATGTGCAAAAATGGGGTTAATTGCTGTTAGTGCATAAAATGTAGTCTGCTTTGTTTAAATGTTTTTAGTTATCATTTGTACAATATAATTAGAAAGGAGCCTGTTGAGATTAAAAATGTAAGTGGGCAAATTATATTGTAAAATGTAAGAATAATGTAAAATATGTATTAAGTTTAAATGGGACTACTTGGAGTAAGTTTGTTACAAACTTACTTGAAGCCAGAAGCCTCCAGAAGGTGCTGGAAAAAGTCACAGCTGTAGGTGTTTTGCAGCTATTCCTGTATAAAATAAGGCAGCTGAGAGACTGACCTTGGGTGAGGAATTTTTTTTTTGAAGAAGCCAGCAACTTTGCAGAAGACGTCGAAATAAGACGGAAGGAAGATTTATGTTGTTCTTATGGAACTAAACTGTAAGACTGTTTGTTTTACATGTTGCTAATACTGTCTATTGTTGTGCCTGAACATATTTTGTTTAAAGAGCTTTATTTTTTGAAACAAATGACTCTTGGAATCTTTCAACTACAGAGAGCCAGCTTAATTGACCAAAACAGTACTCAGGTCAATACAGAAACTCAACATGGGTTAGTAAAATTCTCTCTGCATTACTTCGTGAACGAAAATTCAGGAAGGACTCATCCCACGCTTTTTACAAGCACATTGATGACTAAAAAGGCCAATCTGAGATAGGCAAGTTCGGTTGCAGAAAGCCCAGCAGAAAGTCTCCTTGGGTGATGTTTTTTCCAAGTTGCGGTTCTTTCTGCATTGTTGTTTCTCTTCGAGACCCATTCGGCATGTCTTCTCGAAAGAGACCGCAGCATTGTGGATAGTGCGTCTCCATGCCTCCCGATGTGAGGCCAGGGTGGACCATTGTTGGTGATCAATCTGGCCGAGCCTGAGATGTTGTTTCAGGGAGTCCTTATCTCTCTTTTTGGGGGCACCTCTCTTGCGCTGACCCGTGGCGAGTTCACCATAGAGTAGTATCTTTGGGAGGCGGTGGTCCTCCATCCTAGAGGTGTGCCCTGCCCAGCGCAGCTGTGTTCTCAATAGCATGGCCTCAACGCTGGTGATCCCTGCTTGCTCAAGGACAGCAACATTAGTCACATAGTCAGTCCAGTGTATATTTAGGATTGTGCGAAGACTGCGCTGTTGAAAGCGTTCGAGGAGTCGTAGGTTTTGTCGATAGGTGACCCATGTTTCAGACCCATAGAGGAGAATAGACAGTACGATAGCTCTGTACACACTTATTTTGGTGCTTTGCCTCAGGTGCTTGTTGCTCCAGACTCTTTTGTGAAGCCTTCCGAATGCACGATATGCCTTTGATAATCTGTGATCTATCTCTTTGTCAATCTTGGCGTCTGAAGAGATGATGCTTAGATGATGGTTAGTAAAACTAAAATAGTAGTAAAAGAAGATAGACACAACCTCCTCTGTGGGTTGAGAAGAGCAGGGTACAAATGCTTGAAATGAATAAATAAACCATGGCCCTGAGCCTACAAGACTTGAGCAAGACAGTTTGAACACAGGATCTGAAAAAGAAAACACTGTATTTCCTTAGGTCATCATTGTAGATATCTAATTGGCCAGATTTCAGTTCTTTATAAGTAGAAACCAATTGTAATATACTTGTTTAGACATGACAGTTTTACTACTGCAAAACTGCTGTACTTTCACTAAACAGTTAATTACAAAGCTGCAAGCCTCATCACGAAATAGTGCTGAGTTTCAAAAAGTAACTAATCCTTGCTGTTCCCATAATTTAACTAAACTAACAGAGAGAGACAAATCTGCAATTGCACACTGAATTGCTTTCATCGCATTAAGACATTACGCTCATGACACAATTGAAGTGTATTACACCGATACTCCTTTTAATAAACGAATTTGCAACACCTGCATTGGTAACAGGATTGCACCAGGACTGATACAACATCTCATTTCCAGTCATATGAGCTGCCTAACCCAAAGGGCAGCTCATTAAATCAAACCTTTAAGATCAAAAATCACAACAAACTTTCCTGTTTAAATCTAACCTCCACCTCTTTTAATTACAGACTTCGAACAAGCCACTATGAGGATCCTTTAAAATAGACACATGAAGAGGTGGAGCAGGGGCAGAAGATTGCTTCGTGTCTTTTCTAGAGCATACTACATTGAGTCAAAAGAACCCCAGGCAATGTATTGTCCAAGGCTTTAATGGCCGGAATCACTGTGTTGTTGTAGGTTTTTTCGGGCTATACGGCCATGTTGTAGAGCAGGGCTGCTCACAGCGTCGATCGTGATCAACCAGTCGATCGCAGTCCCCGAGCTGGTAGATCGCAGTTGGATTTCTGTGGGGCGCTTCTGCCCCCAACGCGGCGCATCTCCCTTGGGGCTTCCTCATGCTGCCCGAGGCAACTCCCCCGTCTCCATCCTCAGTGCAGTCGCAGCGTGGCCTGAGGAGGAGGGAGGGAGGTAGGAGGGCAGCAGAGCAAAGGAGGGGGTGGGCGCCCGACCCGTGCATGTGCATTTGGAGCGTGCGGCGGCACGCAAAGACGGGCCACGAGGGAGGACATCAAAGCCACACGCTCCAAGTGCGCATGCGCGGGCCAGGCGCCTCCCCCCTCCTTTGCTCTGCTGCTCTCCTTCTTCTCCCTCTTTCCTCCTAAGGCCTCGCTGCGACGACACTGAGGATGGAGGTGGGGGAGTTGCCTCAGGGGCAGCATGAAGAAGCCCCGAGGGAAATGCGCCGCGTGCGGGGCAGAAGCACCCTACAGAAATCCGGCAGCGAGTTCATCTGCTTGGCCACATTGATCAGCATTGAATGGCCTTGCAGCTGAAAGGTCTGGCTTCTTACTGCGTGTTAATATATCTGTGGAGTAATGTCAAGGGTGGGAGAAGGAACTCGTCTGTTGAATGCAGGTTTGAATGTTCCATTGGCCACCTTGATTAGCATTGAATGTCCTTGCAGCTTCAAGGTCTGGCTTCTTACTGCGTGCTTATATATCTGTGGAGTAATGTCCAGGGTGGGAGAAGGAACTCTTGTCTGTTGGATGCAGGTTTGAATGTTCCATTGGCCACCTTTTTTTAGCATTGAATGGCCTTGCAGCTTCAAGGTCTGGCTGCTTACTGCCTGTTTATATATCTCTGGAATGATGTCCAGGGTGAGAAAAAGAACTCTTGTCTGTTTGAGGCAAGTGGGAATGGTTAGCGGCTTAAAGAGCTGGGCATATTTAGCCTGAATAAGAGAAGGCTGAGAGGAGACATGATAGCCATGTATAAATATGTGAGAGCAAGTCATAGGGAGGAGGGAGCAAGCTTGTTTTCTGCTGCCCTGGGGACTAGGACGCAGAACAATGGCTTCAAACTACAAGAAAGGAGAATCCCCCTGAACATTAGGAAGAACTTCCCGACTATGAGAGCTATTCAGCAGTGGAACTCTCTGCCTCAGAGTGTGGTGGAAGCTCCTTTTTTGGAGGCTTTTAAACAGAGGCTGGGTGGCCATCTGTCTAGGTAGATCATTGTGACTTGGTTGTTTTATAAGTAGCTCGCATGCTGAAAAAGTGTGAGCACTCCTGTTCTAGAGGCATTCTCTCCTGACGTTTCACCTTCATCTATGGCAAGCATCCTATAGCCCAAAAAAACCTACAACAATGCAACCTCAGGCATGTTTTCTGCTTTTATGGTAATGTTTCTGTAAGAGTATGGGTCTTTCCTGCCAGAAGAACTAGAACAGGAATAAGAATATTGCATCATAGCTTTCATCTTACTAGTAAGAAGAGACTAAAATGATTTGTATAGGCACGACTAGAGATCTCACTGTACAAATTGAATCCCTGTCTTCATCTTGCTTAGAGATTTTGAATCATCAATTATCTTAAGATACAAAATCAGTTTAATGCACCATGATGCTCAGTTTCCAGTGTTTAGGAAAAACAGGAAATGACATTATTTATTTATTTATCTATCTATTGATCTATGTACTATATTTATATACCACTTTTCTCACCCCTGGGTTTACAACAAATCAATGGCAAAAATTAAATGCCATATACATGTAGAAAGAAAAAATCATAATAACTAAACACTAACATATAACTATAAATTAAAATAATTAAAACCATTAAACATAAGACATAAATAACATTAAAACATTAAGTCAAAGCATCAAAAACATCATAGTATAAATATTAAAATTACATGATCCAAAAATCATACACCATAGCCATTCTGAATTGTCATTGCACATATTTCCTAATTATTCTTTGCACTGCATTATTTTACTGGCCAAGGGTTTGGTCCCACAACCACATCTTTCTTTTCTAAAAGCCAGGAGGGATGACGCTGATCTAATTTCACTGGGAAGAGAGTTCTAGGGCCGAGGAGCCACCACTGAGAAAGTCCTGTCTCTTGTCCCCACCAACCGCACTTGCAACGGAGGCGGGACTGAGAGCAGGGCCTCCCCAGAAGATCTTAACCTCTGTGATGGTTCATAGAGGGAGATACGTTTGGGCAGGTAAGATGGGCTGGAACTGTTTAGGGTTTTATACGTGAAAGCTAACACTTTGAAATGCACTTGGTAGCAAACTGGCAGCCAATGAAGCTGATGAAACAGGGGAGTTGTGTGTTCCTGTATGCTGCCCCAGTTAGAAATCTGGCTGCCACTCGTTGGACCATTTGAAGCTTTAAAGACAACTCCACATAGAGTGCGTTGCAGTAATCTATTCTTGATGTAACAAAAGTGTGGACCACCTGCAGTGCTGAAAATAAATTACAATAAGACCCATGTATCCGCAGAAGATACGTTTCTGGCCAGACTGTGATTACGTGGAACTGCAGATATGACGGAACATGTTTAATTACTCTGTTTCCAGTCCCAAGATACCAGAGTTGTGTTGGAAGACCTAGAGATTCATGGAAGAGTATACCACAGAGTTGTCCGGAGGAACTAGTACCTAGAGACCATTTTCTACTCTGGGCATAAGTAAGAGATCCACAGATATGGGTTCTGTGGTTAAAGGGAGTCTTATTGTATTCTTATGAAATAAAATATGAATCTGAGCCTTGACACACCCATTTTCAGGTTTGAAATGACACTTTCGTTTTGTATACATTCATTATGTATGTAATCTGTGCTCTGGAGTTAGAAAGAGGAATTATCTTGAACTTCTCTTGGCATAAGGGATCCAATCAAAATAGATTTACAGTGTTCCCTCGCTACTTCGCAGTTTGCTTATTGTGGACTCGCTGTTTCGTGGATTTCAAAAAATATTAATTTAAAATATATATCATGGTATTTTTGTTGTTTTGTGGGGTTTTACCACTGCCACACTCCAAGGCACTTTCCCTCCTCAGTCCTCCCTCCAGCCTTGAAAGGCCTTTCCTTCCTTTCCTTCACTTAATTTTAAGTTTATAAAGACTTAAAATAGTGTATAACTACTAAAATAAGGTATAAATATTAAAATAGAGCATCCCTACATTGCGGGTTTTCACTTATTGCGGGAGGTCCTGAAACCTAACCCCAGCAATAAGTGAGGGAACACTGTACCCAGTTTCGAGCTCAGTCATAAGGAATGAAGATTTGCTGACAGCAATCTACACTGTACAGCTATGATTGCTTTACATAGGTCAACTCATAAAAAATGTTCAGGAGCAAAAGATAGAGAAAATGTAATGCCAAACTGTTATTTGCGCATACTTTAGAGACCATTTACAACAGGGCTGCCCAGGAAGTCGATCACGATCGACCAGTCGATACCGGGACCGAAGGAGGTCGATCCCAGCCAGATGGGGAACTTCTCAGAGGAGGGCGGAGCCAGGCCGTACCAAGCCCCACCCCCTCACCGGCTTTGGCACTCTCAGCAGCTGCTCCAGGTTTGAGGAGGGCAGCGCCAAGCCAGCCTTGTGCTAGCTATGCCACCACTGGCTTGGCATTGCCATCCTCAAGCCTGGATAAGCTGCTGGAGCTCCAAAGCCGGGGGGGGGGGGCTTGGTGCGGCCTGGCTCCGCCCCCCTGTGGCTTCCGCTCTACCAACAGCTTCTCCATGCTTGAGGATGGCAGTGCCAAGCCAGCCTTGTGCTAGCTATGTCACCACTGGCTTGGCATTGCCATCCTCAAGCCTGGAAAAGCTGCTGGGAGCTCCAAAGCCAGAGGGGAGGGGGCGGGGCTTGGCACGGCCTGGCCCCGACCCCTCTGGCCAAGCCCCGCCCCACCCCCTCCCCTCTCCAGTCTTGAGGAGGTAGGTAGATCTTTCTTACTTGGTCTTAATATAAGTAGCTCGCATGCTGAAAAAGTGTGGGCACCCCTGATGTACAACAAGTCCTAAAACAAGTTGACTAGCTTCCCTATTTGCTTCCCGGCAGAATTCATGGTAACAAGAAAGAAAATGGTTTCACTTGCTTGTTTAAGCAAATATAGGAAAGGTGTGCTAGCAATATCTGTAACAGTGCTCACCTATCTTGTTTGCCTTTATCAATTAGAATGGATCCAAACTGCAATTAAGGTCAGCATTGAATGTAAATGATTTGTAAATTTTACAAGACTAATCCCTCATGTCCTGGGGTGCTTATCTAGGATAAGAAGTGTTGCATCTTTCTACACAAATAGGTTTCCCAAGTTATTTAGGGGAAAGAGCACTGCTCCATTTTGAGCCCCTCCAAATAGGAATTCAAGGCATACAGAGTTCCAGACAGTTCTCTTGCTTCCTGCTAATATTCATTGTTTTCCTTGTTATCCACCTCTGTGAACAAGGCATCTAGGGAAAGAAGTTGTTAACATGAAACATGAATTACTAATATCAGTCAGTCAGTCAGTCACGTTTATTGAGTAACCGTCAGGTCATTTCAAATAAAAGAACAGCAGAGTAGTATACTAATATCACCAAATCACAAAGGCAAATATAATCTATACAGTGTGAACGGAGGGAAGGGTCGACAGCACTTGAAATGCTCCGGAATGTCAAATACAGGCCTTTCTGCTCATTATCCAACCATCAGTAGATCAGAAACCCTGCAGCAATTCTTTCAGGTAATTAGTTCCATTGTGAGATGAGGAGAATTATCACTATCCTATCCAAATGAACTAAACAGAACAGACTACATAAAATAAATTCCTAAATATATTATCTCATTGAATAAGGCTTTCTTCCAGTAACAGAAGGATCATTATGTAAACATATAACAAAATTACATGGCTATGAAGGAAGCTTTAGGTGCTCTTACAGCCTATTACAGGGAAAACCAGCTGATTCCTAATCCATTTCAAATGCAAACTGTGTGCTTTTCATCTTAAGAACAGACAAGCATCTCGAGCTCTGATGATTACCTGGGAAGGAATCCCACTGGAGCACTGCAGCACACTGAAATACATGGGAGTTACTATGGACCATGCTCTGACTTATAAAAAGCACTGTTTGACTATCAAGCAAAGGTGCTAGAAATAATATTGTACGAAAGCTAATTGGCGCAACCTGGGGATCACAACCAGACACAGTGAAGATATCTGCCCTTGCATTTTACTACTCTACTCCTGCATATGCATGCCCAGTGTGGAAAACATCTCACCACGCTAAAACAGTGGATGTGGCTCTTAATGAGACAGGCCACATTATCACAGGATGTCTACGCCTGACATCACTAGAGAAATTACACTGTTTAGCTTGTATCGCATCACCTGACATCTTCTGGGAAGTAGCATCTAACAATGTAAGGACCAAAGGCATTGACATCTTCGGTCCACCCTCTGTTCAGATATCAGCCAACATGCCAACACCTTCAATGAAAAAACAGCTTCCTAAGATCTACAGAGATACTCACAGGAACACCTCATTAAACAAGAGTCCAAAAGTGGCAGATTAATAACCAAAACCTCAATCAATAGCTGAGACCAGATGAGAAACTTGTTAAAAAAAAAAAAGGTTTGTTGCAGAGTATAAAATGCAGCAGAGAAGCAGTTCAAAAGAGTTTACAGCAAATGTGGCATATGAGGACTCAAACTGGAAATAAAACATCTGAGCAAACAAGCCATGTTATTAAAGCATTTCTACTTTATTGTAGAAAGCAACAGAAAAGCAGTAATACACATGCAACAGCATGTTTAACAAGTTAGAACAGGAGAAAACATACCATGAGGCACACAAAATGGAGGCATACAGCAGAAGACTAACAGCAACTCTAAACTCCTCCCTTCTTCATCGCTGTGATTGGAAGAGAGAGTGAGCCAATAGGCAGAGCCTAGTAACAGTGATTATTTCTTCCAACTATATTACTAACTCTACCACTAGATGGCTCTCATGAGAGAGGAAATCTGCTCACTTGCATCCACTCTCATGAGACCAAAACATCACATCCATCTAGACTTCAGTATAAACATATTGAACTACAGCATTTTGCCATTAATTTCAACAAAACTCCCTCTTGGGCACATAGAAGAGTGGATGACCTAGAAGACACTGAACAGGCTGCACTCTGGCACCACAAGATGCAGAGTTAACCTTAAGAAATGGATCTACAAAGTGGAGTCCATGACATGCGCCCTGCCACATGTACAATGGAGCGCCTTCTCACAGTGACACCAGAGACGCTCCATGTGGCCTGCTTCTGGTCAAAGGACATTTTGCATAATGCCAAGTTGTTGTTTTTTAAAAAAACGTTGTGTTTTTAAATGCATTTTAACTGAACCATCAATTTGGTTCTGACACAATAAAGAAATAAATAAGAATGCTATATGTTAGTGGAAAGTGCTGATGGTACCTCAAATGGCACATAAATATTTTTGCCAGAGGAAAGTTTAAACACAGGCAGCACATGTGTTACATGAGGAATCCATTCTGGGATCCTTCAGGTATAATGATGTTAATGTATAATCTGGAACCATATTTTTCTTAAATGAAATGAATGACACACCATATAATTGCACTAGGATCTAAATGGCTAGAGAAGATGTAGTACCCCAAATGGAGCACAACTGTGATACTTTTTTGCCAGACTTCACTTAGGATTAATGTTACACGAACGTGCATTATACACAGGCTGACTGTTGTGCAAATGAACAACATGTATATTATACTTATAAATTAGGTGATCTTTAATTTGTTCAGAAATCCCACTGGGCCCACTTTCACATAAGCTCCATTAAATATGCAAAGTAAGAGAATTGATATGTATTTACTGCATGTAAAAGACTGCAATGCTTAATCCTCTTAAAGGGCTTGTCTGATATTCTTATAGTAACAGTGCCACAATTGCGATGCCGTTTTGTTACTTATTGTTACCAGCAAAAGTTGCTTCCTTGGAGAGTAAGAATAAGAATAAGAATGGAGAATAAAATGGGACCCAGGGAAGTGGGTTGAGTCTGTAGGCTGACTTTCTGTTGATCTCTTAGCATGAAAATATTCCATCTATATGATATTTCACAGTCCTTAGGAAATTTATGGCAGCAACCATGATTTGCATCTTTCTGGATCGTACAAGTTCACTCCACTCCCATAAATGTGTAAATATGCTTTATACTCAAGCATTTATTACTACTTTGTACTGCATCCAAAGAAGTGGGTTCATATCCACAAAATCTTATGAGAAAATAAAAACCAGTTCATCTTCAATGGGCTACCACATTTTTCTACCCTTTCCTTCTTCATTTCCTCTGAAAATTGCCAGTCAGCTCAAAATTAGCACTGCCAAGTTATTAACTTGAACCAGACACAGGGAATGTAAATCATTCTAGTGTTTAAGGAACTGGCTGGCAGTCGATGTTTTAGTAAAAAAATTTAACTGCCAGTTCACCAAATTTCTGGTAATTGCATGTAAAACTCCATCCTGTTTAAGAAACAGGTAGCCAAAGAAACACCACATATAACCTGCCTATGACTGAGATCACTGACAAAAGCTAATGGTATCTGAAGTAAAGAAAGAGGTAACTGGAAAAGGCTTTCGTAGGAACTGAATATTATCTGTAAAGTTCTCTTTCAGAGAGGTTTCTCTCATATCTATTTCACTATCCTTCTAATAGTGGAGACCAGCCATCCAGGGGGACATCTGAACAGCTCCGTCATCTTGAAATGTGTGAGAGTGTGTCAGGGGAACAAACTGCATGATTTACAGAGCTGATCTGGGTTAATACAGACGTAATGTGGCCTTGAACTGCATTAAGAAAGGCGGCGTGTTTCTCCAAATTGTCTCCCAAGAATCCAGAGCAAACTTTGGGCCCAGGTAAGCCGTTGAGTCAGTTTGGAGATGGAATTAGCCACAACTGTTTTACATGGTCCTACGCTCAGGCGGCTCAGGAACATGGGATGGCACTCAAATTCCCCTCAAATTTTGTTCACAGTGGCAGCCAGTGGGCATGACATAGCTAGTGTCCATCAGTTGGCCAAAGCACAATGGTTGACAAGGAGAAAAGGAGGGGTGATACCTCCAGGTGACAGTTAAAGGACTCTAGCCATATCAAGAATGGAAAGGAAACCATAAAGGTGACTATCTGGCAATCAGGACTCCTTCCGGCCTCTGTAGCAGCTGACAAGCTGACGGTCAAAGCCACACCAGGTCCAATCTGGAATTACACTCTGATTAAACATCGGGATAAAGGGTCACTGTAGATGTGCTCCTGTTCTTCCATGCCGTCTTATTATCTACAATTGTAATGACTGCTCCTATTTTGTATGCATTTATCTAATTAATTGTAAAATTAGGATGTACAGACATAAACTAAATAAACAAAATTAATAATAAAGCAACAATAAATGAAGTCAGCTAGGTTATCAAAGAATACATCTGCCAGGCAGCCCAATACTATGCATCAGTTAAATAGAGCTGTATTTTAATCAGTGTCCTGCTTTCCTTCGTATAGTGTGGTATAGTGGTTGGGTGTTGGACTAGCACACTGGAAGACCAATGTTTTAATTCCTGCTCAGTCATGGAAACTTACTGGTTGGCCTTGGAAAAATCACAGTCCCAGGCAAAGGCACAAAACTATATGTCAGAAATAATTTGAAGACACAACAACAACGTCTGCTTTCCAGCTGATCTATTTTTTTCTGTTATCCTTTTCTACCAGAAACATACTAGCTTTCCATCTATTCATTTCAAGATTTAAGTTTCTCCAAAATGGTCTGTTGAGAGCACTATGCAAAACCTAAGTGTTCAACAAGAAAGTGAAAATCTTAATCTTGGAGGAAGGGGCAAAAAAGAAACATAAGCAGTTGCTCCTTTTGTACAGTACAACCCCTGTAATTACAGAACACTTATCTGGTTTCAATGACCCATACCCAACAAATAAAGTTTCTGTCTAGGAATTTGCTAGGGCCTTCAGGCAATTCTATAATATGCCCCCCCAACGGTACCACAAGAGCAAATTTCTAGAGGATACTTCTGTCTGATCCAATGGATGCATTTGCTGTTAGAAGGAATTTAGATGTGAAGTGGGCAACCATACTTGATGACTTTTCTTTGTGTTAACAATCTGATGTGAGCAGATTGTGCAAATAAATGCTATGAATGTTTAAAAAGAAGGTGGCCCATTATATTTACTGGATCTTAACGTCTTGCAAGTATTTTGACTATCTAAATCAGCGATTTTCAACCTTTTTTGAGCCTCGGCACATTTTTTACATTTACAAAATCCTGGGGCACACCACCAACCAAAATGACACCAAAAGCTGGCAGTATTAATGTGTCTGCCACAGTGTGGGACTTTTTAAATTTAGCTACGAGATCAGCGACAAGGTAGCTAGCTTTGAGGGCTCTCGTTTACCTTTGTGGTTTTTCTTAAAGAATTTGCCTGTTTCTCATTGTTTGTACGTAAGCGTACAAAATAGTCCATCGGCTTGTTTTGAATGGAAGGGTATTTCATTTGGAGATGGGGTTTAAGCTTGCTTGGCACCATGGCGCTATTGGACAGCTTCTTACCACACACCAAGCACAGCGGAGTCGGTGACGTCACATCCCCGGTGAAAGTGAATCCAACTGAAAGATAGCTTTTGCTGTATTGCCTTGAGCTCACCATCTTTTCTTTTTTCTTTTGTCCACCACTCATATTAGGGCCTTCATCTGTGTCATAATTTTGTCCAGGGCCCTGTTTGGCATTTGCATTTTCCCTTCTCAAAAACTTCTCCATCACTGTCACTCGCTTCTCTTGCTGTGATCCCAAATTGCCACTGTCACTTGACGCCCAGCTGCAGCACTAACTCTAACTTTGTTTACTTAGCCACGTCTGAGCGAATCCAAGATGGCGTGACCACAGCACGCTCACGTGACTTCTTAGGTGACGCAAGAGTGCTATGGTTCCATTTCTTAAAGGGACAGATGTGCCATATGGTTTATATATGAATGAAGTTCGAAAATAATTTCCCACGGCACACCTGATGATCTCTCACGGCACACTAGTGTTCCGTGGCACACTGGTTGAAAATCACTGATCTAAATGACTTAGAACAGGGGTTCTCAAAGTGTGCTCCATGGAGCCCTTCGGTATGCCCTTGGGGCACTACAGTTCCCTCCTCCCCCTCCAAGCTTTCCCTACTTTCTCCTGCTCCTTCCCTCCATCAGTCCAAAAAGCCTTTTTGTTTACCTCCCTCACTCCCAAAAGCCTTTCCAACTTGCCTTCCTTGCTTCCAAAACCCTATTTCCTTCCCAGCTTTCAGGGGGTGCTTTAATTGTGCTTTTCATGCATGGCAGAAGGGAGTTAAACTGGATGCCCCCTGGGATTTCTGCTATTAGATATTATTATTACAAAGGCTGGGGAGGGGGGGATCTGTTGGGGATGCTTTAATTGTGCTTTTCCTGCATGATATAATATAATATAAAAACATTTAATGGGTCTCCACGAGAAACATTTGCTTCAAAAAGGGCTCCGTGTCTGAAAAAGTTTGAGAACCCCTTACATAGAACATAGGCAAAAGCTCACTTACAGTTCTTCTTAACAGTGTATTTTCTTCTAAACAGTGCATTTAATAGTGTATTGTCTTTAAAAGTGTGTTTTCAATGTTTATTCTAGTCTGAGCAATTCTCGAAAGTCAAGTTGAACAACAGGGTATAAATAACAGAATATATAAATGTAAAAGAGCTGCATCTCAAAGCCACTCATCTTATATATCACCAGGAAACAACTCTATAATTATATCTCGACTTTAGTGGAATTCTTCCTACTGTGAAAAATACAGATCTCCATGTCCAGTAACATTTGAAAGTTCAAAGGAATTATTGTGGCATCCTGATGGTGACCTCTCTATGTTTACTGTCTTTCTTCAAGGGGGATTAGTATGCTTCTAAGATTTAGTACAATGTATTTAATGTTTCAATGCAAAAAATTCTGTCATACTTGAACCTTTGCATTTCATGGAAGAGAGAGGAAAAGGGAGATAGATCAGCTTAACTCTTTCAGTGGCTGCAACCCCATACAAACTGAGCATACCTTATCTGGAATTCCAAATCCTAAAATTCTCCATATATATTTATAGGGTAGTGGCACTTTGCATTTTGATGGCTCAATATAATCAGAGTTTGTTTCATGCACGAAATAATTCTAGACAAAGGTGCTCATTAGGTCGATCACGATCTATTGGTAGATCGCGTAGGGGTCGATCGCAGGCAGGGCGGGAGGAAGGCTCAGTCCTTTCCCGCAGGTTCCCGACGCCGACTGAGCCTTCCTCCCGCCCTGCCTGCTCCGGATCCTGGAAGTGCCACGTGTACGGAGTGCACCTGCGCGGCCTGCCCGGGCCTCTTCCAGTGCGAGGGTGAGTCCCTCCCCTTCTGGGCTTGGCGCTGGGGCCGCCAGAGCAGTTAAGCTGAGGTGGGGAGCTTGCTAGCCACGCACTGACCCTCCTGCTGCGGCCATGGCCCAGCAGGGGAGAGCCACCTACGCAGGGAGCCAGAACGGCACCGGGCAGCCCCAGCAACGGCCCTACAGCAATGGTGAGACCTCAGCCAGCCGGTAGGCCCACACTATCCGCCAGGGTTGGGTTCCCGGACCCGTGGATACTCAGGTCCCATCCTCTCTCCCTCCTTTACATTCCTCCCGTCCTCATCTCCTTTCTTCCTTTCCTTCCTTACTCCCCTCCTTCTTGCCTTGCCTTCTTTCCTTCCCGTTTCCTCCCTCCCTAATTTCTTCCTTCCTTTCCTTCCTCTCTGCCTTTGCTGTTGGTTGCAGGGGTTCTGTGTGGGAAGTTTGCCCCAATTCTGTTGTTGCTGGGGTTCAGTATACTCTTTGATTGTAGGTGAACTATAAATCCCAGAAACTACAACTCCCAAATGACAAAATCATTATTTTTAGTGATGGTCACTCCTTGTAGGAGTCTTGTGGCCAAATTTGGCAGCAATTAGTCCAGTAGTAAGAAAAGAGTTTGTGTGTGTCAACTGTCAAATAGGATGTGTGGAAGGGCCCTGGGTTATCTGAGGTCCTTTCCACACCGTTGAATAAAATCCCATGTTATCTGATTTGAATCGGATTATACGGCAGTGTGGACTCAGCAAACCCAGTTCAATGCACATATTATGTTATATGTTTCACATTTTTGTAGAGCGCAGGTAGATTATTTGGACTTGGTAGTTTTATAAGTAACTCGCATGCTGAAAAAGTGTGAGCACCCCTGCTCTAGAGCAGTGTTTCCCAACCAGTGTGCCGCAAGCAATCATCAGGTTTGCCGTGGGAAATTGGAACCTCCAATACCCTTTCTTCCCCTCCTGCCGAACACTTTTTCTTCTCCACCCGGGCTCCCTTCTTCCCAGCCTCGCTCTGCTCGCTTTGCTCTGGGGCGAGTCTGCGTAGTAGCGCCCGCACGGGTCATGTCTTCCTCCCTCCCCCCTTGAACACGCTCACGCTGCCCCCTCGGATCAAAATGGCGGCAGAAGAGGCAGTGTAGAAGAAAAAGTAAGTGTTCGGCAGGAGGAGGAAGAAAGGGCGCTTAGTGGAAGGGGGGGGGGAGAAGTCTCTCTCAAAAGCTGGCATGGGCAAACTTGGACTTTCCAGGTGTTTTGGACTCCAACTCCCACCATTCCTAGCAGCCTCAGGCCCTTTTCCTTTTTTCCCCTCAGCCACTTAAGCAGGAAAGGGCCTCAAGCTGTTAGGAATGGTGGGAGTTGAAGTCCAAAGCACCCAGAGGGAGCATTTTTCCCATGCCTGTTTTAGGGACCTTAAAGTGGTGAGCCTCCTTCAACATTGTGATTCTGGATAGAAAACAAACAACAACATAACATAACATTGTTTGAGTCCACAGTGCTCTCTGGGTGTAGGTGAACTACAACTTCCAAACTCAAGGTCAATTCCCAAGCAAACCCTTTCAGTACTTTCTGTTGGTAATGAGAGCCTTTAAGAAACAATTGAAAACCTGGTTTTTCCGTCTAGCCTTTGGAGACTAGATCCCTCAATGCCCGTTTCTTGGATTTCCTTCCCCTTTGCGACTTTTCACATTTTGGCCCTACTCCATTTATCTCCCCAGTTTTTAAACATCTTATATGTACATGTGGCCCGCCCTCTCTCGTCTTTTTTCCTTCTGTTTTAGATGCATTTGTTATTGTGTTTTTGTTAGATGTATTCATTTTACTGTGTTTACTGTTTTATTGTGTTTATTGTTTTTCTTGATGTTTGATATTTTGTGATTTGTGGTTTGGGCACGGCCCCATGTAAGCCGCTCCGAGTCCCCTTCGGGGAGAGGGAAGCAGCTTATAAATAAAGTTTATTATTATCAGGGGCGGTCTAAGGTAATTTTATATGGTAAGCGAACATTACTTTGGCGCCCCCCTTTGTCTCCGCCCCCTTTCCCTTTGCCTCCGCCCCCTGCCTGCCCAATTGCGTCACGTGACGTGTTTACAGGCTTCTGCGCCTGCAGGAGCGTCTGCGCATGCCCAGAAGCTCCTGCGGGGGCAGAAGCCGAAGCCTGTAAACACGTCACATAAGCACTCTGTCCGTGTCGGCACGCAGGGGGCGGAGGCAAAGGGAGAGGTTAAAGGGCTTAACCGCTCCCTTTGCCTCCGCCCCTGCGTGCCAAATATGGACGGAGTGGTGACGTGACATGTTTACAGGCTTGGCTTCTGCACCTGCAGGAGCTTCTGGGGATGCGCAGTGGCTCCGA
This sequence comes from Anolis apletophallus, assembly GCA_030556195.1. Classification (NCBI taxonomy): domain Eukaryota; kingdom Metazoa; phylum Chordata; class Lepidosauria; order Squamata; family Anolidae; genus Anolis; species Anolis apletophallus. The sequence goes on from JARBWK010000009.1 coordinate 65,172,843, forward strand.
GCTCAACTTCAGCTCCGGAGCCACTGCGCATGCGCAAAAATATCCGTGCATGCCCAGAAGCTCCTGCAGGCCAGGCGCTGAAACCGACGCAGCAGCAGGGAGGTTTGCTACGGCGGTGCAGCCGGCGTGGCGGCGCCCTTCCCAGAAGATGGCGCCCTTCCCAGAAGTTGGCACCCTAAGCGGCTGCTTACTTCGCGTATACGTCGGACCGCCCCTGATTATTATTATTATTATTATTATTCAATATGCCAAGTTTGGTTCAATTCCATTGTTGCAAGAGTTCAGGATGCTCTTTGTGTGTTAAGTATAAATCCCAGAAACTGTAACTCCCAAATGTCAAGATCTATTTTCCCCAAACTCCATCTGTGTTCACATTTGGACATATTGAGTATTCATGCCAGGGCCGTAGCCAGGATTTTGATTCGGGGGCTGAGTTTGGTTCGGGGGCTGAGACTGGGTGGAAGAGGGTCTACCCTAGCAAACCTTTTGTATTGTTATCCCAATAACACGATTAATGTGGGATATAATGAGCATGGTGATCAGATCATGATATGAATAAACATAACAGTTTAAATCAGTGTTTCCCAACCTTTTTTGAGCCGCAGGACACTTTTTACATTTACAAAATCCTGGGGCACGCCACCAACCAAAATGACACAAAATGTCACTCTAACACCGTAATACATATAGTTAATGTGATTTTAAATGTATTTATACACTCAGTGTGAAACCTGGGCTTGTTTTGATAAACACAACATATGTACGACTATCTCTCACATATTTATACACGGCTTCTCTCTCTCAGCCTTCTCTTCTTCAGGCTAAACATGCCCAGCTCTTCAAGCCGCTCCTCATAGAGCTTGTTCACCAGACCTTTGGGGATTTTCACCCTGAGTGAAACTTGCTTCCAGTTAACTATGGATGTCATGAAGCTGTTATAAACAGTTCCTTTGCGGGGGCGGGGGTCTCAAAAATCCAGTAAAATAGTAAATTAAAAAAAAAACCATTTCCAAGCGGAAAGGCTCAATTTGTTTCTTGGAAACCTGTGAGGGGACTGCTAGGAGGGGGGGGGGAGAGTGCCAATTTCCCACGGCACACCTGGTGATCACTCACGGCACACTAGTGTGCCACGGCACACTGGTTGAGAAACACTGGTTTAAATAATGTACCAGTAAGGCCTTCTCGTGGAGTACCCTGAGAATTTCGGGGAAGCCCCTTACCCCACCCCCACCCCCCCCCCCCGCTACATGCCTGATTCATGCCAAGTTTGGTCCTGATCCAACATGGTTTGAGTCCACAGTGCTCTCTGGATATAGGTGAACTACAACTCCAAAACTCAAGGTCAATGCCCACCAAACTCTTCCAGTATTTTCTCTTGGTTATGGGAGTTCTGTGTGGGAAGTTTGGTTCTATTCCATTGTTGCCAAAGTTCAGGATGCTCTTTGATTGTGTGTTAACTATAAATCCCAGAAACTGTAACTCCCAAATGTCAAGGTCTATTTCCCCTGAACTCCATCTGTGTTCACATTTGGGCATATTGAGTATTCATGCCAAGTTTGGTCCTGATCCAACATGGTTTGAGTCCACAGTGCTCTCTGGATATAGGTGAATTACAACTCCACAACTCAAGGTCAATGCCCACCAAACTCTTACAGTATTTTCTCTTGGTTGTGGGAGTTCTGTGTGGGAAGTTTGGTTCTATTCCATTGTTGCAAGAGTTCAGGATGCTCTTTGAAGTGTACCCTGGCCACCCAATCCTACCTTCCGGGCGCCTCCTGCTTGTGGTGTGGGCGCCTCCAGGCCGCGGGGCCGCTGGGCTGCCTGCGGAGGGGGAAGGCCCTCTGCCGCCGGGCGCCGCCCTCCTCCTCCTCCTGCCTCTGCTGCTCCAGGGCCAGCTGGCGGAAGGCGTAGAGCAGCGAGCACAGCCCGCAGCCCAGGCACAGCAGCACCAGCCGCGCCAGCCGCCGCCGCATCCTCCCCCGGCCCCGGCTGCACCTCCGCGCCGCAGCCGGGGCCTCGCCGGGAGTGGGGACGCCGCCACCAAGCGCCTCAGCTCGGCAAGGAGGAACGGCGCGAGACCAAGGCAGCCAGGAAGAAGCAGGCCCCTCTCTCTCAACCTCTCGGCAAGAAGGAGCCGCAGGAGAAAGCGGGCGGGCCCAGCGAGGCCCTTCGACCCTTGCGGAGGGACGGCCCGGGGGCGTGGCTTCAAAGGGGGCGGGGTTAGCGTCGCCCGGGCAACGCAGGCCCGGGAAAAAAGAGCGGCGTTGTAGACTTCAACTCCCAGGCGCCCGTGCCGCCTTGGCTAAGGATGAGGCATGCTGGGAGATGAAGTCCGAAACTTTGGGATCACGTGTTTGGGGATCACGTCACCTCCCCCAGCTCCTTCTGAGTCAAGCCAGTCACTTCAAGGAGACCATTATTGTTTATTATTTACAGCAGGGGTGCTCACACTTTTCCAGCAAAATCACAATCAAAGCACCTCAGACAGATGTCCACCCAAGCCTCCAAGGGAGCCTCCACCCCACTCTGAGGCAGGGAGTTCCACTGCTGAACAGCTCTCACAGTTAGGAAGTGTTTCCTCATGTTCAGGGGGAATCTCCTTTCAAAATCAATAGTTTGAAGCAATTGATTTTGTCATTTGGGAGTTGTAGTTGCTGGGATTTCTAGTTAACCCACAATCAAAGAGCATCCTGAACTCCACCAATGATGGAATTGAACCAAGCTTGGCACACTGAACTCTCATGAGACCAACGGAAAGTACTGAAAGGGTTTGCTGGGCACTGACCTTGAGTTTGGGGGTTGTAGTTCTCCTACATCCAGACTCAAATTATGATGGATCTCGACCAAACTTGGCACGGATCCTCAGTATGCCCAAATGTGAACACTGGGGAAATTTGGGGGAAATAGACCGAGACATTTGGGAGTTGTAGTTGCTGGGATTTCTAGTTAACCCACAATCAAAGAGCATCCTGAACTCCACCAATGATGGAATTGAACCAAACTTGGCATACTGAACTCTCATGAGACCAACAGAAAGTACTGAAAGGGTTTGCTGGGCATTGACCTTGAGTTTGGGAGTTGTAGTTCTCCGACATCCAGAGAGCACTGTGGACTCAAATAATGATGGATCTGGACCAAACTTGGCACGAATCCTCAATATGCCCAAATGTGAACACTGGGGAAATTTGGGGAAAATAGACGGATACATTTGGGAGTTGGAGTTGCTGGGATGTATAGTTCACTTACCTTGCAGAGCAGAGTCACACCGTGCTGGCTGGCAGCGAGGAGGGCAGCTAAGAAGCGCTCCAGGGCCTCCTCGCCCAGGCAGGGGCTTCGCAGCCTCCCTTCCCTGCCTTGCATGAGAGGCAGTGCAAAACCGCTTGCCGCCCAGGCCCAATCCCCTCGCCTGCAAGCGTTGATGACGGATGTTGGATGTGTCCTTCGAGCCTGTGCAATGGATTTTTCTGGTGAAGCGCCGCGTGCACAGAACTGGCCTCGCCCTTTAAACCAAAGGTTTATCTGCCGGGGCCTAGCAAGTTGGGATGGTGGCAGCGAGGTCCTCAGGTCATAGGTTTGATTTGAGTTTCCTTCTCTAGATAGTTGACCGTACAGGGTTAGACGAGCACCATCTGCCTGGGTTTGAATTTAGAGTTTTTCTTCTCCTAGGATGGTTGCCAAAAGTCTAGAGAGCCCATCCTGCCCATTGACGCTCTTTGTCAGACCCTTTGGTTGTGACCTGTCTGGCATGGGAGGCCCTACCGGTGAATATTATGCCACCGCCAGCATAGCTCACAACTTCATTAGGGTACACAAGCCTCTTTCCTATGAGAAGGGGGTGCCAATGGAGAAGTTTAAGTCTTTATAAACTTAAAATAAAGTGAAGAAAGGGCCCTTCAAGGCTGGAGGGAGGGAGGAAAGACTGAGGAGGAAACCGCCCTATATTTTAAATTAATATTTTTTGAAATCCGTGAAACAGTAAGTGAACTGTGAAGTAGCGAGAGAACACTGTATATGGATTCCCTAGGAGAGAGACAAGGTGATTTGTGTATGTCCATACTAAAGCAGAATTGGTGCTTTTAGCAGAAGTACAGTCAGAGGAGAGTGATGCTCAAGCACAGGCCTTAGTATAGCGAAGTAGGTTGCCAGAAATCATGCTAAAAACCATTCCGAGAATAATGCACTCTGATTGGTACGTAAGGCACACGCAGTGATTTGCCAGGGAACATCATGTGCCTTTCCTGATAACACAAGCCGTGATTGGCCTAGCTAGCACCCAGCGTGTATTTGTTTACATTGTTACTGATTGGTAGAAACCGCGCATGGGCAAATGAAACCGGTCCTCCTTGCTGGCATAGAGGAACAACTTAGAAATGTTGCAAATTCAGTACATGATACCCATCCGGCAGATAACATACTGTGGGAATGAAGAATTAATACTGCGTAGTGCTGTTTAACAAATAAGAATGCTAATAGAGTATGATGCCAAATAATGTGATGTGTAATTGGATAATAGAAATGTGTTAATGCTGTGAACCAATGAAAATGATGAAGAAAGGAGGAGACGGGACCTGCCGCCATAGCGTGTATATAAGGGAAAGTTAGAGATTGCTCGGGGTTCTTGCCCTGAGGCAGCTAGTTCTGTGGGCAGGTCCCGTCAGCTGACGTTGTGCAAATAAACTTTGGCTTCATTGCACCTGCAGTACGGTTGTTGCGTTTTCTCGTTCCTGTGCTTGCACGTTTGCGCCGCCTGTAAGGTAAAAGGTAACGCTTGGGAGTTTTGGGATTCCAGATTTGCTGCTACAATACCAGCAAGAACTTGCCACAATTTATTATGATCCACACAGTCAAAGGCTTATGAATAGTCAGTAAAGGAGAAATAAATGTTTTCTGAAACTGCCTGTCTTAAACCTACACCTGTTGATAAACTCTATAACAGACCTGGGCATCTTACGGCCCGTGGGCCAATTCTGACTGGCCTTGGGAGAAGGGTGTCGGGGGTGGGGCAAGAGGAAGAGCTGCCGCTGCCACCATCCCATCACAGGCTGTGGGGCCTGCTTCGGCAGGCAGTCCGCCGATCCGGAGAACAATCAGAGGAGCGGCGACTTTGGAGTGCCTGCCATCCCGGGAGGCAATCCGGTCCTGCAGCGGGAGCAGTCAGCGACCTGCGGCGACTGATCGTCCTGGTGACCCGGAAGACTTGATCGTCTTCCGGGTCGCCAGGGCAATCAGCCACCGCAGGTCGCCGACTGCTCCCACTGCAGGACCGGGTCGCCTCCCGGGATGGCAGGCACTCCAAAGCCAGGATGGCAGGCACTCCATGGCAGGGTGATCAGCCGATCAGGAACGGCTCTGACGGAACAGCTGGGGGCGAGAGCGGGCAGAGGCCTGCAGCCGCCGATCGTCTGCTGCTCTGCTCTGCTGCGGCGGTGGCTGGGTCCACTTTGTCATCCTCTGGCCTAGTTCCATTGGGCCATTCCATCTTGGGATCCTTCCTCTCTTGAGGATGTCAGCCTCCATCTTGGTTCGCACCTTGTCTTCTTGAATTTCATTTCATTTTATTTTAGTGGTTTTTATTATTATTTTAAATAATTTTATAATAATATAATATAATGGTATATTATATTATAATTTCAATATATTATAATGTCTATATATATTATAATATAATAATTATGATATTAATATTAATAATATATGAATATTTCTTGATATATTAATATGTTAATATTAATGATGTGTAATACATAGTAAATATAATAAAGAAAGAAAGAAAGAAATAATGTAGATTAGAATGTAGTTCAGCCTTTAGGTGCGGCCAAGAACTCTTTAAAACTACAAACAATGCAGTCACTGTTGCCTATTTTTGGTCTAAAATTATTTAGCTGCTTGTGCTCCCTTTATCAGTTTTATGCAATGCCTTTGACCATGAAATGGTTCAACTCACCGTCCACCCACATAAATGGGGCAATCCGTCTCTATTTACTGCCTCCACGTGGCCTCCGCCTGGATAGTGAAACCTTTCTGAAGGCCTTTATCCAGGCATCTTCAAACTGTGGCCCTCAAACTCCCAGAATACTAACCATTAAAATGGAGGGCCTTCCCTGTTAAAGGCCCCTTTTACACGGCCCTATATCCCAGGATCTGATCTCATATTATCTTCTTATCCAGATTATCCGGCAGTGAAGACTCATATAATCCAGTCTGAAGTAGATAATCTGGGATCAGATTTTGGGCTCTAGGGCAGTGTGGAAGGGGCCAAAGAATCATGGGGCCTCACCCAAGGGCAACTCTTTTCATCCTATAGCATGAAACGACTGCAACCTTAAAGTGGTGTCAAACTGTATTAATTCTTCAGTATGGATGCAGCCCCTGCAGTTTGAGGCCACTTTGAAGATACATAAATTGCAGGGGAACTTCCGGTTCTCAAGAAGTGCATATTCTACACACTATAGAATTAATGCAGTTTGACGCTATTTGAACTGTTATGGTTCAGAACAGCCTAAGAGTTGAACTTTTACTAGATCTTTAGTTTTTTCTTCCTAAAAATGGATCTATACTCCCCTATATTCCAGTATCTGATCCCAGATATCTGTTTTGAACTGGATTATATGAATCTACATTGACAGATAATCTGGGATAAACAGATAATCTGGGATCAGATCCTGGGATATAGGCCAGTATAAATTCAGCCAAAGATTGCTGGTGCTTCACTCAACTGCAGCACCCATAATTCCAAAGCGTTGAGCCAGGGGCGGCCCTTACCTCTCCCGGGGGGTACGCAAACCTTATTTTGGCCCCTCCCCATGGCTCCTGGACGTCCTCACGCAGCCGGCCGCGCATGCGTTGTGACGTCCCGCGTGACCGTGCATGCGCGGTGACGTGCCGCACGGCTGCACGAGTGCGTCCCGCACGGTGGCGTGCACGCGCGGTGACATCCTGCGCGACCATGCATGCGCGGTGACATCCCGCGCGGTGGTGCGCACGCCGGCGGCGGCAGAGGCGCGGCACGGGCAACACTAGCTCCCGAGCATGCCTCCACCCAGCGGCGCAGCTGGCTGCGGAGGCGCAGCGGTGGGGGTGGGGAGGCCGGCACGACGGCGCCCCTCCCAGGTGGCGACGCCCCTCCAGGTTTCGTCGCCCTAAGCGACTGCGTAGGCGGCGGAATGGGCGGGGCCGGCCCTGCGTTGAGCCATGGCAGTTAAAGGGTCGTCAGTGTGCATTAATTTTGCAGTGTAGATGCACCCAAGAAAGTAGGTGCGAAAAAGGGAATGGCTATGTAGTCCGATCCCTTGCATGTTTACTTCGAAGCTCCTCTGGCCGAATTCAACTCATGCTTAATTTGAACATGGGTGCATCTACACTGTAGAGTTAATTGAGATTGTCACCAATTTCACTATACACCACTTTCTTGGCAATAAATATTATTGAATCCACTGGGGCTTACTTCTGAGTAACCCTGTCTAAGATTGCACCATATGCCTTCAGTCCTGCACCCACTTTCCTAGGCATAAGCACTCAGTAATACTAATGGATATATTTGCATAGGATTATCCAGTTAATGCATAGGATTATCCAGTTAATGCTGCAATTCTGTACACACTTGGGGGTGTCACTGCCATTTGGACAATGTGTGTGTGTGTGTGTGAGAGAGAGAGAGAGAGAGAGAGAGAGAGAGAGAGAGGGCACCACATATGAGGGCTGAAGTATCTACCTAGATGTGCAGCCAATCCAATCGGCAGTCAAGACAAAACTGCAGGAAAACGGAAAGGCTATTTGATTAGGCACCTGTGTACTGTACATGCATGACAGGAACTAATAAAACCCCTATAGCTACTACAGTATGACTGGATGTAAATTGATATGGCAAATTCATGCCCCCTTGTACCGATGTGACTACATGGAGGTCCCATATGGCTTTCCAAACTGATTTCAGTTCGGATCAAAATAGGTCTCTGTGTTAATAACTGGGTCAAACTCAGGGCACATCTACACTGATCACCGAGGTCTATTTGGAACTGATTTGAGAGAAACTGGTTTCACTGTGCGCTTTTGACATAAAAACATATTAAAGGCCAGGAAGATGTGCACCAATGGGACACTGGGATTTTCTCTGTCATGGAGTCAGTAAGACAAAAAAACCCGGTGAAATGCTTCTTTGAGTTTTACACATAAAACAAACAAGAAGGGAAGAATATCTCTTTTTAATTGAATAATCTTGAGGAATGTTAGGCTGGATCTACACTATACTGTATCTCAGGATCTGATCCCAGAATATCTGCTTTGAACTAGATCAGGGCTGTCCAACTTCTACCGGACCGGGGGCCTGACTTCCGGTCACTGATCACCTGGGGGGCCTTAGGGTCTGCCTCCACCCCGGCTCCGCCCCCTCCCCTGGCTCCGCCCCTTCCCTCCCCTGGCTCCGCCCCCTCCCCGGCTCCGCCCCAAAAGGAGGAGGCAGAAGCCCCAAAAGGAGGAGGCAGAAGCTGCGCAGGCTGCCTCCTCCTTTTGTAGTATTAACATAACTCAAAAACCACTGGACACATTGCTGCCAAATTTGGCCACAAAACATACTAATACTAACCCAAGGAGGGACCATCAGTCAAAAAATTGCTTTTCTCATTTGGGAGTTGTAGTTGCTGGGATTTATAGTTACCACACAAAGAGCATCCTGAACTCCACCAATTATGGAATGGAATCAAACTTCCCACACAAAACTCCCATAACCAAGAGAAAATACTACAAGAGTTTGATGGGTATTGAGTTTTGGAGTTGTAGTTCACCCATATCCAGAGAGCACTGTGGACTCAAACAATGTTGGACCAGGACCAAACTTGGCATGAATACTCAATATGCCCAAATGTGAACACAGATGGAGTTTGGGGAAAATAAACCTTGACATTCTGGGATTTATAGTTAAAACACAATCGAAGAGCATCCTGAACTCTTGCAACAATGGAATTGAACCAAACTCTCTAGCATATTGAATTCTCATTACCAACAGAGAGTACTGAAAGGGTTTGCTTGGGAATTGACCTTGAGTTTGGAAGTTATAGTTCACCTACACCCAGAGAGCACTGTGGACTCAAACAATGATGGATCTGGACAGGAGAAGGAAGGAAGGAGTGGAAGAGAAGGATGGAAGGGAAGGGAGGAGGGAAAGTGAGAAGGAAGAAAAGATAAAAGGGTGGCAGGAAAGGAAGGTAAAAGAGGGGCAAGGAGGGAGGGAGAACAGTTGAAAGGAAGGACAAAGGGTGGGTGGGTGGGTGGAAGGAAAGAAGGTGAAAGAGAGGGATGGAGGAAAGAAGGAAAGAGTGGAAGGAAAGGGAGGGGGGAGTAGAAAGAGAGAGAGGGAAGCGGGGGGGGAGAAGGCCGGGCGATGGAGGCGAGTGTGCTGAGGGCCTGAGCGCCTCTGAGCGCACGTAGCAGCAGGAGGAGGAAGCGAGCGAGAGGAGAAAGAGAGGGAAGGGGCAGGGAAGGAAGAAGGATGAAAGGGTGGAATGGAAGGAGGGAGGGAGAAGAAATGTTGCTCACCATAACGCTGAATGCTTCCTTGCAATAACTCCTCCCTGGGAAGGGAGGGAGGATGAGAAGGAGGAAGGAGCTCTGCCGAGCCACATGGAGCGCCCATGCGGCCGGGTCGCTCTTCCTGTTTGCTGCCAAGGGGGCGGGGCTCGAGAGACGTCACTCCTCCCATTGCCCCCTCAGGAGAAGAGGAGGCGGCCAATAGAAAGCCAAGGGGGCGGGACCAATAATAATAATAAAAAATAATAATATTTTTAATCGAAAAAAATATTTTAAAAATATTTTAAAAATATATTATTTATTGCAGGAGAGTAAGGGGCCGTAGCCAAGGGGCTGGGGGGGGGGCGTGTATGGCCCCAGGGTCACCTGTTGGACAGCCCTGAACTAGATTATATGAGCAGGCCTGGATTACCCATAAGGCCACCTAGGCCATGGCCTAGGGGCGCAAACCAAGGGGGGGCGCATGTAATGAATCGTTATTCACACGCCAACTTTTACACCGTGGCAGGGTAGGCTATCTCACCCACTGCCACTAGTTTGCGAAGATGTCCCACCTCTGACACCAAATTTGCGACGACACAGCTTTTAGCTGGTGTCACTATGCAAATATTTGTTTCTTCAAACTGCTGCCACCATTTTATGAGAGAGAGACCAACTGGACCAATTTTGTGAGGAATGTCAGCTATTTGTGTGGGTTAATGAGGGTTCAAGTTGTGAGACAGGATAAAACTTTTAAACTGAGGCTTGACTTTTGAAATCAATGGCACACAGAGAGGTTTTAAGATGAACTAACAATAAACAGTTTATTTTGGCACAAAAGCTTGGTTTGATACTTTATATAACACTTCCGAAGAGGCACGACTTTAAAAGGTTACAAATGTTCTAGTTATGGCAAATACAAAGTTGCAATGCTTAACTATTGCTATTACTCAGCTATATCAGCTTCTCTCTATCTCAACATATAGGCACTCTGGCCTTTTAAAGACACTTTGTCTATTTTTAGTCCTCGGGCTTTACATAAAACCAGCTGGCTCGCAAGCTCAGCTCACTAGAACTGTATTCTCACAGCCCTAAACACCGATTGCTAACCCTGCTCTCTCTAGAGCTGGTCAGTACCAACTGTCTTAGAGCTGGTCTGAAAGTTCAACTGTCAAAATTCAAAACTTCCCCAGAATTCTACTCTTGGCTCTGGCAGAAAGCTGTTGACTCCTCCCACTTCTGCCTCACAGCCACGTTGCTATGGCAACTCGTCCCCAAGGTGGGCCTTTACTGAAGAACTATATTCTCCCTAAACATCTAAACATTTCAACACTCAATCCTATAATAAAAAATAAACATTTCAGCACAGCGCAGTTCACACGGGCCAAAAAAAAAGTTGAAACAAAACCGCAACGCGCGGCATGGAGATGACTCTCTCCCAGGGGAGGGCGGGAGGAGAGCGCTGCAAGGGGGTGGGGGAGGAGGGAATGGTGCCCCCCCTCACCATCGCCCCTGCCCCCTTGTCAAGGAAGGAGAGCGCCAGGAGGAGGAGGCGGAGGGAAGCCCCCGGGGCTGCTGCCGGGCATGCGCAGCACCCAGGAACATGGAGGCAGAGGTGCTTGCGCCCTCCTGCTGCGCATGCCTGGCAGCAGCCCCAGGGGCTTCCCTCCGCCTCCTCCTCACGCCCTCCTTCCTTGACTCAAGGAAGGAGGGCGCGCCACAAGGAGGCGGAGGGAAGCCCCGCCTCCTTCTCCTCACACCCTCCTTCCTTGACTCAAGGAAGGATGGCACGCCGTGAAAAGGAGACAGAGGGAAGCCCCGCCTCCTCCTTGTGCCCTCCTTCCTTAACTCAAGGAAGGACGGCACACCACGAGGAGGCGGAGGGAAGCCCCGCCCCCGGGGCCGATGCCTCAAGGAAGGAGGGCACGTGGCGCCACAAGGAGGAGGAGGTGGGGGTGCGGTAGAGGTTGGTTTGGGGGTGTAATTCTAAAGTTTGGCCTAGGGCGCCAAAAGGGGTTAATCCGGGCCTGTATATGAGTCTACACCAGTGATTCCCAACCTTTGGGCCTCCAGGTGTTTTGGACTGCAGCTCCCACAGGTCCTAACAGCTGGGAAGGAGGTTGGGATTTCTGCGAGTTAAAGTCCAAAACACCTGGAGGCCCAAAGATTGGGAGCCACTAGTCTACACTGATAATCTGGGATAAGCAGATAATCTGGGATCAGATTCTGGAATATAGGGCAGTGTACATCCAGTCTAAGATGCATCAAGGCTGAGTTCTTCAATATGACTATGCAAATAGACATAAACAGACCGTATCCTGCTTAAACTCGTTTAATAATGGAAATCATTGTTATTTTTACATGTAGTTGAATTGGTGAACTTTGTCTTTTAGACTAACATGCCACAAAGTAGTTTTTGTCCCAGAAACATGCCTAAGCAAAGTCTGAGTAGTTCTGCTTATTAAAAATAATGTACTCTCGCCAGTATTTCTGGACTTGCATCATCTCATCAGACTGGCATGCCATGGCAATTAGTCAGATACATAATTACAAAGGAACCACAAAGAAACACTTCTTTCTTCTCAACCTTGTAATGCAGAAAGTTCACTGCATCCCAGAAACAAAAAGAATTTTTAAAATATGTGAACTTCTCATACTGTATATACTAGGTGGAAGACAGTTTGTGAAAAGCAGGCCTTTTCTTCTGATCAATTGATCATCTAGGTTCAAGTACTTTTAGTAGAACTGTAGAGTGAAACAATTCTGTCCCTCAAAACTACTAGTATATTTTACAAATCTAGTATACTGCATAATTTTCCCGAAACAAGATTCAATAGTCAATTGTCACTTAGATGCTGCATACATCAACTAATGAAAAAAAATATAGTACGAACACACATGCATACCACATCAATGGAAGAAATATATGCCCTTTCACTTAGGGAGCATTGGCAATGTGGATTAATGCAGTTTGACATCACTTTAACTGCCATGGCTCAATGCTATGGGTTCATAAGGAGTTGTGGAGCCCCTGGTGATGCAATGGGTTACCTTTGTGCTGGCAGGACTGAAGACTGACACGTCGCAGGTTTGAATCCAGAGAGAGCGAGCGGATGAGCTCCTTGTCAGCTCCAGCTCCCCATGTCAGGGCATGAGAGAAGCTTCCCACAAGGAAAATATCAAAAATATCCAAGTGTCCCCTGGGCAATGTCCTTGCAGATGGCCAATTCTCTCACACTAGAAGTGACTTGCAGTTTCTCAAGTCGCTCCTGACACAAACAATAAATATATAAAATAAGGAGTTGTAGTTTGATGTGGCACCAGGACTATTTGGTAGAGAAGGTTAAAGACCTTGTAAAACTACAACTCCCAAACTATAGCATAGTGGGGTGAAACTGTTCTAATCCAACAGTGTAGATGCACCATTCATTTAGGACACTGATTCTCAAAGTAAGCAGTACCGCCCCCCTGGTGGGCGGTGAGGCGATCCAAGAGGGCGGTGGGAGGCTCAAGGGAATTTGGGGGGGGCGGTGAACCCCTTTAAGGGGGCGGTGAACAATTGGCCATTTAGGAGGGGTCGCGCGGCCCTCTTCTTTGGCCCCGCCCCCTTCGCTTTGACCAGCATATTAGATATTTGGATTAGAATTCGTAAGAGTAGAAAAATTATTTATGAAGTAGCAACGAAAATATTGTTGGGGGTCACCACAACATGAGGAACCTTATTTAGGGGTCATGGCATTAGAAAGGTTGAGAACCACTGCATTAATACATATATCTTTCTGTTTAATTGCTATTAAATTTTTAAAAAATAATTTCTAGGGGGACGGTGAGTAAAAAAATTTCTGGAAAGGGGGCGGTAGGCCAAAAAAGTTTGGGAACCACTGATTTACACACTCTTCTCATGACTGTTGCTATTGCTCCCATTGAAAATAATAACATTCACTATTATCTGTAGTTATATGTAACTAACCACTTGAACTCTGGAAACAAACCTCTACAGCTATGGGGATTATACTGTGCTATGAAAAGCAGACAGACTTCTGACAATTGATAAATGGAAACAAAGGTATGTTATGCAAATGGCTGGAGGGGCTTATGAATTCTATATTTACAGTCCTTGTGAACTTTAAAGCGGGAATCCTCTTGGTGACTCATGTCAGCATAACTCCTTTTTGCCATGCTTCACAGCACTGCATGCTATCTGATAGAGGCATCCGTTGCCAGAAAAAGCTGTTCTGTCAGTCAATGAACAGTTCAGAAGCGCTAAGCCAGGCGGCTCTCTGCATTGACACAGGCGACTTCCTGTTTAACCCCCACCCTTGGCTGTATATCTTCAGCCATTTTATGCCTATTATTACTGTAATGTACAGTGGCCAAAGGGATCACAGCCTTAATCTGTTTTACAATGGATAAGACTGTTAACTGTCCTTTTGGTTTGGCTACTTTATCTCAAGATGCTCAGCAACTGATTTGCTCTATTTGGTTATCTTTTTATATACAGTATATAAAATATTTAAATTGCATTTCATTTAGTCATATTCTCCATAATATGTAACATATTCTGTACCGCTACAACTCAGATCACTTTAGCATTTCTCATTACACTGGAGGGAGAGGGGAAAGAATGTAGCATCACCTTTAAGACTTTTCTTTTAATTTTATAGGATTTTGTGGATATAAGATCCACTTGAAGTCTTCTTCAGATGCATCCTGTAATATTATACGAGGGCGGGTCAATAAGTCCGTGACTATTTTGAATGAAACACAGGTTTTTGGATTAGAAATCATTTTATTTTTCAACGTAGTCTCCTTTGAGCTCTACACACTTTGTCCAACGTTTCTCTAATGTTTTTATCCCTTCCAAAAATAAGATTTGTCGAGGTCATCAAAATAGGTATTTGTTTGAGAGGTGATTTCATTGTTGGGAGTCAAATCTCTTTCCGCTGAGCCATTTCTTCAGGTTTGGAAACAAGAAATAGTTACTTTGGGCTAAATCCAGAGAACAGGGCAGATGAAGGAGCAATTTGTATCCCAATTCATGGATTGTTGCCATGTGTGCACCCTTGCATTGTCCTGGTGCAAAAGAACTTTTTTCTTGGCCAAATGCGGTCATTTTTTCCAAATCCTCATTAAATCGACCCAATAAATTGGCATATTTGCCATTGATTGTTTTACCCTTTAGAAGGTAGTCAATTTGGATTATACTGCGTGCATCCCAAAAAACGGTCGCCATGACTTTATTGGCTGACAAACCCACCTTGGCCTTTTTTGGCGCCGATTCACTCCGAGAAACCCACTGCTTTGACTGCTGTTTGGTCTCTGGTGTGTTGTGGTGGATCCATGTTTCATCCATGGTTCCGAAATGGTGCAAAAACTTGTCCATATTGCGGTTGAACAACGGCAAACACTCCTACAAAATTGGCACACGATTGCATTTGTGGTCGATTGTGAGCAAACGCGGCACCCATCTTGTGAAAAGCTTTCTCATACCCAAGTGATCATTTGAAATTGAAACCACTGAGCCATGTGAGATGCCTATGGCTTCCACAATCTCTCGCACTTTCAATCTCCGATCGGCCAACACCATATTGTGAATTTTTTCAATTGTTTCGGGTGTAGAGACCTCAACTGGGCGTCCGAATGTTCAGCATCTTCTGTGCTTGTACATCCACAACGAAATTCAGTAAACCACTTTTTAACCATTGAAATTGATGGTGCAGAGTCCCCATAGTATTTCTCAAGCTTAGCCTTGGTTTAAGTGATGTTTTTTTTCTGCAAAAAATGCTGCTTAATGAGCACACGAAATTCACTTTTTTCCATTTTCTCCTCAAATCATGCGGTAGTCTGCTATCAATGGCTGTCAAACACAAACTAAATGACACAGCTTGTTCAAATTTTGACAGGAGTCAACTGACATATGCCTGTTGACAGGAGCAATGTTGCCCTTTCAGTTATGAGGCGGGAAATTCAAAAAGTCATGGACTTATTGACCCGTCCTCGTAGTGTCAGATTAAAAAGTTAATTAATATAGTTGTTGGAGTGGAAGAGAATGTAATAGGACCCAGAGAGATGCAAATCATGTTAATTGCTGTAAAACGATGTGTGAGGTAACACAATATGATTGCTTCTTCCTTCCGGATTGCATCTCTCTCTACTAATTTTAGAGAGGATGAGGAAAAATGTTGGTCTCAAATCCTGGAGAGCCACAGCTAATCAATGCCCATTATACTAATCTTCTGCGCTCTGGCACGAGATGCAGAACTAACCTTAAGAAGTGGGCAGTCTGAGCCCTGGCACATGCACAATGGCGGACCTTCTTATACTAACGCCAGAGGCACTCCAAGTGGACATTTAGTATAATGCCATGGTTTTTTTCCACTTTGTTTTTAAATACATTACAACTGTACCCTCAGTTTGCTTCTGGCACAATAAATAAATACCAATCTTGACAGGTTGATGCTCTAATGTGAAATAAGAATTTTTCCAATGTTGTTACATGCCTCCAAGTTGACTGCAACTTATGGCAACCCTATTGTAGGGTTTACTTGGTATGAATAACAGTAGTTTGACATTGCCTTTCTGAGAATGCACTTGCCCAGGGCCGCCCAGTGGCTTTCCCATATACATATATGAAATATAATGACTGGATATTAAGAGGTGCCCAACTTGTTCAGAGGGTGAGAGGTTGGGTCTTCTGCCCAGTGTCCTGCACAGTTCCTGCCCCAGGGGGAGATGGGAATGGCCTGAATTCATTGGTTGGGAAACATAACCTGAACAATCCATATGGCCGGGTGAAGCATATTTAGTTGGCCACTTATGCACACCCACTAGTATTCTCCAAAAGCTAACCATCCTCACACCCTTTATTGCGGCCATTTTATTTTCTGTTACGTGTTTCTGTCATAACTTGGATAGCAGTTGGCATAAGTCTGAGGATCTGGAATATAGATTGCCAGAGTCTCCAAGGCATTGCTAAACAGATGGGGGTTCCCTTTCTGCACTCCTTGGTGGCAGGGAGAGTTTACTTGGGGGCATTATCCCACATAGATATTTCCCTGACATCTCATGTATTCCAGGAGTAGGCCAGAGTAGTGGATGATGGCTAGATTGGTCAATGAGATCAATATGTATGAGTAAACCCTACTTACAACTATAACCAATATAGCTGTGGCCTTTTTTCCCCACCAACCTTGTTTGCACCGGTCTTTTGTCAAGCAAAGCAGATCTCAAACCTTACAGCCTCAGGCAGGCATGTAGCCGGGGGCGGGGGCTTGAGGGGCTTCAGCACCCCCCCCCCCCCGGGAAATTCTCAGGGTTGTCCACAATAAGGCCTTACTGGTACATTATTTAAACTGTTGTTTATTCATATCATGATCTAATCACCATGTTCAATATGCCCCATATGCATGGGGGTATTGGGATGATACAAAAGGTTTGCTAGGGTAGACCCTCTTTCACTCAGACTCAGCCCCCCCCCTCCCCCGGAATAAAAATCCTGGCTACGGGCCTGACCCCAGGAGAGGTGGGAATGGCCCATATTAATTGCCCGGGAAGCCCAACCAGAGTGATTTATATGCAGGTATCAATTTGGTCTGGTGAACACGCCATTACTCTTTTGTCTGTGAAGCATGTAGGCTTTTCAGACTATGTTTTTCAATACACAAGGTAACTGTGAAACAATTTAATTATAAAGAAATCCTTATTTGGCGATTATTGGGCGTTGTTGGGTTTTAGGCATTGTTCTCATGGTTTTGTTTAAAAAGCAAGAAGCATATTGACACAGATTATTCAAAAACTATTAAAATCTAAGACCCTGTTTCATAACATCTCATTTTAACATCAGTAAGTAGTCCATTCAAAAATCCCTTTTTACATTTTTTAAAGCAACACCAATAAATGAGGTATGCAAATTTTAGATATAACATCAGACTCGTTTTATGCAACTAAGTGTATTTTACAACTAACATTGTACAAAATAGACAGTACCATTGTGCCTGTAGAAGTACTGCAGTTTAAAACAGAAAAAATACATTACTACAATAAATCAGCAAACATCACAACTGTCAGGGGCTACAAAATTCCATTATTCTAGATGAAGGTCTGTTATATTTAATATGTTTAGGTTAAAATTATTACCAAAATTCCCATCCTGTTGTTTCTTACTTTCTGTGAAAAAAAGTGAATTCCTTGCTAGGATGTGGTGATTCTTGCACCAGTAACCAGATGAACAGTGTAAATATGTAGTTTAACAGCCCAAGCCTATGTATTTAAATTCGACTGACTTCAACAGGATATACTCTCAATATATAATTTAACTATATATATATATATATTATTTTGTTCTTCCAGGGTCCTAACTGCTGATGACCCTACAGTAAAGGGAGCCATCTTTGTTGAGTCAGCCTGTATATTCATGGATTTGATCTATTCGTGATGGTATCTGAAAGTATAAAATGTTGGTATGAGCAAGTAATGGAGCAACATGAAGACATAACAAGTTTAGAGGAGAATGAAATAGAATATTCTCATGATTGATGCAAATAATAACAGTGGTATTTTGATTTTACGTACATTTACTTAAAAGTCAATTCATAAGCACCATGGGGCTCATACTCTTATAAAGGATGTAGCATCAATAGCAGATTGCACTCCTATACAATTTACTTTGTTGAAAGTATCAAGGAACCAAATTTTTGAGTAAGCATGCATAGGATTGTGCTGTCAATTACAATAAATGGTTTCTGGATGGTTAGGACAGCAGACCAAGCTATACAGTAATTTCAGGATTGAATGTACATTCAGAGTTGTGAGCATCCTTGATTGGCACGCTTAAGTATGAAAACACTTTTAGTGTTATAAACCACCTTCCCTTCCATTGTATTTCTTATTATAGTTCTAATGAAAGAACTGTTGCTTTACTTATACATTTAAACTGATTGTAAACAAAACTGCAAAACCTATACTCATAAAAATATTTTATTGGAAAGTTTATATAATACCGAAGGGGACTGTAAATGTTTTTGTTCTGTATCTATATATTGCTAAAATGCATAAATGTTCACAGCTATATCGAAAAAGAAAGAACTGCATTTTTCCTATGATTTGTTCTATAATATTTAATAAAGGATCTTTTTAAAAAGAAAAAGGTTGATATAGGAGCAAATGTTATATATATATATACACTACTTCTTATTTATTCACTCTGGTGCAACAATTAATATAACTGGCCTGGATCCAAAAGGCTGCACAGGGAATTTCCACTCACACACACACTCTCACACACAAACACACTCACACTGCTTCCAAGGCTTACTTCTTCCAGCTGCAGTCCTCTGCACTGCCCACTTCCAAGACTCAAGAGATCTTTGGGAATGGTCTTTGATGCAGTGCAAAGAGACATGACTGAAGGAGAGAAGGAAAACCACAAGCCTGCATTAAAACTCTTTTACAAATTGAAGAGCCTCTTTGGATCCCAGCCTTTAGATGAACTGATATATCACTTTAACACTGAGCTACTCTGGGAGAAGGAAAGATCATTTGGGCCTAATGAGAACGGTATCACTTTTGGGTTTTAAGGGGTTGACAGTAGTTAGGTATTAAAATCTAGATTATAAAAGAAAATAGAACAGAAAATGGCTAATACCTTGAGAACAAATTTATGTTCCTTAACATTGATTACCAGTGTATAAGGACAAGGTAGTACTACACTTGAATTATAAAGCTAGAACAGTTAATGCTTGTAACAATTTACTCTTTTTTTGCTTGTAACAATTACAATAAATGCTCTAAATGTGTGAGAAAGATATCGGAGAAGCCAGCAACATAACTTGTAACAGTAATCTAGTAAAATGTGTCAGACATTGGCAAAAATTCATACAAACATTTTATTTAATAACATTTTCCTATTCAACCACACCAAGTACCAGCAGGTGTTTTAAAGATAATCATTACGAAAAGTCTTTTGCAGCAATAATTGATTAAGTTGATCTTTGACTTGCATACATATAACTATGTTTCACAATTCTCAAATAATACATATTTAGGCAGCTTGAACTATATTATAAAAATTTAATTCCGTACATGCCAATAGTATAGAATCCAAGAGCTGTGTTAGAATTCACTAAAATAAGGTGAAAATGGACTTACCAGTAACACTGCATCAAGAACATTCAAACCACATTTTCATGGCACCTTTGTATATGAAGATTAAAAAGTTGATCTGAAAATGTGTTTTATATGGCAATGAAATTTAATTTCACTGCTGCACTTTACTTGTATAAAACGGCATAAATCATATTTGAGTAAACATACAAATCGTGCATGGTGGGTAACAAGTCATGAAAATGTGGTAACTGTTGGCAGAAGTTGTGTATATTTGCAAATTTTTGAGAGGAAAGACTAAAGAAACGGGAGTAAATAAACTTTAATGAGATTCTCCATTCAACGACGAGGCTTCTCCTCTAGGTGAAGACGACCTGGACATTCCTCTCTCTGTATTGTCAGAACTAGAACCGCTCTGACTGTGCTGATCTGCAGAAGCTGCACTGGAAGCAGGGGGTGACTTAGTTTTTTCTTTAAAGTCTGTGATAATGACTGTCAGATCACCAACAGTAACTTCCAAGTGTTGGGCACTACTTCGATCCACGTTTTTCAACCTGGGCCTAAAACAATATAAATAATCAAATTAAGGAGGAAACTCAGAACCCCACTCACTTCTTCCTTGAACGCCACCTTTAGATGCCACACATACTCATATAGCTGCCTTACTCTGAGGAAGATCATTCATCTAGCATTGCATTATCTATCTCAGGCAGAGGTTGTTTCTAAGAATGTTGTAATTGGAAAAGCCAAGTCCTGATTTTAGGACCTTGCATATCCAAATCGGAGTTCAATCAGTGACTTACAGCTTGATGCTATTAGCTTATTAAAAATCTGCTCATCGCTACTGTGAATATAAAGCAATAACAGAAGTCAGATATTTAATAATGTCTATTATCTAGCACTGATGGCAAGTCCAAGAGTGCATAATGCAAATCTGGAGATAAAAGTATAAGAGCTCTATTGCATCAAATCAAAATATACCTAGTCTAGCATCTTATTTTCTACAGTGGTTAATATCTAAATATTTTTGGAAAGTCACAGGCACAACATACATTGAATGTTGTTTCTTGATGCTGTTCTTCAGAAATTGTATTTAATAGCATACTGGCTCTGAACAAAAGAGTTCCATATAAAAGAGTTCCAGCTTGAGTGTAACATTTCTCAGCTTATTAAGCTAAAGGCACAAAACTTATTGCCTATATTGCCCTTCCTGTCCTTTTGCTTCTGGCATACGACACTGAAGATTTTCTGGGTTCATTAACCAATTTCATTTTATGTCTGAACTAGTTTAGACATTTCAGATCCTGGTTTATTCAACCATGATAACTGCATTTTGCTGATTCAGATGTAACAGGAAGCTATGGTTAATTAGGCCAGAACAGTTTTATTGGTGGCACTCTTACTTTTCAGTATCCTAAAAAAGACCTCAAAGCTTTCTGAAAAAGTTTGAAAACATTTAGGTTCAAGTTAACAAGACAACTTCCGGGGGAAGGAATTCCAAAGATACCGTCAAACATGAAAAACTGCTGGGTCCAGCCCTCATTAACCTAGATCTAATAGCTAGTTCCAACTCAAATAGATCAACTGACACAGTAAGATATATGTTAAGTGCTGACTTACAGTTCAACAGCTATTTCAATGGTGTATTTAGGAACAGCAACTGAATTTAAGTCACACTTGAAGACATCTCAAAATGGCAAAATTAACAATGAGATCAAACAGTAGGATACTACATATTTCGGCCACCTGGGGAACAGATGGGAATCTATGGCCTTCCAGATATTATTAGCTTCCAGATGTCATTAGTCCTTGCCATGCTGGCTGGAGCTGATAGGAGAATAAATAATAATAATATGTTTGCAGCAAGCAGCAAAGAGCTCTAGAATGAGACTCAGACAACCTCTTTTCTGGTAGAAGTGGGTGAATCCCCAATTCTCCAATCTTGCCAAAGACCAAGGCCCCTTCTACACTGCCACATAATCCAGATTATAAAAGTAGATAATCCACATTATCTGATATGAACTGGATTATCTGAGTCTAAACTTTCATATAATCCACTCAAATGGGATTTTCTGTGTAGACATGGGGAAATCCCATATGCATGAGCCACAGAGACCAGGAAGAACGTAACAGTTATGAATCATAGTTGAGTAACCACAATTAAGAAGCCAAGACTGAGAAATAAGCATACAAGTCGTCTCATACTATCAGACGGTTGATCTGCGGCTATTGTTTATTGTGACATGTAGAAATTCATGCAAATCTAAAGCAGTGTGGGTAACTTCTTAGGTGCCTAGGGTATTTTTTGTCCTTAGTGGGCCACACTCACCATCTAATCCCTCACCTGAAAAATGCCATCTCGAAATAGCAAGTTGTCCCCTAGACACCATGGGAGAGGCACAATTGGACACTGAAAATTAATTTAACCTCCCTTTTTGGTTTCTAACAATGAAAAATTGGTGGTCTAAGATAGTTCTTCCCCAGTTATATTTAAGGATATTCCACCATTTGCCACTTGGGAGATTGTGATTTCTGTACTGTTTCCTTTGTCTAAGACAATGATCTTTTCTAGCCTATTTACATGAGATCACACAAAATATAAAAAACAGAATCGTAAATAACATTTTCAATCCTGTTAAAGTTGGGATCTTGTTTACACAATATATGCAATACATACAAATCAGTACAGTTTACATTCTGCAACTACAGATACATGTCAGCTGCCATCTGAAATTCTTTCACCCTCATCTAAGCATTTCTAAATTATGTAAAGAACTGCAATAATCATCCAGTTTTCAGATTTACTTTGCAAATTCCCTTTTCCTCAGTCTGAAACTGCATGAAAAATGTGAAGAAATCCAAAAACTATGTTGCATCTGTGGCTTGACTTGATCTTTGTTGATATGGTCACTGTCATAAGACAGACTTCATGTCCTGAATTTCAAGAGAGAGGTAAACATGTCCTGGTTTTAGACTGTATGAATATTGAACTTCAGTTTTTTTAAAAGCACAAACACATCTGGAATACCTTAAGATATTTGGTACAGTTTAAAATACCGTATATACCCAAGTATAACCTCACCTGAGTATAAGCTGAGGCACCTAATTTTACCACAAAAAACTGGGAAAACGTATTGACTCGAGTATAAACCGAGGGTAGGAAATGCAGCAGCTACTGGTAAATTTCAAAATTAAAACAGATACCAATAAAATTACATTAATTGAAGCATCAGTAAGGTTAAATGTTTTTGAATATTTACATAAAACTGTAATTTAAGATAAGACAGTCCAAGTCTGATTAAACTATTATTCTAACATTCTTCAATGTAGATGTGCTTATGTATCCTTCCAATAATAACAGAGTAAAATAATAAATGTAATAATAATAATAAATAGAGAAAAATAATATATGTAATAAAATAATAGAATATAAATAATGTAAATGTAATAATAATAGAGTAAAATAATAAGTGTAATAAAAATAATAATAACAGCAAAATAATAAATAACTTTGACTCAAGTATAAGCCATGGGGGCCTTTTCAGCCAAAAAAAGGGCTGAAAACTCAGCTTATACTCAAGTATATACGGTATATACATTTTCCAGAAATTGATGAATTTACTTTGTCCAAAAACAAATATGTAGAACTGCACTTCAGATCCTTTCAAATCAATGCATGTGAGAACTACTTCCCCATCCTGTAATCCATTCTTACTGGCACACGTTTACAATGAATATATATTCCCCATATGATTATTAACCATCTGTTCTAAAGGCAGAAAAATATTCTTTTAATGTCACACAGAGTTTATTTAATCTCCATATTGAACTGGGACGTCATAGTAAATGTCATAAAAATGAACATACATAACAAAGCTTTTGCTATTCTATTCAAATAATTTTACAGAGGAATGAAGATCTAAATAGCACAAAACAATCTCAAGGTTTACCTGGTTTTCTTATGACTGTTCTTTTTGCTAGCAGGTTCCTTTTCATTTTTTTCCTTTTCTACTTTGTCTTTTTTCTCTTTCTTTGACTGTGTTGGGGGCACAAACTGCTGGGTAACCTGCTGCGCAACCAGCTGAGAAACAGGTCGAGGTTTCCTATGTGTAGAAATATATACATATATATCAATGCTTATATTTCAAAGTAATACCTTGCATTTACTTCTGTAAATTAATCATATAGTCCACCATACATAAGAGCTCAACACCAAACCATGATTACGTTTGTATATATAAACTCTTCCTTTTCCAAAGAACGCTAAGATTCTGAAGCCAGGAAGTTCCTCTAAACTAGATCAAAATGTTATGATGTCTTCTCGTATGAATGTGTGAAAAACCAAAGTGCTTTAATCAAGCCAGATCAAAATGTCAGATGTTTTAAGGAAAAGCCTGGAAAAATAATGTTCGCATCTATTTTACAATTCTAATAAAGCAGTGTTTCCCAACCTGTGGTCCGTGGACAACCAGTGGTCCGCAAGAACTAAAATATGGTCCACAGCCTCACTGTTACTACACCATTGCAACAAAAGCAACTGGTCTCGCAAAACCCTCTTATAGTGCCGAGGCTTATTAAATATGGTTTTCTGTGGGCGAGCAGATGACGACTACTGGATGGCACATGTTCTGTATCAGAAACTAGAGCTGATGTGGTTTATCCAATGCAATTTTCTGAATCAGCACCCCAAATAACCAAACCGAATCTAAAGTTGATCAAAAACCGATTCATAATCCTTTTGGTACTAATGTTGGAGAGTGGTCCCTGGTCAAAAAAGGTTTGGGAACCACTGTACTAAAGTATCTAGTTCCATGAAGCTCAGAAGATTTAAACACTCCCCAAAAGGGAGAATTAAGTACCATATCAGTGAAGTTCTTGTAGAGTAATGGTGCAAATGTTTATTGCAGGTGTTTCCAGACAGCACCAAAATCTGGGTCAAAATGGGGGGTAAAAATCCTGACTGCAGGTCTCCACACAGAACTGTTAGTCCTGGAATTGGGTCCCTCACCATCCTCACAGGCTTTTTCTGTATCGGAACAAGATGAAGGGTGGACAGGGGACTTCTTTTTTTAAAAAATTGTCTGCTATGCACTGGAACTCATATGTACACATGCAAATATTTGAATGAACACACAAGCACATTTATTATCTGCCCCCAATTCTTACTGCAAGCTCTTTTTAATAGTATATAAACAGTGAAATAAGGAGTTTCAGAGAGTTCTAATTGCTCTATTTGCTCTCTGTGCTTCCTTTAAACCAGCTGTGTATCTCTTTGACAGCCCAATCAACTGATCAGATGTTTTGTGTGCTAGAGCAGTCTCCACAGAGAAAAGGGAAGGAAATCACGTGTTTTGGATTACAAGGTTATACAGTCATGTGAATATGCGCATTTTCTTACCAAAAACAGGATATAAGGGGACCTTTTTACCATATATTTTTTCCTGTTAATGTGAATGAGTGCGGATTTAGATCTGGCGTCATTTAGCCTCCCCCTCCCCACCAAACCGGGTAACTTCCAGTTTAGGTGCTGTGCAGAAAGGCCCTGAGAGAGACAAATTAGCCCTAGCCCCAGATCTGATGTCTTAGGGAGAGATGGTGGAAGCAATATCCTGCTGGAAGAAGCAAGCTCTACCAGCTATGGAGTATACACTCAATCCAATTCTGTCCACCAATGCTGATGTTTCTATTATCAGTAGTACATGTTAAAAGTAAGACGCCAGCGGAGGATATGGGTAGCTTTGAATATTTTTAATCTAAGGTCATTCTCTTGAGAACAGATTGGTCTCAACTATGCCAGTTACCAACCACTTCATTCCTTCCAATGGGAACAGGGATTTAACATTTTTTAAAAAATCTACCAAGATAAAAAAGTTCATAAAGCTTCCCCACACTTTCTGCTCCGACCAGCATGAGCCAGGTTCTGTTGCTCCACTCTTCACCAGCCTCACTTAGTACTGTACTGTTTCTTTGTCTACAATGAACTATACTTTGATGAATGCATATTGATTCAGAAGTCCCACTGAGCTCGATGGAATTGCTTCTCATTGGGCAGACACAGGATTTCATTGTTGGGCTGCAATTTTTATAACCTTGCATATGTGATTTCTGAGTTGACAAGTAGGATTCCTTTTTGGATCTCTTACATCTCACAAGAAAACTGAGAGTAACTATGGGACCCCAAAATAAGTGGAGACAAACTACATATTAGCTAAATCAAAGATAAGTAATGACAAGCAATCAATAAAACAATGATACTGAATCAAATATTTCCCAGAAAAAGTTCAACTTCCACTTTCAGTGAGGATCTGATTTAGTATACTGTGTGATTTATCTTTAATAAGAAAAGTATACCAATAAAACAGTGTAATACCATATATGTGTGTGATCAAAAATAAGTTCCATTGCGGTCAAAGAAAACTGCTTTCAGGTAAATGGATACAGCACAGCAGTCCTGATTTGCCAACCAAAATGTAGTAAGTGGGAAGTATCGCTTTGAACACAAGAAGGAAGATCTCTATGGATACAGTGATACGTTCTTGAGATAAATCTACATTTATTGCTATTTTTTTAAAAAAGTTTTATATTAATTTTTATTTACCCCCCCCACACACACACACAAAATTAAATCAGGGGTAAATGCACATAGAGATCCCAAGAAACATTTAACGTCTCCCTAAACCCATTCAGGCATTGCTATTTCAGTGGAATGAGAAATTATGTTCTAATGACTTCTGGTTGGCATTTCTAATGATTCTTTGCTTTCAAGGAGTGGTGGGGCCTCCAAAACAAACATTACATGTTGCTGACACTCTCTAGAAATATTTGATGTTGAAAATTGTGGTTTATAGGCCACAATCAATTCTGAAGTTGGCAGTATTTCTGGTAGAATATTTTGGTGAGCCTCTTTGAGCACGTGATTCCCATCACTAGTGTTAATATTTGAAGATATAACAGCATACTAGCAAACAAAAGAAGAAAAAAGAAGGAACTAATAGTGGCATCGAAAAGTGCTGCTCTGTAAACCGCCATGGGCTGAGTATGGCGGTATAAAAATGTAGTAAGTAAATAAGTAAATAAATAAATAAAAGTTGTTACTTTAAAATTCTTAAATGTGTATCAATTTTTAAAAAGACACAATCACTTCCAAAGTTAACTATGACGTTAATACCGGCCAACTAAATAGTATTATATTCATTAATTGTATTACTATTAATGCTATACATCATATATTTGGGGAAGTGGAATTATTTCCATGGAAAATATTGTTATACAGAAATGATTTTTTTGTGTGAAAACGAGATAAAGTACTAAAAAAAACCCCACACATTAGAAACAAAAACAACTATTACTTTAATTAGATTTTATATTTATCACTCTAAACAAAAGTTCAAGATTATTAAAACTTGAAGATGCATATTCTTCATCATACGGTCTAACAATTTGTTTATGTCATCATCCTATATCAAGAATGCTTCAATCCTTGCTTGGAAAATCATTTGCATCAACCACACAGTATTGGTACATCTCATCTTGAGTAAATGATATACTGCAACAACATGTTTTAAAATTGGGATATAATTTTCTTATAAAAAAATAAAAGATCATTTTGTCTAGCAGTGAGATTATTTTAATGAATATGCATTCATTAAGTTAGTTATCAATCTTTCCTGCTCAAGTGTCCTGAGCCTAACATGGCCAACAATGAGGACTGGGGGGAGTTGTAGTCTAATAATTTCTAGAAAGTTCCAGATTGGAGAAAATTATTACCTTTATATATACAAATTCCAAAGAAATTCTCGTCATGAATGCATTGCATACTATTATGGTGCTCTAAATTAGGTGTAAGTAAACATCAGGTTTGCACAATCTACATTGTCTTTTATTAGAATCCAGAGGTCCATCACCAGAAAATAGTGTCTGAGAGGCATGGAGTTGGATGTAACCTGGTGACACAGAGATAGAGCTATTAACAATTGCAAAAACAAATAAATAAACCTTTCTCTAAGTTACTGCAGATCAGGAATCGTAACATATCATTTTAAAAGTGCACAGAGGGTGCATCTACATTGTAGAATGAATACAGTCTGACACTTCTTTAACTGTCATGACTCAATGCTATGGAAACCTGGGATCTATAGTTTTATAAGGTCCTTAGAATTCTATGGCTGATAGTGCTGGTGCCTCACCAAACTACAATTCTAATGATTTCATACATTGAGCCATGACACTTACTGCTGTTACACTACATCTATATATATAAAAAGAGAGAGTCCGTTTTTGACGCTCATAGACAAAGAAACTATAAGTCCCAGAACCACGATACTTGACAACAGTCACAAACATACCTACAGGAACATTCGTGGCGCAAAAAACCGGACCTAGATCCCTCACGACACCCCCAAACACGACCCCCTCAAAACCGGCAACCTTCCTCCCACCCCGCCCTCTCCGCTGCCAGCGCGCACGTTTAGAACGTTCGCACATACAGCCCGAACAACAATAACTCTACAGGGAGCCACGCGCCCCGCTCAAAACCTAACCGCACGATCCCCTCACCCCCTTCCCACCACACACACACACACACCACCCTCAACCCTACCTACGACCACAAAACAACCAGGACAACACACACCCCCCCTCCCCACGCACATGGCGGCAGAACAACCGATCCAGAACAACCGATCCACTGCACATGGCACCCAAAAAGCCGCTCCGATGCACACACACGCGCGCAACAAACCCCCCACCTTCCCACACACACACGCGCGCGCAACAGCCCCCCCAACCCTCACACACACACCCTCACCCCCTTTCCCGCCAACCCAAAGCAAGGCAAAACAACACACCCCCGCCCCCTTTCCGCGTCCCCAAAGCCCCGCAAAAAAAACACCCCCTCGCCCCTTTCTCACCAAGCAACGCCTCCTCCGCAAACTCCCAAGGCGGCGTGGAGGAGGAGAGGCAAAGGAGGAGGAAAGGGCCGCGAGGGACTGGATCATAGCCTCGGTGGCTACGATCCTGCTCTCCTCGCTGCTCTTTCCTCCTCCTCCGGCTTCTCGGGATCGGGCCTGGCAGCAATGGTGGCGGCGTGGAGGAGGAGGCAAGGGAGGAGGAAAGGGCCGGGGGGGGGGTGTGGATCGTAGCCTCTGTGCATGGCTGCGATCCTGCTCTCCTCGCGGCTCCTTCCTCCTCCTCCGGCTCCTCCTCCTCTTCGCCGCCTCCATTGCCGCCAGGGCCCGATCCCACCGGAGGGAAGCAAAGCCGGCGAAGAGGAGAAGCCTGAGGAGGAGGAAAGAGCAGCGAAAACAGCAGGATCGCAGTCATGCACAGAGCCTACGATCCACACACCCCCCCCGACCCTTTCCTCCTCCTCTGCCTCCTCCTCCACGCCGCCTCCGTTGCCGCCAGGGCCCGATCCCGGGCACCTCTATCTCCTGCACGCCACGCCCTCCTCCCTTGAGTGAAGGAAGGAGGCGGGGGATAGAGGGGACACAGCTGCCCGATCCCCTGTCGCGCATGCGCGCATAACGGCAGGCGCCTATTTCCCATCCTCTCCCCGCCCTCCTTCCTTCAATCAAGAGAGGAGGGCGGAGAGAAGAGGGGGGTAAAGCGCCTCCCGCCGCATGCGCGGCACCAGTTCCCCCGGCTGTTTCCCCTCCTCTCCCCGCCCCCCTTCCTTCATTCAAGAGAGCAGGGCGGGACGAGCAGCAGAAAGAGGTGCCCGGAAACAGGACAGCTTTCCTGCCGCCTCCACCGGGATCGGGCCCTGGCAACGGAGGCACAGCAAGTGAGAGAGAGGGGGGGAGGACTGAAAGAGAGGGGGAGTGACAGAATGAGAGAGGGGGAATGAGAAGAGGGGGGGCAGGGAGTGAGAGAGTGAGGGTGAGTGATAGAGAGAGGGAGAGAGAAAGAGGGGGGAGTGAGAGAGAGGGGGGAGGAGTGAGTGAGGGGGGAGTGATAGAGGGAGAGAGAAAGAGGGGAGAGAGAGAGAGGGGGGGGGAGAGAGAGAGGGGGCAGGGAGTGAGAGAGTGAGGGTGAGTGATAGAGAGAGAGTGAGAAAGAGAGGGGGGACTGAGTGAGAGAGGGGGGAATGATAGAGAGATGGAGAGAGAAAGAGGGGGAGTGAGAGAGACGGGGGAGGGAGTGAGTGAGAGAGGGGGAGTGATAGAGTGAGAGGGAGAGAGAAAGAGGGGGGAGTGAGAGAAAGAGGGGGAGTGAGAGAGAGAGGGGTCAGGGAGTGAGAGAGTGAGGGTGAGTGATAGAGAGAGTGAGAAAGAGAGGGGGAGTGAGTGAGAGAGGGGGGGAGTGATAGAGAGAGGGAGAGAGAAAGAGGGGGGAGTGAGAGAGAGGGGGGAGTGATAGAGTGAGAGGGAGAGAGAAAGAGGGGGAGTGAGAGAAAGAGGGGGGAATGAGAGAGAGGGGGCCAGGGAGTGAGTGAGAGAGGGGGGAGTGATAGAGAGAGAGGGAGAGAGAAAGAGGGGGGAGTGAGAGAAAGAGGGGAGTGAAAGAGAGGGGGGTAGTGACAGAGTGAGAGAGAGGGGGGGAGGGAGTGAGAGGGAGGGATAGATAGGGATAGAGAGAGAGTGGTAGATAGAGATTGGGCGATACACACAGAGTGAATACAGAGAGATAGAGAAACACAGAGAGCGAGTGATAGAGAGAGAGTGTGATGGAGAATAATATACAGAGAGAGAGACAGTGATAGATAAGGATAGGGATAGAGAGACAGACACAGGAAGTTATAGAGAGAGAGATAGGGATAGGGTGAGAGAGAGAGAGAGAGAGAGAGAGAGAGAGAGAGAGAGAGAGAGAGAGAAGGATGGCACAGCAACGCGTGCCGGGTTCAGCTAGTTCCTTCTAAAGTATATAGATGCACTCATAGACAAAAACAACTGATACTCTCATTTTGCCCGGGGGGTGGGGGCCAGGAACAACTTGAGAAACTGCAAGTCGCTTCTTGCCCAGGGGATGTTTTTACCATCCTTGTGGGAGGCCTCTCTCAAGTCCCCACATATAGTGCTGGAGCTGACAGAGGGAGCTCATCTGCGCTCTTCCCATATTCGAACCTGCAATCTGTTGGTCTTCAGTCCTGCCGGCACAAGGGTTTAACCCACTGCGCCACCGGGGGTTCTATTTTGCTGGTAATAAACAATGAGATTGAGAAACAAAAATTTAAGGATAATGCCTGCCACAGCAATAGATGGCAGTTTTACTACTGATTTTTACAATACTACTTACTGAAAATTTTTGGAATATACACTAGAAATTATTCCAGAAATCTCACTAAACTCAAACGAATCCCACCTGCTCCTTTTCGAACTGTTAAAAATGTATGTACGGTATGTACTTTACATATTCCTATAAATCTACATTAGTAATGGGTAAGTCAGGCCTATGGGGTTTTTTTTTTAAAAAAGGAGTACATTGGCATAGGCTTGATCAAAAACAAGAATGGTGATAGGAAGCACACCAGTAGAAACATTCCCTGAGTAAGGCACAGGAAGTTACAAGTTTTGAAAACTCGCTTTGGTGTGGATTTTCATCTTGTGTGGAAGGGCCCTTTGTCTGAATTACATTTTTTGCTCTCATCCCCATCATTCAATTTATTTGCCCTTTCAATATACATTGCATCTGAAAGGGCTTTTTGTGGGAGATTGCAAGTATTTCTTGCATGTAATTGTCTCCACTACTCCAGGTTATTTAAAAAAAAAAGGCCCTCTTACATGAGTCTAACAAAATTAACAAAATTAACTATGCAGTTTAACAAAATTATGTTAATATAGATAATATAATAAATACAGGCTATTTCTTAGAGATAAGTGAAAATACACAACTGTGAATGCACTTCGTTCAACTGTGTTTCTAAACAGTGGTATGTATATACTCATTCCTTTGACATAACTGAAGAGTATGTTAATACATTTCTTAGGTCTAAGGGGAAGGTTGGGAGACATCAGTGCATTGGTCTCCAGAAACAAATTTCCATATACGTTGTGATTTTCATGTAATATATGTTATATATTACATGAAAATCACAACATATATGGAAATTTGTTTCTGTATGTAAATATGTAAAGTGAAATCCCAGTGAAATCCTGCATTTATTCGCTCTCTTTTTCTCCCCCACTTCCTACATGCATAAATGAAGACTTAATTAAAACTTTGCTTCAGTCTCAATAATTCCTGGATTGTCATTGAGTCTCTTTCAGGCTGAGAAAGGCAGTATATAAATATGGTAAATAAATAAATAATTAATAATTTAGGTATGAGCTGGATCTACACTGCCCTGGGATATAAGACAGTATAGATCTGGCCATGTATAGGTTGAACATCCCTTACTGAAAATATTTGGGAACAAAAGTGTTTTGAATTTCAGATGTTTTCAGATTTTGGAATATTTACATATATTATGGGACATCCTAGAGATAAAACTCGAAATCTAACCATAAAATTGATTTATATTTCACGTGTATTTTATAGATATAATCAAGACAATTTTATGCAGTATATTTTTTAATTAATTTTTGGGTATGAAACAAAGTCTGTGAATATCAAACCATCAAAAAGCAAAGGTGTCATTATCGCAGACATCCAAGTGGACAATTTCAGAAATATTTTGAATTTGAAAATCTAAAACGAGAGATGCTCAACTGGTAATTTCCTCCATGAATTATAGCAATGTAATATAGATGGGATACCTTTGGGTACTGCATGGAAACTACAGCTAGTTTGAAACAAGAATGTGAGACTAGTCACGAACTTCTTGTTCTGTTGAGGCTTCAATCCTCCATTCTTAGTCTGACTACTTCATCACACTAGATAATGAATTCACTTTAAATACAGTTTCTGTCTCCTGCAGAATTCTGGTGTTTGTAGTTTAGTGAGGCTGTTAAAGGCTCCTCCCTAAACTACAAACCCCAGAATTCTGCAGGAGGCAGCAACTGGATTAAAAGTGGATTCGTTCTCTAGTGTGATGAGGTGCTGAAATAGATTCACTCTATTTTGTGGCATACATATATCAAATTTTGGAGCATTAGAAAGCATTTGCTTTGCCCTTCACCTCAAGCTTTTCAAGTGGGGCCAATACAATGAGGCAATGAGCTCTAAAGCACAACACACACTCAAAGCCCCCTTCCACACAGCTGTATAAAATCTACATTGAACTGGATTATATGGCAGTGTGGACTTAGACAACCCAGTTCAAAGCAGATATTTTGGATATCTGTCTTGATATTCAAGGTTATATGGCTGTGTGGAAGGGCCCGAAGTCCCAAATCCGCATATTGCTTATCACTTGAGAGCATATAATCACAGAATTCTGCTTTTATGAACCATAGAATCAGAGTTGGAAGGCCCCCCCATGAGCAATCCGGTCTCCTGCTCAATGCAGGATGTCTAGCTTGCAATTGTGAAATGCAATTCAGAGTGCTTGCTGGGGTCTCCACTTATGAATGGAAGCACACAGTACTCTTTAGCCGGGAAAACTGAAATAATTCTTTTTGTTGTGATTTGTTCTCATTTTACCATCCTTGCTGAGTAGATATTCTCCCATTTCCTTGGTTATTCTCTGGCTTTCAAAACATTTGTAAAACTCCTTGACATTGCTTTCTGCTTGCCTAGCTCGTCTCAGCTCATTTGGAGCTTTAGCTTACCTCAAACTGTTCCTGCAAGCACGAGCTACTCATATATTCCTTCAGGTGATTTGCCTTCCTTCCCTTTCCTTCTATACATACTCTTTTCTCTTCCTCCTCAAATTACCTTTTGCTTTTTCAGATATTTTCCATTCTTCTTCTTGCATGAAATGTTTTTGGCTGTGCTTTTAGCAACTTCCTCTTCATGAATTCCCATCCTTGCTAGGTGTTGCTTTCCTTAAGAATCTCTGGCTACAGGATTCCACCAATTACTTCCCTGAACTTGATATGATCAAGCTCAGCTTTCAAGAAATTCTGAGTCCTTGTTTGACTATAATCGTGAATTCATGGCCACTTCCTCCTAAAATGCCAAATGCTTTGATTCTAGAGGCCAGTTTGTCACTACTGGTTAGGATTAAACCTAGGATTGTGCTGATCCCATTTTTCCTTCCTATCCTATTTGGCATCCTGCCATCCTGGTTAATGTCAATGCACATGATGGCAGACAGGTAGGGCCCATATCATGGCGGGAGGTCCCAGTGACACTGAGAGAGGGCGTGACAGTTTTACCGGCCAGAGGAGTCTCACTGTGGACCATATCCGGGATCCGATCTTGCATTAGAGATGCTGAATCCGTCCCAGATTATGGGTCAGTTTAGATTCACCAATTTGCATTCAAAATCATTTTTGCTAGATGGAACATTCCAAATGTATGTTTTGTTTTGCAGATGTTTGCTTTGCAGATATTTCAAATCATCTCCCATTGCTACCAAGCCATAAAATGATTCCTGCTGTTGATCCCTATGTACATGTTGCAGTTTCACATTTTCTTTTGCATTTCTGGCTCCCTTCAATAATCACTCCCCTCACACAGGTAGTGATTGCATAGAATGTTTTAATTATTCTGTGTGGAAGTATTATTCCCACAGCAGAACTTAACCCTTTTGCCTTTTAAACTATAGAATAGAAAAGGTTGTGAATGGAAATGATACAGTTTTGGTGTTTTAATTACTTACCTTACAAAAGGGTATGTTTTCTCCAATCTCTGTCTGCAAAAAGCCACAGAAGTTATAGTTACAGATGTTAGTTGTTTTCCTGATAGCTGTACCATAGTAATTTATAATAGGGATGGTACAGTGATCTCTTTCTAATTCCCTAGTTTGGAGTTGTCTATAGAGAGAGGATGTGTATTAAATCATGACGCTGTTCGGCTGTTGCTGAGCATCTGGTGCTTTTTCACACATAGCTAACGTGGACATTATCATCACACTGTGCTTTGATTGGCAGTGATGTTACCAGGACACTGTGCAAGTGTCTGTCAGTGCTATTGTCAGTGCTTGTTTCTATGGCTACTGCTGTGCTCTTGACCTTGCTACATACTGAGCAAGGTATTACACCTATATTATACAACCACCAACGCTCATGTAGCACTTTCCCATTCTAGTGAGGCAAAAGGATCATCCTACTCACTATTTTAAACATGATAACCAGCACTTTAAAAGGGGATATTATGTTAACTTTCTTTTCAAAGGATTGTAAACTCTTTAAATTGGGACCCCAAGAGCTATCTAGTCAATACAGAAATATGCCATAGAGGAGAGTCCATCAGTGTAAAAAGCAGTTTAATTTATTGCCATTCAGGTTGCACAGTAAATATGTTTTTCCTAATGTTTAGGCGGAATTTATTTTCTTGTACTTTAAATCCACTGGTTCAGGTTCTAGTCACTGCAGCATCAAAAACAAGTTTACTCCATGTTCAATATGACACCCCTTCAGCTAATCATAACAAAATATCTCAACTGTTCCACATATTGGCTTGGTTTCCAGACATTTGGTCATCTGGGTCACTCTTCTCTGGGCACATTCCTGCTTATCAATATCCTTGAATGGTGATGTCTAGAAATGAACAAGAGTACTGCAAGAGAAGTCTGACCAAAGTAGAACAGAGTACCTTTACTACTTCCTTTAATCTTGACCCTATACTGCTGCTGACACATGGGTCTTTTTTGACAGCGACATCACACTGACAACTCATGTTTAGCTACATGTCTACTAAGACCTCTAAAACTTTTACTATTGATTTCAGATCAGGTGTCACCTATCTTATATTTATTCATTTCATTTATTCCTGCCTAAATGGAATACATTACACTTACTACATTACAATACACTTACTTCTAGTGAAATTCATTTTGTTAGTTGCAACCCAGCCTTCCAATCTGTCAATATCACTTTGAATTTTGAATCTGTCCTCTGGAGTATTACCTCTCCTCTGATGTCAATGGTATTATCTACACATTTTATAAACATGCCCTCTATGCCATCATCCAAGTAATTTAACTGGGCCCAGGACAGAACTATAAGGCATCTCAGTAGTCACTTCTCTCCAGAATAAAGAGGAACTGACTATGAACACTGTCTAGATTTAGTCCTTAGGCCTTATGAGAGAAGGAGGATGAGCCGTGGAAAGACTCATCCTCCTTCTGACCTATGAGCTATCCCTAGGCACTCAGATGGGGAGCTTCCAACGAACTCTCCTCCAACTCTGATACTGGTGAACACTAGATCCGTGCGAAATAAAACGGGGACCGTTAGGGACTTCCTCCTGGAAAAGAAGGTAGATCTAGCCTGTTTCACCGAAACATGGCTACAGGAGGGGGACGAGGTCCTCTTGCACGAGTTAGCATCCCCGGGGTTCACCACCAGTTACCAGATGAGGACAGAGAGACGGGGGGGAGGGGTGGCCATTCTCAGTCGAGACACTTTTAATTCCAGGACGATTCCGACCGCGAACATCCCAGGAATAGAGTGTGCAGGCATGGTGTGGGACCTCAGTGAGAGTGTAGCCTTCCTGCTGGTGTACCGAGCACCCAACGCACCGGCGGGGAGTCTACATAAGCTGCTGGAGGTGGTCTCGGAGTGGGCATTGAGGTTTCCCAGGCTTATTGTTCTGGGGGATTTCAATGTCCACGCCGACACCCCCTCAACGGCAGCCATGGACCTAGTGTCCACCATGGAGACGCTGGGACTCTCACTCTGTAAGATCGGTCCCACGCACCAGGCTGGGCACACCCTGGACTTGATCTTCGCGGCTGGAATTCAAGTGACCCTAGCCTCTTTAGAAGAGGTTCCATGGTCGGATTACAGTGTCCTCGAAGTCTGTCTTGAAGTGCCCCCCCCCTCCCGGTAAGGGTGCCGAACCTATTCTGGTTCGCCGAAGAGACTTATGGAACCCATTAGGTTCCTGAATGCTCTCAGGGATTTGGAACTCCCCAGCGGCTCAGTCGACAGGCAAGTGGACTGCTGGAACACCTCCTTGACCACGGCCTTAGACGAGATCGCCCCCAGACGCTCTCTCATCCCCCGTCGAAATCGTGCCCCTTGGTTTACCGAGGAGCTTCGAGCGATGAAACGGAGGAAGAGACAGCTAGAGGACGTGTGGCGGGGCCTCAGCGACGGAGCATCGAAATCGGCTTATAAACAATTTAAGGATGTTTATGAGCGAGCTATCAAGGATGCCAAAAAGGTTTATTATTCTTCCTTGATAGAGTCGGCTAGTTCACGCCAGCTCAACTTTTTAGAATAATTCGGTCATTGACAACAATTTCGGCGGTCCCAAACGATAAGGATTTGGCTCCTACAGCTGAGGTTTTTCAGAACTATTTTGCCGACAAGATCTCGACTCTCCGCCGGGATATCCCAGCCACCCTTGATACAGTGAGTGAACCCGAGACTCCGCCGCCACTCGGCGGGCCCACCTTCACCCGTTTCCAACTGCTGGACGCAGCAGCTGTCGATAAGCTACTCGCTGCAGCTAGACCAACGACCTGCTCCCTCGATCCGTGCCCCTCCTGGCTTGTTAGATCCTGCCGGGAGGGGTTACGAGACCCCCTGGGAAAGATTATCAACAGCTCCCTTGAGCAAGGAGTGTTCCCAGGGGGTTTGAAAGAGGCTATGGTAAGACCGCTGCTGAAGAAGCCGAATTTAGATCTTTCGGCTCCCTCCAATTACCGACCCGTGTCAAACTTGCCTTTTTTAGGCAAGGTAATTGAGAGGGCAGCAGCGGATCAGCTGCAGCAGTTCTTAGAAGACACAGCTGGACTTGATCCCTTCCAGTCCGGCTTCCGTATTGGGCATGGGACGGAGACCGTGCTTGTCACCATTACAGACCAACTTCACCGCCAGCTGGACCAGGGCGGGTCAGCCCTGCTTGTTTTGTTAGATCTAACAGCAGCGCTTGATACCGTAGACCAGGGGTGCTCACACTTTTTCAGCATGGGAGCTACTGATTAAAAAACCAAGTCCCAAAGATCACCTGCCCAGAAATGTAAAACGTATAACTATTTTCTTATTTATTTATTTATATTTATTATTCATTTTTATGTACCGCTCCTTCCAGCAGGCTCAGGACAGTTTACGTAAAATGAAGTTATAAAACATCAACATTTCAATTTAATAACAACAATATAAAACAGAGCATAAAAATACATCCAACAACCCCATTTCTCCCACACTGCCATATTACCACACATATTATCAGCCAGAAAGTAAGAAGAGAGGCTTTTGAACTGCAAGGCCATTTAATACTCAGCAAGGTAAACAAAGGGGCATGCAAAAATACATCCAACCACCCAATTTCTCCCACATTTCCATATTCCCCAACATATATTTCTCAAGGAACAAAGCAAGCAGAGAGGCTTTGGAGCTAAAGGCCATTTTTAAACATTAAAAATAAACAAAGAGACATGCCACAGAACAATCAAGCACCCACCCCAAAGTAAAAAGACCGACCTTTGAGATGCGGTAAGGAAATGACCCCAAAGCGTCCTTCTTCTCCTCCTCCGTTGTTGCTCCTATTTCCACGCCGCCAGCATGAGTGCCACCTCCAAGAGCTCACGAGAAGTCCGAGGGGCAGAATGGGTGCTTCTGCGCATGTGCGCGGGCCCAGCCATGCATCGCGTCATCCAGGCCTGCCCCCTTTGGTCTCCTACGACTCTGAGTGGCTGGAGAAGGACGGAAGGAGGAGGAGGAATCCAAAAGAGGGGGCCCATTCTGCCTCTTGGACTCTGGAGCTTTTGGAGGCAGCGCGCGAGCAGGGAGCGGGGAGGAGCAACGACGGAGGACTTATTTGCAGCGTGCAGGGGCGTGTGAAGAGGACCAACAGCAAAAAACCTGGTCAGGGGCCTGAAGATCACCAGGATGAGGCCTGAAGATCACCCTGGTGATCCCGATCACCATTCTGAGCACCCCTGCCGTAGACCATGCATTGTTGGCCCACCGTTTAGCCGTGACTGGGGTTAGGGGGATTGCCCTTAAATGGGTGACCTCCTTTCTCCAGGATCGGGGACAATGTGTGGAGAGGGGGAGGAGGTCTCCGGGAGGCTCCCATTGTTGCGGGTCCCCAGGGGCCATCCTCTCACCCTTACTATTTAACATTTACATGCGCCCCCTGGCCCAGCTGGTTCGCGACTTTGGTCTGGAGTGTTATCAGTATGCGGATGACACCCAGCTTCTGCTGAGAATGGAAGGCAGGCAGGATACCGTACCCGATTGTTTCCATCTATGCCTTGAAGCCGTGACTGGTTGGCAGCGTGCCAGCTGGCTGAAGGTGAACCCGTCGAAGACGGAAATCTTGTGGCCTGGGCGCCCTGGCCTGGATGAGTGCCGGTTGCCTACCCTGGATGGCGAGCAGCTCAGCCCGTCATCCCTCGTAAAGAGTTTAGGTGTCCAATTGGACCCTTTGCTGACCAGCAAAACGGCGTTTTACCATCTCCGCCAGGCTAGGCGACTGGCACCCTACCTGTCCAGGGATGATCTGGCCACGGTGATCCAGGCGACGGTCATCTCGAGGCTGGACTACTGTAACGCCCTCTACGTTGGCCTCCCCTTGTCGACAGTCCGGAAACTCAAGCTGGTGCAGAATGCTGCTGCTTGCTCGCTGGTGGGAGCACCGGTGAGAGAGCATATCACTCCCATCCTCCGGCAACTGCACTGGCTGCCTATTGAGTACCGGATTGCCTTCAAGGTGTTGGTTTTAACCTTTAGGGCCTTGCACGGTCTAGGGCCTGAGTACCTAAGGGACCGCATTACCCCGTATATTCCCCCGAGATCACTGCGCTCGGAAGAGCAGAACCTGTTGGTTATTCCATCACCCCGCTCCTGCCACCTGTCCAGCACAAGACAGCGGGCCTTTTCTGTCGTGGCTCCCATGACTTGGAACTCACTGCCTAGCCACGTTTGGGCGAGCCACGAACTTGGCCCTTTTCGAAGGGCCTGCAAGACTGCCCTCTTCATACTAGCGTTTGGCTAGCCTGAATGTAGATGCATATCATCGTCCGAGTTAAGATCTGTAATTTACTGGCTACTGGCTATGTATTGTGCGTTTTACTGAATTTTACTGTATGTTTTATTGTGTATTTTATTGCTATTGTGATCCGCCCCGCGCTTGCAGGGAGGAGCGGAATATAAAACCGAATAATAAATAAATAAATAATAGTCAGCCAACCCCTTACAAAGTTATGTAACACTAACACTGTCAAGTTCATTTATTAATGTTGGATTCAGCTCATCTGGCTTTAGAGGCCTGAATTCATTCTTGGGAACTATGTATCTCTTTGCTACAGTGCCCTTACTGTTTTATTTGTTCTTACTGCTTTATTTGTTTTTATTATTTAGAGTACTTTTTCTTTCGGGAGAAGAATGAGGCACATAACGTGTAAAATGGTCGATCTCTCTGTCGCTGGTTAGCATTTCAAAATGGCCTGTCTATCCACAATATTCTTATTGCTGCTTCCTCTTGCTCTTATCATAGCCAAAACATCTTTTTATTCTTTTTAACCTTTCTAGCAAGTTTGAGCTCAGGCTCCTTCTAAACAGCAGTATAAAATCCAGTTCAAATCAGATAATGAGGATTACCTGATTTGATAATGTGAATTATATGGCAGTGTAGAAGGGGCCTAAATTTTACACACAGCTCTTTTAAAACACAGCTCATTCTTTATACATCAGATTCTTTGTATATCACCTTGGTTTCTCCCACTTTTCTTTCTCACTGGAGTTGTTTGCAACTATAGCTTAAATGTCTCATGTTTAACAAACTCATATCCAGCGTAAACTTCCTTCCCTCTGAATATTGCTGAAGTCAGTTTTCTTGAAGTTGAAAATTTGTAATCTATAATATTTGTCTTGACCTTTCCTCTATATCAGGGCTGTCCAACTTCTTTTGGCCCAAGGGCCGGAGTTCTGGTCACTGATGACCTGGGGGGCCGGAGCGGGGGTCGGGCCGCTCCTGACGGCGCGCTGACGTCACCACGCCTGACGTTACCACGCCGGCATCCTGCGTGGCCCACCCCTTTTCGGCGAGGCTTGCTGACGTCAGCAAGCCTGGCTGGCGTGTCCCTTTAAGAGGGAGGGCAAAGCCAAGCAGAGCCCTCCATGGCTTCGCCCTTCCAGCGAAAGGGACACGCCAGCCTCGGAAGCGGGGAAAGCGCTGCTTCTGAGGCTGGCGTGTCCCTTTAAGGGAAGGGCAAAGCCAAGTAGAGCCCTCCATGGCTTCGCCCTTCCAGCTAAAGGGACACGCCAACCTCCTCCTCCGTCCCGCCTCTCCCCACGGCACACCAATCGGAGCGCCGGGGGGAGAGGCGGGACGGAGGAGGCGGGCCTATGGAGGAAGAAGGGAAGCGCTTCCCTTCCTCCACTTTAGGCCCGCCTCCCTCCCTCCCCCCAGCATTCCCAATTGGTGTGCTGGGGGGAGAGGCGGAACGGAGGAGGAGGGAGCGGGCGGGGC
Source organism: Anolis apletophallus (assembly GCA_030556195.1). Taxonomy (NCBI): domain Eukaryota; kingdom Metazoa; phylum Chordata; class Lepidosauria; order Squamata; family Anolidae; genus Anolis; species Anolis apletophallus. The sequence goes on from JARBWK010000009.1 coordinate 65,213,859, forward strand.
TGGGTGACCAGCAGCAAAGAGAAGGAGGAGGCCCGCCCCCTCGCTCCCTCCTGGCTCCCTTCCTCCTCCCTGCCCCGCCTCCTCCTCCCCTCTCCCCCCCCCCCCCCAGCCGCCATTTTTTTTTAAAAAAATTAAAAAAATATTTTTTTAAAATAAATTATTTCAGGAGGGGGTAGCGGGGGGCCGTGTCCAACAGGCTGGGGGGCCGTGTACGGCCCGCAGGCCACCTGTTCAACAGCCCTGCTCTATATCAAATCCAAAAAAGACAAAATATCTGATCAACTCCTCCACCTTCTGGACAACAAATCTGTCTGCAAATAAAGTGAAGATTTTTGACAGCTTATTGAACCTCATATTCTTGGTAGAATATGACTTCCAACAATTACCAGAACAGTTGAAATCTCCCATTATAACTAAGCCCCCTTCTACACTGCTAATAAAACCGAGATTATCTGCTTTGAACTGGATTATATGGCAGTGTTGACTCATATAATCCAGTTTAAAGCAGATACTGTGGATTATTTGCTTCGATAATATGCTGGATTATTTGCTGGATTATATGGCAGTGTAGAAGGGGCCTAAATTAAGGGTCCCCAATGTTTGGTCCTCTAGGTACAAGGGCGGGTAAATAAGTCCGTGACTTTTTGAATTTCCCACCTCTTAACTGGAAGGGCAACACTGCTCCTGTCAACAGGCATCTGTCAGTTGACCCCTGTCAAAATTTGAACAAGCTGCATCATTTAGTTTGTGTTTGACAGCCATTGATAGCAGTCTACCGTGTGATTTGAGGAGAAAATGGATAAAAGTGAATTTCATGTGCTCATTCAGCATTATTATTTGCGGGGGGAAACCATCACTCAAACCAAGGCTAAGCTTGTTAAATACTATGGGGTCTCTGCACCATCCATTGCAATGGTCAAAAAGTGGTTTACTGAATTTTGTTGTGGCCGTACAAGCACGGAAGATGCCAAACGTTCTGGACGCCCAGTTGAGGTCTCTACACCCGAAACAATTGAAAAAAATCACGATATGGTGTTGGCCGATTGGAGATTGAAAGTGCGAGAGATTGTGGAAGCCATAGGCATCTCACATGGCTCAGTGGTTTCAATTTTAAATGATCACTTGGGTATGAGAAAGCTTTCCGCAAGATGGGTGCCGCGTTTGCTCACAATCGACCACAAACGCAATCGTGTGCCAATTTTGTAGGAGTGTTTGGCGTTACTCAACCGCAATATGGACGAGTTTTGTGCACCATTTCGTCAACGTGGATAAAACGTGGATCCACGACAACACACCAGAGACCAAACAGCAGTCAAAGCAGTGGGTTTCTCGGGGTGAATCGGTGCCAAAGACGGCCAAGGTGGGTCCGTCAGCCAATAAAGTCATGGTGACCGTTTTTCGGGATGCACTCGGTATAATCCACATTGACTACCTTCCAAAGGGTAAAACAATCAAAGTTGAATATTATGCCAACTTATTGGGTCGATTTAATGAAGATTTGGGGGGGGAAACCTGACCGCATTTGGCCAAGAAAAAAATTCTTTGCACCAGGACAATGAAGTGTGCACACATATGCAGTTGCTATGGCAACAATCCATGAATTGGGATACAAATTGCTCCCTCATCTGCCCTATTCTCCGGATTTAGCCCCAAGTGATTATTTCTTCTTTCCAAACCTGAAGAAATGGCTCGGCGGAAAGAGATTTGACTCCAACAATTAAATCATCTCACAAACAAATACCTATTTTGATGACCTCGACAAATCTTACTTTTTGGGGAAAAAAATTGGAGAAACGTTGGACAAAGTGTATAGAGCTCAAAGGAGACTACGTTGAAAAACACAATGTTTTTTTAATCCAAAAACCTGTGTTTCATTCAAAAAGTCACGGACTTATTGACCCGCCCTTGTATTCTAGACTTCAGCTTCCATAATTCTTGCAGTTGGCCAAGTGGTGCTGGCTGGAGCTTCTGGAACTTAAATCACAAACACTTGGAGAACCAAAAGTTAGGAACCTCTGTTTAGTTATGATCTCATCTCAGGAGTACATATCCCTTATAGAAATATAATGCTAGCCCACCCCCATACCTGTTTGCTCTGTTCCCTTAAGCACAGGTCTAATTAATCCAAGGACCTTTTGTTTAATTCATCAGTATACAATTAACCATTAATAAATATGTCTTACCCCTAATTTCAAGGGAGCTGAATTGTTAAAAAGGTTTAGAATACCCACCCCCTGCAAAAAAAAAACAACCCACAAAACCCTGAAGGATCAGTTTTTCAGTCATTGATGACATTTAGCACACATATTTAGTGCACACTGACATTAAGCAGGATGTGAAGCAGCCATCACAGACAAGAACATTCTGTCTTTTATATCAGTTGAGATAAAATGATGTCAATTGAAATAGTTCATGTATTTAGTTGACAAAGCCTTTTTTGGTCTATTCCTTTCCCCATGATTATGTATGGGGAAAAGATTCTGCATAAGAGCCTTACATTTACACTCATTTTTTCTAAGTTTCCTAATGTTGATAGAAGTCTAATGTCTAATGCAAGGACTAGGAATGTCTGGCACACCAGATGTTGTTGGATGCTAATTGTCAGTCCTAACCAGCATGTCCTATGGTAAAGGATTATGGGAGTTGCAATTAATCAGCATCTAGATGGTCACCCACTCCCGGTCTAAATCCTCCATTCAGTATAATTCATCATTCCAGCTAACAAGCATTTCTATCTCTCCACAGGGAGAGATAGAAATCTGTTATCTTATCTCTAGATATTCCTTTCTTTTGTCTTCTGCCTGCAACCCATTCCAGAGGGCTCATATCTGAACATGTGTTAGGAACTAGAGGTTGCATGATTAAATAATATAAAAACCAGTATGTGAAAGCCATTCACATACTCAAATCATATCAATCTAGCGCCACATCATGAAAAATTATTTTGACTGCATATGCAGAGTCCTTTCTATATGCAACCTCAACTGTATAATAGATTGAAAACAGGACTGGAGTACAATATATGTTTTCAGTTGTGCATAAGATTTATATAAAATGCAGGTAACAATGGTAGATGTATCAAATCCTTATTTTTTGAGTGGAAAACACCAAAGAAATAAACATGCAAAGAATTAAACATTTAGGAAGCTCAAATAATTTATCATTGAACTGGATGCACATTTGAAAACAGTGAGAATGACAGAGATATTTTTTCCTCTTTTCTCATTTTTCTTATCTTTTCAGACTCATGGTGTTTTGAAATCTATATGAAAAGCACCATGAATGAAAATCAAGATTTTAAAAAATACAAAAAAAGAGGAATACATCTCTGTTAAACATGAAAAACAGATTTTTCTGAATTATTTTAGTTCTTTTCTTTGTATATTGGTATTTCTTTACATATTGGGGAAAAATCAGCTTAACGTATTTTTTCCACAAGCAGTTCCTTCCAGCAACTCCTTATTGCGCACTCTATAGTAATCCTATACAGTACATGAGGCAATGGGCAGGATTGACAAAAAATATCAAAAATTTGAAGACAAATTGATGTATCTGGTTGTTAATTTCTCCTGTTATTGCTATTACAAAAGCAAACAGAAAAGGAAAAGATTATTCTTTAATTCGGTTGGAACACAGAGAGAGAAAGAGGGAAGAGGAGGAGTGGGGTTAATATCATTTCCAACATCATCTGTCATACCATGTTTAGAAGGTCAAAGAATTTCAAATCATACCACAAGACATGCATCTCTGCTGAACTATCTGCCCCATTTTCAATAATAAAAATGGCTTAAAAGCATAGTTCTCACACAGCTAAAAAACTTGTTATTTGAGTTCACAGATACTATATAAACACAGCAGATAAGAACCTATATAAAACAACTTCAAAACTCATACTCACACATTTACATAAAATGTTGGAAGTTTTGCAAATAAAATAATTGTACACTTTCCAATTATAGAATACTTTCTGTGTTTTAGTATTAACCTTCAAATGGTAGGACATCAGAGCAGACATGAAGAGGGAACAATTATAATTAATCTCTTTACTCTCTCTAAAGATAAGAGTGGTGGAAAAATGTAGTAACCCTATATGAGAAGTACTGGAATAGCACGTCTACACTGACCATTTATTCAATGTTGGGCTGGATCAGCTCCAAACCTTAACTTTAACATGCCCTTGCCTGCATTAAACACCAAAAGGCTCTGCAAAGCCAAAGGTAATAGCACAATTCACTTTATCTGTGAAAGAACCATGGGCCCTTTCACTCAGCCATATATCCCAGGATATCAAGGCAGAAAATCCGACAATATCAGCTTTTAACTGGATTATGAGTACACACTGCCATATATTCCAGTTCAAAGCAGAAAATGTAGGATTTTATTCAGCTGTATGGAAGGGGCCCATGTGTCTTTCATATACTGTATGGTGTGTAATTCCTTTCACGCACATAAGTACACAAGATCACAAATTAATACACATATACAGGCAGTCCCCAAGTTACGAACAAGATAGGTTCTGTAGGTTTGTTCTTAACTCTATTTTGTTTGTAAATTAGAACAGGTAACTCCAGATATGTATTTATGTGCATGTGTGCGTGTGTGTGTGTAAGCTTTGGATAGCACAGAGAAGGATTAACACCCCTGTGATATTTGTTTTGCTGTCTGTGCTCTTGTTCAGAAGATTTCACCTGACTTCCTGTCTCTGTGATCATTGGATTTTGAAAAATGTGGCTTGTTGTGGATGTTTGTAATGCGGGGATACCTCTATACACCATACTACTTATTTTTAAGTACAGGGATGAAAAACATGGCCTTCCCAATGGTTAATGTATTATAATTTGCACTAAGCATTACCCTGGCTGTGCTTTTGGGTGACATAGACTACAATGGATAGGGAAGACAGTCTGACAGTATCCGATGAGGCATAAGTTATCTGCCCCATCAGATCTTGCCATGTTGGTTCACCACCAGTGCCATTTCTATATCAATACAAAAAAAGAACATGAGCCAATGAAATTATTATCTGCAATAGCTAAGAGTTTGTTGCAGATGTATCCCATCACACAATACAAATAAAATAGTATTGTTGAGATACCATCAATCTATAATGGGAATACAAGTGCTTTCATCTATAAATCTTCATAAATCAGCTTAATGAATAAGATACCCATCATACATGAACTGAATTCAATGAAATAACAATCTATTCCAAAGCATGCATAGTTGTCAATATTGAACTATAGGAAGTCATTCCCCTTAAGTGCCTTTCAGAAATGACAGACTACAAATTGCTAGTCAAAGGACCTTTGGCTGATGGTCATAATGATTGGATGATGTTTCTACTCTGTAGAATTCATGCAGTTCGACATTCCTTTCACTCCACTGCCTCAATGCTATCAAATCCCTGAATTTGTAATTTTGTGAGGACCAACCCTTTGACAGATAAGGCTAAAGGTAATGTAAAAAACCCCACTCCCATGATTTCTTAGCAGTGAGTTATTATCCCAAACTTCTAGAGGGTGCCAAATTGTGGCATGCTAAAGCATCTTCTCAGTGCCTGTTAAGTCACTATTAAGATATAAGAACTGTAGTCTACTGAGCACAGTAGAATATAGTTGACATATAGTATGGCGAGATTATACAGAAGATCTGTATAAGAAGGATAATAATATTCAGAATAGGTTTGACAGTGCGACGAGAGAAATACAATCAGACATCCTGAGGAGTGAGGTTGAATGGGCATTAAGAAGCATTCTTAACAACAAGGCAGCAGGAGACAACAGGATCCCAGCTAAACTGTTCAAAATCTTGAAAGATGATGCTGTCAACAACGTGTTGCATGCTATATACCAGCAAATATGGACAACAAAAGAATGGCCATCAAACTGGAAAAAATCAATTTATATCCCCATACTAAAAAAGGGAAATGCTAAAGAATGCTCAAACTTTCGTACAGTGGCTCTTATTTCTCATGCTAGTAAGGTAATGCTCAAGATCCTGCAAGGAAGACTCCAGCAACACATGGAGAGAGAGTTTCCAGATGTACAAGATGGGTTTAGAAAAGGCAGAGGAACGAGAGACCAAATTGCCAATATCCGCTGGAGAAAGGCTGGGAGTTTTAGAAAAAACATCTATTTCTGCTTTATTGACTATTCTAAAGCCTTTGACTATGTGGATCATAATAAATTGTGGCAAGTTCTTGGTGGTATGGGCATAATGGCCAAGTAGCAACAGTAAGAACCGACCATGGAACAACATAAATGTTCAAGATTGGGAAAGGAGTACGGCAGGGTTGTATACTCTCACCCAATCTATTCAACTTGTATGCGATGTGCTGGGCTTGATAAATACAAGGCTGGGGTTAAAATTGCTGGAAGAAACATTAACAACCTTAGATATGCAGATGATACCACTTTGATGGCTGAAAGCGAGGAGGAGCTGAGGAGCCTTCTAATCAAGGTGAAAGAAGAAAGTGAAAAGGCTGGGTTGCAGTTAAACATTTAAAAAAATCAAGATTATGGCAACCGGACTGATTGATAACTGGCAAATAGAGGGAGAAAACATGGAGGCAGTGGCAGACTTTGTATTTCTAGGTGCAAAGATTACTGCAGACGCAGACTGCAGCCAGGAAATCAGAAGACATTTACTTCTTGGGAGGACAACAATGCCCAATCTTGATAAAATAGTGAAGGGTAGAGACATCACACTGGCAACAAAGATCCGCATAGTCAAAGCAATGGTATTCCCTGTAGAAACCTATGGATGTGAGAGCTGGACCATAGGGAAGGCTGAGTGAAGGAAGATAGATGCTTTTGAACTGTGGTGTTGGAGAAAAGTTCTGAGAGTGCCCTAGATCGCGAGAAGATCCAACCAGTCCATACTTCAGGAAATAAAGCCCGACTGCTGATTGGAGGGAAGGATAGTAGAGGCAAAGATGAAGTACTTTGGCCACATCATGAGAAGAAAGGAAAGCTTAAAGAAGACAATGAAAAATTGAAGGAAAAAGGAAGAGGGGCTGACCAAGGGCAAGATGGATGGATGTTATCCTTGAAGTGACTGGCTTGACCCTGAAGGAGCTGGGGGAGGTGACGGCCGACAGAGAGCTTTGACGTGGGACGGTCCATGTGGTCACAAAGAGTCGGAAGCGATTGAACGAATAAACAACAACATAGTATCCCAATGGATACCATACCTCAATGAATTTGCAAGGAAGGAGAGCTAGAACTGCTTTAATAAGACCTTACCTCTGTTGGTCCATTTCTCTAAGCCAGTGGTTCTCAAAGTGTGCATGGGCAAACTTGGGCCCTCCAGGGGTTTTGGACTTCAACTCCCAGAAATCACAGTCAGTTTATCAGTTGTTGGGAAATTTATCAGCTGTTGGGAGGGGGAAAAATAGTGTATTTCAAGTATCAAGGCTGTCTATAATGTGTATGTGTCTTCAAATTTTATGAGGTTTTCTTAGGCAGCAAATACTCAGAGGTGTTTTCCTAAATATTAAGTTAACCTTTGGTATCCCTTAGGGTTTGGTTTCAGCACACAGACACACCTATAGATATCAAAATCTGTGGATGCTCAAGTCCCATAATATACAATATCACACTAAGGCCCCTTCCACACTGCCCTACATCCCAAGATCTGATCCCAGATTATCTGATTATCCCAGATCTGGCAGTGGAGACTCATATAATCCAGTTTAAAGTAGATAATCTAGGATCAGATCCTGAAATATTGGGCAGTGTGGAAGGGGCCTAAAATGATGCCCCTTATATAAAATAGCAAAATGAATGTTTGCTTTTTGCAACATCTTATTTTTTTTCTCAAATAGTGGATGGTTTGATCTATGGATAAAGAATCCTTAGATATAGAAAGTCAACTGTACTCTATTCTATGTATATTTTGTAAAAAAAATGAATTTGCCTGCTTCATTACTTGATTTAAGAATGAAATACTATTCATTCTTAACAGTTGGAACAATTGGAGCACCAATGTTCTTACAAATATTCTTACTTTCTAATGTAGACATCTAGAAAATTCATTTTTTAATTTTATTTTACATTTTAATTCTGGACATGTCACACATACCCATAGGTGCCCTACGAAGCAGAATAAACAGATAAACTAACAAATATATTAACAAATGCATAATAAATTAAAACCGCACATTTTTGAGGTCACAAACATTTTTCGACAGTAAAGGTTTAACAGATTGCTGTGTAGCATAGTGCAATATTTAGCAAAGGTTTTACAATGCAAAGCAATTCCCTTTGGGAACCATCTCAAGCTATCACTTCTACACAGAAAGCATTTATCCTCAAAAGCATAAATAGCAAGAGAATTCATTCATTGTGTTACCTGACAGTTAGGACACCATATATTTTACAGAATACTGATGCTCTCACGTTCAAGCTCCAAATTTGGTTCCATGCCTGCAAAATCTATTTATACTTAGTCTGAGATGGATGGATAGAATGTAATGTCCTTCAAATGAAATACAGAATAGGCTGTCAACGTATCTGCTAAAAACATATTACAATTCTGTAAAAATACACTCTTGAACTGTGCATGGCTACCAGATAATTGTCTTAATCTTTATATTTACATGAACAAAACGGGCAGATTTGGAAATATATCAAGAAGAAATCAGAATTCATATACAAAATAACACTAAAACGTCATGCTTGTTTTTCAAATTACTCTTTTAAATTCTATGAATGCACTGGGAATATACCTGACTATCCCCATATTAACTAAGATCATCTCCAATTTTCTGAAATTCTGTGTATCAAATGTAACTCAAATTCTACATATTAAAATGTAACAAATGTATGTATCAAATTGAGCATTTATAATACTTCAAAGAATGCATGTGTCTACATTTATCTGTAATTTGATACAAACTATAAAGTGTCTGTGCAATCAGTATAAACTCTCATTTTCATTAACTTCTGAGCAACTGTCTATATCAAAGCTTCTTAAACTGTGTTGCTGTTATTTTAAGGATTTTACCATAATCTTCCTGTAGAGCTTTGCTTGAAATAGGGTTCATAGATTTAACTGTCCATTGAATGAATACACATACACACATAAATACAGTTGGTTCTCCATGACCATGGATTGAACCATCTAATTTTTTTTTTAAAGTTTGATTTTTAAACCTATTTTATATACTTATATACCTGGGGTCACATACAAATTTAGCAGGAAAAAAAGGTCACAAGTTGAAAATATAGATAATAAATCATTTTATCCCCCTATTTAAATACAAAAAACAATGTATCGTGCAAATTATTCTCTAAACCTACATGAACCACAAAACAGACTATCATCCAGACATATCCTAAACAAAGCACCACTAAAAGAGACAGGATTTCATGACCTTCATATCACGACTCAGAAAATGCATGTAATCAAACATATGGGTTTCCACACCAGATCGGTACCAACAGCTTTTCATTATTTAGTTTTGGTGCATGATACACATATGACACATCTGAATGTAAGGAAAAGCCAAACTGGCAAAATGAAAAGTGGATCAAAACTTCAGACTCTGCATACACTTTTCACTCTCTTAGGTCCCTTCCACATGGCTGTATAAAATCCACATTGAGCAGGATTATATAGCAGTGTGAACTCAGATAATCCAGTTCAAAGTGGATATTGTGGGTTCTCTGCCTTGATATTCTGTGTTACTGTATATGGCTGTGTGGAAGGGACCTATGTCTTATCTATTTTGTATTTCTTCTGCTAAGAAAAACCAATATCTGCTTTGTCTCTCCTTGGGACCAGCATGTAGATATATGCCCCAAGACTTTATTGGAAGTTTGAAAATATTATGCAGGTTGTGTGTCCTTTATCCGCAAGGCTTGGGCCAAGACATATTTTAGAGTCCAAGTTTGTTTGTTTTTAATTTTTGCAGTACTTATATTTGGACATATTTACATAATGAGCTATCTTGGAGGAGGGACCCAATCTAAATACAACATTCATTTGTGTTTCATATGCACCTCAAATACATAGCCTAAAATTAATTTTATATGATTGTGTACACTGAAGATCAGAAAGCAAAGGTGTTGCTATCTTAGCCACCCACGTGAACAATTTTGGAGAATTTTGTGTTTTGGAATTCTGAATAAGAAATGCTCAACCTCTAAAGGATTGTGTTATGTATGCCATGTATATGTCAATATATTCCCTTTATAACTTTAAAAGGACAGAATAAGCATATTGCCTACTACCTATAAGCCATGATAACTAAATGCAGTCCTCACATTCATCAGCACTACATGGGATCATATTGCTAGGTTCCATACCTGTGACCATCTTTCTTTGAGTGGTGCTCTGTGAATTCACACATGTGGAGTGACTGCGCCTGCGCAGGCCCCAACGGAAACTTCCCAAGTTTAAACTTTTCAAGTTTTGGCGGTAACCCCGCCTAGTCCCCGGTAGGGCATAAAAGGCGCCCCACACACACACTCCACAATTCCTACGCCGCAAGGCAGCGAGAGAGGAGGAGGTTTGTAAGAGGGGAGGCTGGGCAAGTTTGTGTGAATTCACAGAGCACCACTCGAAAAAACATGGTCACAGGTATGTAACCTACCATTTTTCTTTGTGTTCTCTGTGAATGCACACATGTGAAGACTATCAAGCTAAGGTCCCAGAGGAGGGAAGAATAAACCGACCATTCTTGAAGGACCAAAAGCCTGATTTATTGCGAAAAACAGCAACAATAAAGAACAGGACATACCGTCCAAGTGTTAATGGGACGAAGCACCCCTAAGCCCAACAGAGCAATCAGTTCAACATGAACAATCACATACCCATACAACATTGAGGTAGCAAACGTGTGTAAACATCATATTTGAAACACAGCAATGCCTATGGTTCGGGCACGGTACCGACAAGCATGCACATTTCGAAGGCATGGAATTGCAATGTTATTTACAAAGAAACATTGGGCAGTTGCAACGAGAAACATTACAAAAACAATAGAAGGAAACTCTCAGGTATGGGACACCCACCCTATGCCCCCTTATGAGAAGGGGGGAAAGGGACATAGAGAAACCCACAACAGGAGTAAAACGACTTCATTAATAAGGTTAATCAGAGAAGGTACAGCAGATGCAACAATGCTAGAATGCTAAAGAAAGGCATTCCCCGCAGGGAACGATCACAGAGGTCAAGAGGAAAGAACCAAACTGCAAAAAGCTGTGTCTTTCCTGTTCCTAGTGTCCAATCTATAATTGGGAAAAAAGTCAAAGGACTGGACCAAATGGCTGTCTTGCAGATAGAATCCAGAGGGATGCCTTTAAGAAAGGCAGTTGAGGCTGCCATGGCTCTTGTCGACCGAGCCCGCACTACCGGCAGAGGCAGGTGGTGGGCCAGTTCGTAACATAGTTCAATGGTGTCGAGGCAATCCAATTGGACAATCGCTGGGACGAAACTGGTAGACCCAGCTTGTCTGGAGCATAGGCCACAAACAGTCTTGGAGCCCTACAGGATCGAGAGGTTTGGTCCCCGATAAAACAGCAGGGACCTATGGATGTCGAGGAGATGCAGTCTCCTTTCTGTCGGATTGAAGTGGTCGAGAAACCATTGTTGAAGGGGACGAAATCAGAGCCTGGCTAGTGGAGTCACCATGACCGTAGGCACCATGTGGCCAAGGAGCACCTGAATGCACTTGGCTGTAGATGTCCGGGCCACTCTGCACCGTTGAACTTCATGCTGAAAAGCTCGAAACCTGACCTCAGGAAGGGAGGCAGACTGAGTCCGCAAACCAAACATGGCGCTGATAAACTTTATGGTGGTCATTTCAGTTTCAGTTCAGTCGCTCTCCACCAGAGCGCTCCAAACTACTTACAATAGCAATAAAAATACTTATATATCATCACATGATTACAAGTTTAATGAAGAGCCAAGTTTTAAGAGATTGGGTGAATGACCGCACGTTGTTAGGTGATCCTCCGTGTAAATATGTTTGCATATTGAGCATTTCCCACATTTACTCGTCTAATACCAATGACTTCAAGAAATCGGCCTCACATCTCAAGAATGAACTAAGACAGAGAGGATACCCACCCTATATTTTGGATCAAGCTCATAAAAAAGCTTCTATGGTTCCTCGTCAGAATTTACTGCAAGAGAAAACACCCAGACTCCTGGACCGCCCTGTGTGGCCACTGACTTACACCCGTCATTCTAAGGACATTTCGAAGATTGTTAAGAATTTTTGGGCTTTAGTGGATTCGATTCCGGGACTTGAGAAACCCCCTGTGATTGCTTTTTTAAAAACCCGGAGTATCAAACAATTACTGATACATGCAGATCACTGTCCCAAAGTTAGACCGGAATCTCCCTACCCGAACCACACCAGTAAATGTGGGAAATGCTCAATATGCAAACATATTTACACGGAGGATCACCTAACCAGCCCACATAATGGCATTAATATTAAACTTGGGCCACCTACGCCAGTAGAAACCTGATTTATTGTTTAAAATGCGGCTGCAATAGGCTTTACATTGGTGAAACCAGTAGGGAACTCCGGACAAGAATTTCGGAACACCGCTCACGTTTTCGCACTAAAAATGAAAATTCATTATTATATTGTCATTTCAAAGATAAACATCATTTTGAAGACTTCCAAGTCCTAGTCCTTGAACGGATCAAACCCACTCCCCACACAGACATTAAAACCAAACTCCTTCAACGTGAAGCCTATTGGATCGTCAAGCTAGGAACGGAGGCCACTCGAAAGCCCAGCATGAGACAATCAGGTCTTAATGATCGACTAACTATTGGTGAAGTACTGTTGTAATCATCGACCTTAATGACTTTCACTCCCTTTAGTATTTATTTTGTATGCCTCTCCTTCATTCTCTATCTGGTTATATATGATGATGGTATTTACCTGTATGATGTTCCATAATTATTTTCTGGTATGTATATTCAGCCTTCCTATTGTATGTTCTCTCGAACGCACTACATTGTATTATATTATATTATATTGATTGTTATGAGATATTTACAATCCATTGCTATTTTACTTATAGATTTAAACCGAATCTTTTGGAAACCTTTGAGTTTGGAGTTTTGGTCGTAGTGTCCCGACGAAGCCTTGACAGGCGAAACGGCTAGACCGTCGACCAACCTGGGTTGCTATCTGATTGATTTTTGGATATATTGATTTGATTGGACATTCACTATATTTTTGCAACTCGGGGACCTTTACTCCGCCTGAGATTTAAGGCTGTGATTTCCATTATATTGTTTCCATCTGAACTGAACCTTATATGGATGTATTGAACTGATATATTGAACAAAGAATTTTGATTTTTGAAATCACGTTTGGCGTTTCTTGTCCTTTTTCTCATGGGCGATCATTTTGCCAGCGGTGTCACCAGTGTGTTTTGCCATTTGGATCTGGTGATGAGCTAGGGAGTTAGCCTCCTGAGCCAGAGTAGTCAGAACAGTGCGGTCTTCCTCTGACATTCATTGAAAGAAGGGAAGGGCTTTCTCCCACAAATGTTGTTGGTATGCTCCCATGCATGCAGCATAATTGGCCATCCTAGAGAGCAAGAGGGCCCAGGAGTACAACTTCCATCCCACTGCGTCAAATCTCTTTCCATCACTATCGGATGGCATCAAAGACTGTCGACCGGAGGACTGTGCTGCTTTCACGGAGTTGAGGTGGTGCTTCAGCCATTCTAAGCCTTCGTCATCAGTACGATATCAGGCCTCGATCTTGTTTGAGATGAGCAGTATGGACAATGGAGTTTTCCAGGTGGCGTGGATAACATCAAGAAGATACAGTAGGAATGGGGCCGGTGGGGCCACTGACTAGACCCGTTTAAGGACTGGGTCGGTCACGGCTTTAGAAGTCTGTTTGATTTCCAGGCCTAGTGTGCTCGCCATGCAAACCATTTGGTCGGCAAATGCTCGCACATTGTCTGTCAGCGACAGAGAGTCCGCCTCATAAGCATCATGGGTCGGCGACCTGTCTATGCCGAGGGACAGTACCGAACCTGAATAGATGGATTCCGGTGCCTTGTTTTCTCCTTCACCCTCGGATTGGGCAATCGAGGAGGGAGACGAAGAAGGTGGAGGAGGCGGTGGTGGGCGATGAGAGTATGGTATTGGCGGTTGTTTTGATGCCGAGGCCTGAGAGCCCGGGCCAAACGCGCTGTCTGCCTCCCTTTCTCCGGCGTAGACACCACCGGGAAGAGCTCCTGTCTGGCAGAGGTCACATTTGGTGGAGGATGCTGGTGACTTGTACCATGGTCTCGACCAACACCCCTGGAGAGTCAAGAGGTTCCTGGGGGTGTGCTCGGCTGGCTGGTCTGCCTGGGAGAGTTGTGCCGGAGGAGATGGCTAAGCCGACGGGATCGGGGAGGAGCGTGCCAACGGGGTGGTTGTAATTATTCTCAAAGAAGTCGAGGAGACAGACTGCAGCACAGTTCTCTTCTTCGCCGGTGGCTGTGATGAGGTTGGCGCCAATAGGGACTTTCCTGGTTTCGGCGGAACCACAGGTGATGTTGCCTTCGCTCGGCGGGATTCCCCATGCGCTCTTCTGAATGCAATGTGCAGTAGAAGATGGCGGCATAGCCGCAGCCAACCTCATGGATCAAATTGAGCGAGCGGAAGCTATCGAGCCCGCGGTGGACAAGTGTCGAGCCTGCACAGTTTCTGTCGTCACAGTGTGAGACTGCTTGGATTGCCTCATTTGTCTCGAAGACTTTCACACTGTCGACATCATCGAATGAGGTCTTGGTGGTGGTTTCTTTCCCGCTGAAGCCAAGCATGCCAAAGAAGCCGGAGTTGCCAAGGTTGACGCCGAGGACGGATCCGCTGAGGATGGACCTGCTGAGGTTGACGCCAAAGGAGCAGCGGTCAACATCAACGATGAAGGGGCCAAGAACCGTGGGTACAGGAGATACCTCAACCGATGAGCCCGATTCTTACAGGATTGGGCCGTCAGCGCCTGGTAATGACAGAAAGAAGCGGCGATATGAGCCTCGCCGAGGCAAAGGAGGCACTTGGAGTGCTTATCCGAGTCAGGGATATTCAGAGAACAACTGCGTACATTGTTTAAAACGAGTTGTTGACATAGCGAGGAAGTTCCGATGCGAGCCTTGAGGCAGGGAAAAAGGAATTGCGGAGTGTGCGCGCGGGGCGCCTTTTATGCCCTGTAGGGACTGGGCGGGGTTACCGCCAAAACTTGAAAATTTAAACTTGGAAAGTTTCCATTGGGGCCTGCGCAGGCGCAGTCACTCCACATGTGTGCATTCACAGAGACCATGAAGGAAAAACTCAGATCACTATTACAGTTATTATCATACTTTCATATTGAAAGAATTCAGAGGCAGGCTGAAGCAGATGGATCTTGATACAATTTAGCAAGATAGTTCTTACAGATCTGTCACTTACTGAATATACTACTATAAAACAATACATATGCACCAGATCAGAAAAAATAGCTCTTGGTGCAAAATCTGTATTCATTCATTCATTCAGCAAGATTAATTGCCAACTGTCATATCAGTTAATGTAGGACCTTTCTAAATTACCATATAAAATCCACATTATCTGCTTTTAACTGGATTATATGGCAGTGTAGACTTTATAATCCAGTTCGAAGCGGATTATCTGTTTTGATAATAATAATAACTATATCATAACTATATAATCTGGATTATATGGCTGTGTAGGTTTGTCTTAGGCAAACCAAGAAAGAACATGTGCTAGAAATATCAGGATAAATAAAGTTTTACTGAAAACCCAAGCTACCTAAACAAATAAGCAACAAGAAAAATAATGAGGCAAATAAATAGGGTATTTATTATATGAAACATTAAAAGATTATGGAAGCATCGATGTAATTCATCTTCATAGGTTTAACAAACCAATTTCAGTGAACAAACTTTTTCACAGGAATGGGGATCTGTATAAAAGTGTGATCTGGAAAAATTACAGTGTAAACACGATTTATATGCTAAAATTCCATAGGAGAAACATGCTTTTGGAATTTAGTCATATGCCTGCTTACTGGAGCATATGTTCCAGTTAATTCCATGGGATTTGCATGGGATCAAGATATAAATCTACAATCCAGACACACATATATTCCTCCTATCTATGCTTATATATAAACTAGCTGACCCGGCCACGCTTTGCTGTGGCTTTTTATCTTTCCTGTGGCCCAGTCTGTATATATGTGTTGTGTGTGTTTATGTATGTATATATATGGATTTGTGTCTGTGTACATATGTGTGTGTGTTCTTAAGTATATGTGTATGCGTGTACTTATGTATATGTGTGGTTGTATATGTATATGCGTATGTGTATATTTCTGTGCATGTGTACATGTGTGTATGTGTTCCTTTCTTCTGTCCTCCTTCCTTCCTCCCATCCATCCTTACTCCTATCTTTTCCTGTCTTTTCTCCCCTCCATTCATGTTGTGCATGTCTGTATGTATGTGTGTGTGTTCTCTTTCTCTTTCTCTCTCTCTCTCTCTTTCTCTGTCTCTCTCTGTCTCTCTCTTTCTCTTTCTTTTTCTCTGTGTCTCTCTTTCTCTCTCTTTCTTTTTCTCTGTGTCTCTCTTTCTTTCTGTCTCTTCCTCGTCTCTTAGCTTCCCCCCCTTCCCACTTGCATTCCTTTCTTTCCTCCTTTTCTTATCTTCTTCTTCCTCTCTTACTTTCCCCCCTTCCTGCTTGCATTCCTTCTCTTCCCTTTCCTCCTTCCTTCCTTCCCCCCCCCCTTCCCGTCCCTGGCCCCTTACTCACTGATGGCGGGCTGGGGCGGCCGTGCGGAGGCTGGAGGAGAGCGCTGTGCGCCTTCGGGGCCAGGTGGGAGGCTTTTCCCGCCCGAGGCAGAAGGGCTCTCCTCGGCAGAGCTGTGCCCACGGCCTCTCCCACCCAGGCCACGAGGGCGCTGCCGAGGAGCCCTTCCGCCTCGGGGGAAGCCTCTCCCCACCGGGTGAATGCCTCCTCCGCCTCCTCCTTCCGCCTCCCCCACCGCCGCGGAGATCAGCAACAATGGCGGGGTGGCGGCGGAAGAGGAGGGGCTGAGGAGGAGGACGGGAGCCGGCGCCCTTGCTCCTCCTCAGCCCCTCCACTTTCCACCCCCCCCCTCCGCTGTTGTTGCCGATCTCCACGGCGGCGGCAACAACGGGGGCGGGCGGAAAGAGGAGGGGCTGAAGGGGAGGATGGGAGGCGGCGCCCTTGCTCCTCCTCAGCCCCTCCTCTCCCCCCCCTCGGCTGTTGTTGCCGATCTCCGCGGAGGAGGCAACCACGGCAGGGGGGTGGCGAAAGAAGGAGGGCTGAGGGGAGGAGGGAGGCGGCGCCCTTGCTCCTCCTCAGCCCCTCCTCTCTTTCCCCCGCTGTTGTTGCCGATCTCCGCGGCGGCGGCAACAACGGCAGGGGGGTGGTGGCAGAAAGAGGAGGGGCTGAGGGGGAGGACGGGAGCCGGCGACCTTGCTCCTCCTCAGCCCCTCCTACTTTGCCCCCCCTGCCGTTGTTGGCGATCTCCGCGGCGGCGGCAACAACGGCAGGGGTGGCGGAAGGAGGGCTGAGGGGAGGACGGGAGGCGGCGCCCTTGCTCCTCCTCAGCCCCTCCTCTTTCAACCCCCCGTCCGCTGTTGTTGCCGATCTCCGCGGCGGCGGGGGAGGCGGAAGGAGGGGGCGGAGGAGGCATCAACTGGCTCTTGTCTCCCTCCTAAAGCCTCATGCCGGGCAGCCTCAGAAGCGGGGATTTCGCGGTTCTGAGGCTGTCCGGCATGACGCTTTAGGAGGAGGGCCCCTCTCCCCGCCGCCAATGCTGCTGCTGTTCCAATTGAAGGAGGAGGCAGGGAGGCGCGAACGTTCTAAACGTTTGCACTGGCAGCGAAGTGGCCGGGGTGGGAGTTCCGTTGGCCATTTTTTGTGGATCGTTTTTTGGGGTGTTGGGAGGTATGTAGGTCCTGTGTTTTTGGCGTTGTCTGTACCTAGTGTAATGGTCCAGTTGGTTGTCAAGTTTGGTGGTTGTGGGAGCCATAGTTTCTTTGTCTATATACGACATTAAACGGACTGAGCAATTTTATATATATAGATTACATAGACATCTTTGCTGGTGTCAGCAAAGATGCCTAGCAATGGCCTGCTTTCTGGAGTTCAGTGATTTTCTTCCATGGTGATAGGGGGCATTATGGGGCCGATCCATTCCCTTTCCTCTGTGCTGCTGAGTGCAGGGGAAAGAGGGTGGTGGCACTGGACCATGGGGAAAGCAGACCTGTTCTGATTAGAGCTGGTCCGTCTGTTCATACTCACCCCAAAGTGTGCAGCTGCTCCAGAGTTCCACTGAAACTAGATCATTCCCTGACTTTGGCCCCTTCAAAACAGCTGAATAAAATACCACATTTTCTGCTTTGAACTGGAAAATATGGCAGTGTAGACTCAGATAACCCAGTTCAAATCGGATATTGTGGGATTTTGTTTGCCTTGATGTTCTGGGTTATATGGCTGTGTGGAAGGGCCCTTTGTGTAACATGGGAGTAAAACTTGGTCAATCTATTTTACCTTAAATTGTATACCAGAGGTCCCTGGATGTCATCTGGATATTAAGGTTAGACTTCTGGTCCAAATTGGGAGTTTGGGATCAGTGTAGACAAGGCCTCAGAGAGACAGAGACGGCAATTAGACCTTTAACAGAGGCCCCTTCCACACAGCTGAATTAAATCACACATTATCTGTTTTGAACTGGAATATATGGCAGTGTGGACTCAGGGTCTTTCCACACTGCCATATAACCCAGAATATCAAGGCAGAAAATCCCACATTATCTGAGTGTGGTCTCTGATAAACCGGTTCATGGCAAATATTGTGGGATTTTCTGCCTTGATATTCTGGAATATAGGGCTGTGTGGAAGCTATGGATTGCCTTTATTGATATTAGGATGTGTTCCCCTTCTCTGCCTTTAATAAGGTTTATAACAGGGGTGGGCAATTATTTTTTCCAAGGGGACACACGAGAGCCAAAAAATATTATGGAGGGCCGCACCTAAAGGCGGAACTACATTCTAATCTACATAATGTATTTATTTATTTACTATATTTACTATATAATACACATAATTAATATTAACATATTAATATATCAAGAATTTTTCATATATTATTAGTATTAATATCATAATTATATTATAGTATCTATATAGACATTATGATATATTGAAATTATAATATAATATTATATTATTTATTATATTATTATTATAAAATTATTATAAAATAATAATAAAAACCACTAAAATAAAATAAAATTCAAGAAGACAAGGTGCGAAGAAGGGAGGAGGGCAGAGGGAGGGCACGGGGAGGCGGAGTGGCAGGCCGTATTGCCATGGTCTTGCCTCAAAGCGGTGGCTGCCGCGGGCTGCACCAGGGCAGCGAGGGTTCCTTCCTGCCTTCACCAGCGGCTCCGGAGTGCCCTCGTGGTGGTGATCCTGGGCTTTGGCCCTCTTGCATGGAGGGTCGCGCATCGGTGGAGTGAGGGAGGGCCCGAGGGTGGAGGCAGCACCAGCTCCGGGCTCTCCGCCTCTTGCCTCCGACGTGAAGAGGCTCCAGATGCCGGCGGCGTGGCGGGGAGGAGCCTTTGGATGACTTCCTGTAGCCCCGGATGAGTTGGCTGAGGCATTCTGGGAACCATACTTTCCTAACTCCTATGGCTCCCAGAATGTCTCAGGCAGCTCATCCGGGACTACAGGAAGTTGTCCAAAGGCTCCTCCCCACCACGCCGCCGGCACTGACCCTCCCACACTGGCCATCCGAAGCCTCTCCATGCCAGAGGCAGGAGGAGGAGGCGGAGAGCCTGGGGCACTCCAAAGCCGCCGCGATGGGATGGCGGCAGCGGCACCCCTTCTTCTTGGTTGGCCCCACCCCCAACGACCTTCTCCCCGGGCCGGACAAAACCGGCCAGGGGGCCGCATCCAGCCCGCGAGTCGTAGGTTGCTCACCCCTGGTTTATAAGATAGCTGCTTTAGTTAGCAGTTAATTTTAGGTTATACAGTCCTATCCTATACTGTTACTGCTTTTAAATATTATTCAATCTCTCTATGAAGTACTTTGCATAAAGGCAAAGCAGTGAATACATACCATCAGTAAATATACATTAACTTTAGAAAATGCGCTTGTGAACTCAATGAACCTGTGACTGAAAGCATGACCGAACTCTTATAATTTGGTATTCAGATTTTTTTCCCTGTGATGCCAGTGCTCAACTATCTCCTGTTTCTTGATCCTACAATTTTTTTCATGAACTGAAATGCATTGCATCTATCACAAATATAATAAATGCCATGCATTAACTGTAAATGAATTGGAAAAGCTGTAATCATTAGGAGACAACAAAAGAAGCAAGAATCACTGAGCATTGCACAAGTGTTAGGTGCAGGATACTGACAAACACTTTTCGTCTTCTCTTTTGCTACTCAAACGTTATTAGTAACCAAGCTTGCTTTTTTCATTATGGACATCTTCACAGATAAGCATTTCCCTGATATGGGAAAGCGAAAGATCAAGATACTCCTGATTTAACAAAACATTAGCAAAAAATAATGGCAACAATTTCAAACACATCCAAGAAGTTCTTTGCCAGCCTCTCATTGCGTGAATTCACAAATCAAAAAACATTTCAAAAATTACCTTTTAAGCAAACTACAGCCTTGCCTTGAAGAAAACATTTTAAAAATTGGCCCATTTTTGCAAGAAAGTTGAATTATCAGTGTATGTTTTCACAACACAAGCAATACTACATCCTCTTACAGAGTTAAAAAGCAAAACAAACTGCAAATACTTCAGAAATCTGACAGTGTGATCACAGTAAAACTGAGCCAAAAAGAAAGTAAGAAACACTTGACCATGTGCACAGCTCAGATTAGCGTCTGTCCATTTGTCCACACTCACCTCAAAGTCATTCCCTCACTTTGTTTAAAATGGAGCAAAATCAGGTTAACACATTTAACTCAAAAGTCCCTGGATGTCATTTGGACATGCAGGTTTGACTTTCGATCAAAATCAGTTTGGAGTGGGGCAATTTTGGCATACAGTAGCCCAGGGGTGCTCATTAGGTAGATCGCGACCTACTGGTAGATCGCGTAGGGCGTCCTGGTAGATCGCAGGCAGGGCGAGAGGAAGGATCAGTCCCGCCCCGCAGGCTCCTGACGCCGCCCAAGTGCTGCCGGCCCTGGGTTATCTGAGGTCCTTTCCACACAGTTGAATAAAACCCCAAGTTATCTGCTTTGAATCAGATTATATGGTAGTGTGGACTCAGAAAACCCAGTTCAAAGCAGATATTGTGTTATATGTTTCACATTTTTGTAGTGGGCAGGTAGATCATTTTGACTTGGTTGTTTTATAAGTAGCTTGGATGCTGAAAAGGTGTGAGCACCCCTGCAGTAGACCCTCTGTTAACTACAACTCAAGCAAATGGGCCTTTCAAGAAACCAGAAAAAAGATTATTGACTGTCATTGAACAAAAATCACATACTGTATTCACAAAGCTTTACATTAAGTTTTGTCTTTATTATATGCTTTTAATTATTTCAATATGAATACCAAGTCAATGTAGGCAGTCCTCGAGTTACAAACATCAGACTTACAAACTACTCGTAGTTAAGAATGGGGGTGAGACAACAGGAAGTGAGAGAAATCTAGTCCTAGGAAGGGAAATTCACCCCGAAAGAGTGATCATGTGGAAAATGTGTCTCCACTGGAGCTTTGTCACCAATCCTTGTTTCCACAATAAGCTAATTTTTTCAAAATCACGGGACAGAAAATTGATCATAAACAGTAACCAAAACAAAAGCCAGGTATGAACCCTTCCCTATGCAAAGTCGGGAGAGAACAAATTGATATCAGTTGTCCAAACCAATCCCTTGAACAAAACCTAAAGTCTACTGTGTTTCATAATCCTGGATAAGAAATGCTTAAGATATATCCCAGGGCCCTTCCACACAGCCTTATAACCCAGAATATCAAGGCAGAAAATCCTATATTTTCTGCTTTGAATTGGAATATATGGCAGTGTGGACTCGGATAACCTAATATCCCATAATATCAAGGCAGAAAATCCCATATTATCTGCTTTGAATTGGAATATATGGCAGTGTGGACTCGGATAACCTAATATCCCATAATATCAAGGCAGAAAATCCCACATTATCTGCTTTGAATTAGAATATATGGCAGTGTGGACTCAGATAACCTTATATCCCATAATATCAAGGCAGAAAATCCCACATTATCTGCTTTGAATTGGAGTATATGGCAGTGTGGACTCGGATAATCTTATATCCCATAATATCAAGGCAGAAAATCCCACATTTTCTGCTTTGAATTAGAATATATGGCAGTGTGGACTCAGATAACCTTATATCCCATAATATCAAGGCAGAAAATCCCACATTTTCTGCTTTGAATTAGAATATATGGCAGTGTGGACTCAGATAACCCTATATCCCAGTATATCAAGGCAGAAAATCCCACATTATCCGAGTGTGGACTCAGATAACCCAGTTCGAAGCAGATATTGTGGGATTTTCTGCCTTAATATTCTGGGATATAGGGCTGTGTGGAAGGGCCCCGGGTTATGAGAGGGCCCTTCTACCAAGCCATATATCCCAGGATACCAAGGCAGGAAATCCCACATTATCTGAGTGTGGACTCGGAGCCCGTCCACACAGCCCTATATCCCATAATATTGAGGCAGAAAATCCCACAATATCTGCTTTGAAGTAGGGTATCTGAGGGCCCTTCCACGCAGCCATAAAACCCAGAATATCAAGGCAGAAACCCCCACAATATCTGCTTTGAACTGGGTTATCTGAGTCCACACTGCCATATATCCCAGTTCAAAGCAGATAATGTGGGATTTTATTCAGCTGTGTGGAAAGGACCCCAGTTCCGAGCAGACATTGTGGGAATTTCTGCCTGAATATTTTGGGATATAGGGCTGTGTGGAAGGGCCCTGGGTTATCAGAGGGCCCTTCTACTGAGCCCTATATCCCAGGATACCAAGGCAGGAAACCCCACATTATCTGAGTGTGGACTCGGAGCCCGTCCACACAGCCCTATATCCCAGAATATCAAGGCAGAAAATCCCACAATATCTGCTTTGCAGTGGGTTATCTGAGGGCCCTTCCACACTGCCATAAAACCCAGAATATCAAGGCAGAAACCCCCACAATATCTGCTTTGCAGTGGGTTATCTGAGGGCCCTTCCACACTGCCACAAAACCCAGAATATCAAGGCAGAAACCCCCACAATATCTGCTTTGCAGTGGGTTATCTGAGGGCCCTTCCACACTGCCACAAAACCCAGAATATCAAGGCAGAAACCCCCACAATATCTGCTTTGATCTGGGTTATCTGAGGGCCCTTCCACACTGCCACAAAACCCAGAATATCAAGGCAGAAACCCCCACAATATCTGCTTTGATCTGGGTTATCTGAGAACCCTTCCACACTGCCACAAAACCCAGAATATCAAGGCAGAAACCCCCACAATATCTGCTTTGATCTGGGTTATCTGAGGGCCCTTCCACACTGCCACAAAACCCAGAATATCAAGGCAGAAAATCCCACAATATCTGCTTTGCAGTGGGTTATCTGAGGGCCCTTCCACACTGCCACAAAACCCAGAATATCAAGGCAGAAACCCCACAATATCTGCTTTGATCTGGGTTATCTGAGGGCCCCTTCCACACTGCCACAAAACCCAGAATATCAAGGCAGAAACCCCCACAATATCTGCTTTGCAGTGGGTTATCTGAGGGCCCTTCCACACTGCCACAAAACCCAGAATATCAAGGCAGAAACCCCCACAATATCTGCTTTGATCTGGGTTATCTGAGGGCCCTTCCACACTGCCACAAAACCCAGAATATCAAGGCAGAAACCCCCACAATATCTGCTTTGATCTGGGTTATCTGAGGGCCCTTCCACACTGCCACAAAACCCAGAACCCCCACAATATCTGCTTTGCAGTGGGTTATCTGAGGGCCCTTCCACACTGCCACAAAACCCAGAATATCAAGGCAGAAACCCCCACAATATCTGCTTTGATCTGGGTTATCTGAGGGCCCTTCCACACTGCCACAAAACCCAGAATATCAAGGCAGAAACCCCCACAATATCTGCTTTGTAGTGGGTTATCTGAGGGCCCTTCCACACTGCCACAAAACCCAGAATATCAAGGCAGAAACCCCCACAATATCTGCTTTGATCTGGGTTATTTGAGGGGGCCTTCCACACAGCCCTAGAAGCCAATATTCTGGGCTGTAGGGCTGTGTGGAAGGGCCCTAAGTTATCTGAGTCCACACTGTCATATATCCCAGTTCAAAGCAGATAATGTGTGATTTAATTCAGCTGTGTGGAAGGGGCCTCTGTTAAAGGACTAATTGCTGTCTCTGTCTCTCTGAGGCCTTGTCTACACTGATCCCAAACTCCAATTTGGACCAGAAGTTTAACCTTAATGTCCAGATGACATCCAGGGACCTCTGGTGTACAATGCAAGGTAAAATAGATTGAGCAGGTTTTACTCCCATGTTACACTCCCTTCCACACAGCCATATATAACCCAGAACATCAAGGCAAACAAAATCCCACAAAATCCGATTTGAACTGGGTTATCTGAGTCTACACTGTGTGATTTTCTGCCATGATATTCTGTGCTGTATGGCTGTGTGGAAGGGCCCAGAGAGAGGCATGCCTTCCACTCCCTCCTGTCACCCTCGCAGGGAAAAGAGGGCGACCAGGAAGGGGCAAGGCCCGCCTTCCTTCCTTCCTTCCTTCCTGTGCTCTCCCTGCAGCCTCCTCGGGCCTTTCCCTCCCTTCGCCGCCATCTCCCGTTCTGCTGGAGGAGGGCTGCGGTGCCACTCACTCAGGCCTCTCCCTCTGTGCGTGTGTGTGCGTGTGTGTCTTCCCTCCCTCTCTCCTCGCTCACTCACCGGGTGGAGGTGCCCTTCCTCACATCGCACATCATGCACTTGAAGGCCTCGGCGCTGTTGCGGAAGGTGCAGACGCTGCAGTCCCAGTAGCCCTCGTCGGAGGAGGGTTTCGGCTGCCGCTTCGGCCTAAAAAGAATCGGGAAACCAAGAGAGGGGGAGGATAAGGAGGAGGGGAAAGGGGGAGGGAGGCAGAGAGAGGGGGAGGGAGGCACCGGGAGGCTTTTGTAATCGACCCGAGGAGACCTATTCCGCCGGTGCTTCCTCCTCTTCTCCCCCCTCCTCCTCCCGCTGGGCCTAGTGACCAGGCTCTCCCTCTCCTCGTCCCTTTCCGCCTTCCGCCATCGCGGGCAGAGGGGGAGGGGGAAGGGGAGGTGAGGAAGCCCCTCGCAATAACAACCCCCTCGCCGCTTCCTCCTCCGCCGCCGCCCTCCTCTCCTCCTCCTCCTCCTCGCTGGCTCACCTTGTGGGGCTCTTCTTGTCTCCCATGCCGGCTCCAGACGCGTCTCCAGCCCGGCGGCTGCGGCCCTTTGTGTATTTGTCAATAAGGAGGAGCGAGGGGAGGAGGAGGCGCTGCTGCTGAGGGGAAGCGAGCGAGCGAGCGAGGGGAGCAGAAAGAGGAGGAGCCGCGCGCGGCCCACACCACAACTTCAGCTGTCGGGAGAACTCCGGCCGCCGCCGCCTCGCCTCTTTCTCCCTTCTTCTCCTCCCTCTCTCTCTCTCTCCTGCTTCCCGCAGCAAACCCGCCCGCCTGCCAGCCAGCCAGCCGCCTCCCTCACGTGTCCCCCGGTCGCCAACCAGGCCGAGGCCCAGGCGACGGCGGGGGCAAGCCGGAGAGGGATCCCCCGCTCGCGAGACAGGCGCGCGCGCGAGGCGCGAGGAAAAGGCAGCCGGAGGGGCCCCTCGCTCTCTCTCGCGCGCTCTCTTTCTCTCTCTCTCTCTCTCTCACAGACACACACACGGAGGGGAATGGCTTCTCTAAGGGCGACTATTGCGCCGACTCTCTCTCTCCCTCTCCCCCCCCCCCCCTTCTCTATTTACGTCTTTCCACACAGGCCCCGGCCCTGACACCACCGCCATTCCCCCCTCCCGTCCGCCTTTCATTTCAGACGCAGCCTCAGGCCCCTTTCCACGCTGGCTGCCCTTCTGCGATCCCACTGGGGGCCTTTCCACACAGCCCTCTCTCCCACAACATCAAAGCACAAACACCCCACATTCTCTGAGTGTGGACTCAGATAACCCAGTTCAAAGCAGGTATTGTGGGTTCTAGGGCTGTGTGGAAGGCCCCTCAGATAACCCAGTTCAAAGCAGATATTGTGGGATTTCCTGCCATGATATTCTGGGTTCTAGGGCTGTGTGGAAGGCCCCTCAGATAACCCAGTTCAAAGCAGATATTGTGGGATTTTGGCCTTGATATTCTGGGTTGTAGGGCTGTGTGGAAGGCCCCTCAGATAACCCAGTTCAAAGCAGATATTGTGGGATTTGGGGCCTTGATATTCTGGGTTCTAGGGCTGTGTGGAAGGCCCCTCAGATAACCCAGTTCAAAGCAGATATTGTGGGATTTGGGGCCTTGATATTCTGGGTTCTAGGGCTGTGTGGAAGGCCCCTCAGATAACCCAGTTCAAAGCAGATATTGTGGGATTTGGGGCCTTGATATTCTGGGTTCTAGGGCTGTGTGGAAGGCCCCTCAGATAACCCAGTTCAAAGCAGATATTGTGGGATTTGGGGCCTTGATATTCTGGGTTCTAGGCAGGCCCACATTACCCATAAGGCCTGCCCTAGGCCATGGCCTACGGGCGCAAGCCAAGGAGGGGGTGCAGTTCACATGGACCAAAAAAAATATTGAAACAAAACTGCAACACGCGGCATGGAAATGACTCTCAGGGGAGGGCGGGGGGAGAGCGCTGTGAGGGGGCGGGGTGGTGGTAATGGCACCCCCTCAAATCGCCCCGCCCCCTTCATGGAAGGAGCGTGAGGAGAAGGCGGGCCCCTCGCCCCTCCTTCCTTGACTCAAGAAAGGGGTGTGCGGACCGCGAGGAGATGGGGGTGCAGTAGAGGTTGGTGTGGGGCGTAATTCCAAAGTGTAGCCTAGGGCACCAAAAGGGGTTAATCCGGGCCTGGTTCTAGGGCTGTGTGGAAGGCCCCTCAGATAACCCAGTTCAAAGCAGATATTGTGGGATTTTTGGCCTTGATATTCTGGGTTCTAGGGCTGTGTGGAAGGCCCCTCAGATAACCCAGTTCAAAGCAGATATTGTGGGATTTTGGCCTTGATATTCTGGGTTAACCCAGGCTGCTTCCATACAGCTGAAGAAAATCCCACATTTTTTGCTTGTGAACTCAGATAGCCCAGTTCAAAGCAGTTACTGTAGGATTGTCTGCCTTGATTGTCTGGGTTAGAATATAGCTAGCACACTGGCAACAAAGATCCGCATAGAGTTTTTTTTCTGATGTCAGGAGCGATTTGAGAAACTGCAAGTCACTCCTGGTGTGAGACAATTGGCCGTCTGCAAAGATGTAGCCCAGGAGACGGCCGGATATTTTGATGTTTTACCATCCTTGTGGGACGCTTATCTCATGTCCCCACATGAGGAGCCGGAGTTGACAGAGGGAACTCATCTGTGCTCTCCTTGGATTTGAACCTTCAACCTGTCGGTCTTCAGTCCTGCCTGCACTGTGCAACCAGGGGGTCCTATCCGCATAGTAGTGGTATTTATTTATTTATTTAAATCTTTTGATGCGAGAGCTGGACCATATAGATTCTCAGTAGTAACCTATGGATGCGAGAGCTGGACCATATAGATGGCTGAGCAAAGGAAGATAGGCGCTTTTGAACTGTGGTGTTCGTAGAAAATTCTGAGAGTGCCTTGGACCACAAGATCAAACCAGTACATACACCAGGAAATAATGCCCGACTGTTCAGTGGAGGGAAGGATATTAGAGGTAACATAATTAGAAGACATGAAAGCTTGGAGAAGATAATGATGCTGGGGAAAATGGAAGTAATAAGGAAGAGGGGCCAACCAAGACTGCTGCGACCCTCATCCCAAAACTGATCAAGACCAAATTTGGCACACAGAGCCCCCATGGCCCACTCTACATCCTGGTGCTGTTTCGAGGGGGATGGACCATGAACGATGGGACTCGCAGTGGATGGACGGTATCCTTGAATTGACTGGCTTGACCTTGAGGGCACTGACCGACAGGGAGCTCTGGCGTGGGCTGGTCCATGAGGTCATGAAGGGTCAGAAGCGACTGAACAAATAAACAACATTCTGGGTTATATGGCAGAAAATCCCACATTTTCTGCTTTGAACTGGAATATATGGCAGTGTGGACTCATAACCCAGTTCAATTCATATATACTGTACGATTTTCTTCCTTGATATTCTGGGTTATATGGCTGTGTGGAAGGGCCCTGGGCTATCTGAGGTCACACTGCCATACATCCCAGTTCAATGCAGGAAATGTGGGATTTTATTCAGTTGTGTGGAATGGGCCCACACACACAAGCAATGTCTTGTTTCTGTTGCACTCCAGACCAGGAAAGCCCTCTGACTTTAAACACCACACAGCTGGGTAGAAATGCAATCCATTTATTGAAAATAATTAAAAAGCAATAGTAGTAAAGAAAAAAACATTTTTAAAGAGTAAGTAAATCCAATTAGGTAGAAAGATAAGACAAATATCCCAAGAAATTAGTCCATCAAACTTTATTTATTTATTTTATTTTTTTATTTATTATTGCGGCTTTTATGCCGCTGACTCCCAGGGACTCGCGGCGGCTCACAGCAAAGGTTAAAAACATCAGTATCAGCATACATTTAAAACATTTAAAACAGCGGCAGTAGCATTAAAATACAACAT
This sequence comes from Anolis apletophallus, assembly GCA_030556195.1. Classification (NCBI taxonomy): domain Eukaryota; kingdom Metazoa; phylum Chordata; class Lepidosauria; order Squamata; family Anolidae; genus Anolis; species Anolis apletophallus. The sequence goes on from JARBWK010000009.1 coordinate 65,242,694, forward strand.
TAACATTAACAATTAGCCATAAGCAACATCACACCAAAACAAGACATAGCAGCGTGTCGTAGGGGAGCACGTGGGCTTACTCACTGAAGGCCTGCCTAAACATGTGAGTTTTGCAGGCCCGTCTAAATGGGAGTAAGTCCCTCAGGGCCCTGGTTCCGGCCGGCAGGGCGTTCCATAGCGTAGGAGCTATAACCGAGAACGCCCTCCGGCGGGTCGATGTCAGGTTAATCCGGGCCTGGTTCTAGGTTTCAACTTCATGAAAAACAAAGGGAAAAACTTCTATAGTAAAATTCAAGAACTGGAAACACATGAATCTATCCAAAGCAAGGTTTCCAAGGAACAGCAAGACATCTTGACTTGATTCCAAATGATGCTTCATCTGACTACAGCTCCTGTACTTGGGACTTTTATCTCCTAATTACACTATGTCCCAAGCGGCCAAAAATGGGTTTCAGTTTAGCCTTGAATCCCTTATTCTTTCTTTGAGCCTGGCAGAACGCCTAAGCGACTGGTTTGCTTTCCTATATTTTGACTAATAACATCCCGTCTATCTACTAGCTCATTAATTTCTGCAGCTGGCCCAGATGTTGAGTTATTCTCAGGCTCCAACCCATGGGAAATATCTGGTAGCAATTCAGGGAACACATCATCACCCCCAAACCCTTCAGGAACATTCTCATCAGAAAAAACACATTGAACAGGGACACAACAAAACAATAAACACAGTAAAATGAATACATCTAACAGAACACAATAACAACAGTTTCATATTAGTACACTCAAGGCCCTTCTACACTGCTATATAATCCAGAATATCAAGACAGATCATCCAGGTTATCTGCTTTGAACTGGATTATCTGAGTCTACACTGTCAGATAATCCAGTTCAAAGCAGATAATCTGGATTTTATACAAATATGTAGAAGGACCCATAGTGAGGCTTGGGCTAGAGCTACACTGAGCGTATAATAGACTTTGGACTGCATTATCCAGCAGTGTGGATCACTGCTTTGTAAACGGTGGGTCCCAATGTCAAATGGCGTCTCCTTTCAACTCAATGTCGGGGTCATGAAAAATTTGGCCGCTGAAAGGTTTCTGAATCCGTCCATTTACACAAATCTTAATAAGAGCCTGCAGTGTTTACAGTGGACTCTGCAGGAAATGCTTCAGCTGTGTTTCATAAAAATAGGAAAACAGCCTCTAGCAAGGCTTGCAAATGTTGGTTATCAGTAAATGCTTTGTATACCGGGAATGTGGCTGGGAGTCAGCTGCATAAGATCTCTACTGACCAGAAGGTCATGAGTTCGAGCCCTGCCTGGGTCGGGGTGAGCTCTCGACCAATTGTGTAGCTCATCTGTCTATATATGTTGTATGTCTATGGCATTGAATGTTTGCCTGTATATACGCATTGTGATCCGCCCTGAGTCCCTTGCGGGGTGAGAAGGGCGGAATATAAATGATGTAAATAAATAAATTTTATCTCCCTATACTGGGGTTATGCAAACATTTCTCAGGCAGAAAGGGGTCACAAAACCTTTAAACAGAAAAGGTTAAGAAGCCCTAGTGTGGCTTAAACCTTAGAAAGCCTGGCTTCAACTGTGTTAACAGTATATCTGATTGGAGGTCATGACCTGTGTCCACCACAGAGGAAACCATGAGGTGTACTGTGAAATCTAAGCTCTGGTTGTTAATATGAAATGGGATTGGAGTCAGTGGGAATACATTTCTGAAGTACATAGAGCAAAACTTTCCAAACTAAGTGTCACGACACATTCGTATATCAGCTGCAGTGTGTAGGTATGTCACATGAAGGTAACAAGAAACCACTTGGTAAATGTGAAATTAGCAATACATCATATATATATATGTATATTTTAAGGGGGTTTTCATGTTTAACTACAAGTGAAATACAAGTGATATATATATGTCTTTTTTAAGGGATTGGTTTAACCTCCACTTTCCTAGTCGTGAAATGATGCATGTCTAAAGAGTGTGTCACCAACATGAAATGTTTGGAAAGCTCTGACCTGCAGTTTCTCACTGTCGATTAAGCATAGCTGCTACACACTCAGTCCACGCCATTGCAAGTATGGCTTCTGCGGTGTTAGAATATAGAATGAGTGATTTATCTTACATATAGATTAGAGATCATGACCAGTCTCCACTATTGAGAGATGTCTTGTGTAGGAAGTCATAAGATGTTCTATGAAAGCCCTCTGGTTGTTATTGTAAAATGTAATTGGAGTCAGTAACTGGAAATAGATTTTTGAAGTACCTACAGCTTGTTACTGCTATAAAATCAGCCGACTCCACTAGCAAGGTGGAGGCAGTTCAAATTGAGCATCCCTTATTGGAATTTGGAAATCTAAAATACTCCCAACACCTAAAATTATTCACTTGAGGCCGGATCCACACTAGGGCTTGTGGTGCTTCAATATACATAAACATTGCTTCACACAAAATTATTACGAAATATTACATTCAGGCTATATGCATTTCCTATTTAGACTTGGGTCCCATCTCCAGGATATGTCATTATGTACAAATCTGCAAATACAGACATTCCAACATCTAAAATCAGATCCAAAACACTTCCAGTTCCAAATATTTTGGTTAAGGGATACTCAACCTTAATTGATCGATGCCCATTATTTGGGATATCTGCTTATTGTTAGTGTTGTGGTAATGATTTATCACATATTCCTTCTCCAAAAACAGTTTAAAATATTCGCCAGCCCCGAGATGCCCACCCGGGCCGCCCCGCTGACCCCCGAGGAGCTGCGCAGGTGGTGAGTGAGGCTCCTGCTCCCCACGACCCCAATTCAAGCCTTGCGGGGAGGGAGGGGGCAACCTAAGTGAGAGGGAGACTGCTGGTCTTTCGAGCCCCCCCCCCCCTCCAGAAGCTGTAACTCCCAAATGTCAAGGTCTATTTCCCCCAAACTCCACCTGTGTTCACATTTGGGCATATTGAGTATTCATGCCAAGTTTGGTCCTGGTCCAACATTGTTTGAGTCCACAGTGCTCTCTGGATATAGGTGAACTACAACTCCAAAACCCAAGGTCAATGCCCACCAAACTCTTATAGTGTTTTCTCTTGGTTATGGGAGTTCTGTGTGGGAAGTTTGTGTCTTTCTGCCATTCCTGCCAGGATATCTATGTTGTGTTCATCGAAACAGGCCCAGGTTTCACACTGAGTGTATAAATACATTAAAAAACATATTAACTATATGTATTACTGTGTTAGAGTGTCATTTTGTGTCATTTTGGTTGGTGGTGTGCCCCAGAATTTTGCAAATGTAAAAAGTGTGCTGCGGCTCAAAAAAAGTTGAGAAACATTGCTTTAGGTAACCTGGACCCAAACCATGTAGGGCTTTAAAAGTCAAAACGAACACTTTGTATTTTGCTGGGAAACTAATTGGCAGCCAGTGGAGTGACTTTAGGATAGGTGTATTATGCTCACTCCTAGATGTCCCTGTAACAAATTTGACTGCCGTTTTTTGAACCAGCAGGAATTTCTGAACTTGGTACAAGGGTAGCCCAATGTAAAGTGCATTGCAGAATTCCAACCTTTAGGTTACCAGTGCATGCACTACCATCTTTGGGTCCTCCAAATCTAGGAAGGGGCACAGCTGGTGTATCAGCCGATGTTTATAGTAAGCACTTTTGGCCATCGCACCCACCTGGGCTGACATTTGGAGAGACAGGTCCAGGAGCACTCCCAAGCTGTGGACAGTCTTTCAGGGGGAGTGTAACATCGTCCAGGACTGGTTGACGGATCTCCATCCCCAGATTAGGATCAGTTTCATTTTGTTTTGCCTCCTCCAGCCCATTACCTTCTCCAGGCATTCATTCAGAGGAGACATGTTATCCTTAGCTTAACTTGTTATGGAAGGCATGGAGAAATATATTTGAGTGTCATCAGCATGCTGATAACTCTCCACCCCATGCTTATGGATGATCTCTCTCAGCACCTTCATATAAATATTAAAGAGCATCAGGGATAGAATGGCACATTGCAGGACACCACATAACAGCTCCTATTTTGAAGAGCAGCTATCCCTAAGCACTACCATGTGGCAAAGTGCTTCTGATTCTCAGCCTTTCCAGGCATTCCAGAAGAATACCATGGCCAATGATATTGAAGGCTGCTGAGAGGTCTAGAAGCACCAACAGGGACACACTTCCCCTGTCAATGTTGAGACAAATATCATCCACTAAGCCGATCATAGCTGTCTCAGCTCCATATCCTGCTTTGAAATAGTTTGAAATTGGGTTTTTGGTTGAAGAGCCCATGAGGTGGAAGAACTCAGCCAAGACCGATGAATCCAAACAAGACTTAATCTCAATCTGATCAGCATTGAGGCGAATAGCCCCTCTTACCATGGACGTCAAGGAACAAAATGGCTATCGTGCCGAACTACACAGTTACAAAGATATTTATAGTGTTTCTTATCAGCAAGTAACATTCTTCACATTAACCCTTAGTATGGCTCTTTCTTTGTTCTGCTGTCTCTGTGCAGATTATTGCTGACATATGGGCATTTAGAGCATCTCCTCTTGGGAGGGGCACTTTTTACTTTTTAACTCCTTCAGAAGTGTATGTCATCCAAGACCACCTGAAGTTGGAGGGCAACTGCCTTCTCAATCACCTTGCCAAAAAAAGGAAGATTAGACACTAGTCTATAATTATTAAGGTCCAGGGGGTTTCCAGAGAGGGCTTTTTCAGCATGGTTTAAATACTGCTTCTTTTAAATAGGATGGAACATTTCCCTCCCTGTGAAATGTATTAATAATAATTTGAGCTCAAATTGCTTGTCCTCTCGGGACAACCAGCCAAAATGGATAGAGAACAAGAAGGCAGGTTGTCTTCCTTACTTGCCCCAGCAGCTTCTCCACATCAACAGTACTCACCAATTGAAACTGATGCTGTTATCAGTGAAAGAAAACCTGGATACAACCATTGAAAAGAAATAAGAATGTGACTCAAGTGTATTAAATTGAAAACATCTGCTTATGTGGAAGTGAAAAGAATACTAAGGGAAAATATGCTAACGTCTCTGTTTTTTAATTAATATGATTAATTGACTAATTTTTTTCACTGGAAAGATGTAAAGAATGTTCTCCGTGGAGAATGAGAAATGAGAACGTCTTGCTATATTTGTCTTGTCACACATGGTGTTGTGATCAATATTTTTAAAAATAAATAAATTCTATATGTCCTCTTTAGCTGTCAATAGCAAAGGTAAAGAGAAAAGCAAGATAGGTTCATAGGGTATGGATTTCTCTCTCTTGGGTGTAACTGCTCAGCTACACTAACCATTTAATTTGAATCCATTGTACCTTTAAAAATGCTTCTGGATCGCTTTTTCTGCAAATGTACCTGACTAGCATCTAGGAGCCTGCAATGGGACATGCAAAAATACATATTTGGAGAAAGGAAAATATCTTTTATTTTGTTTTTACAAAATGCTGAGCATTTTTTTTTTGCTTAAAATTCTCAATATCTGCCAGTTAGCAAGGCTATGAGATATGCTGACTGGAGGATTCAGGGAGCTATAGTTTAAAAGTAGTTTTTCCAGGCCAACAAAATGTGTGTGAGTGGAAAGCCCTCAAAGAAAGGATCACGACTGGATAATGCCTCCCCTGTCCTTGTTCGGTTCATCTGTAATTTATTGTTGGCAGGCTGCTGTTGAAATAAAATGTTGGGCCATATTGACCTTGAATTGATTCAGCAAAGCAATTCTTACAGTGCTGGTCTCTTGCTGCAACATGATTACACTGTTTTGTGCTGAAACAATGCTATCTGTAATAGTGGGAATATTTATGTAACTGGGCAGAACAAAATCCAGTGTATGTCAGACCAAAAGAACATGCATGGTGATGAACAATATGCATCCAAAAGAAAAGAGAATTTTTAAATAGCTCAAAACACATTTAGCTGAAAACAAAGCAGTCTAGGATTTTTCAGGCAAGAGTCAGTATTATATTTATCTATTCTCAGTGAAGTGTCTAGGGTTAAGTGACAGGCTTACTTACCATAAGTTTTAGGGCTCCAAACTATAAACTTGGTTTAAAATTTATAATAGATTCTTCATCAGAAATATTTTGGATTTTGTTTGGTTTTTCAAATACCTGTATTTGCATTATGTATATATAATGCAATATGTTGGAGATGAAACCCAAGATTAAATACAAAACCCATGTAAACTTAATTTACACCTATGTGCATTGAACAGCATTTGTACACATTGAACCAGTATTAGCCACCCATGTGGACAATTTCGGATTTTTAAATTCCAAGTAATAGATGCTCAGTTTGTAGTGAAATGTAATCTATAATTTGTTTTTTCAGTATATCCTTCCAAATCAGGGGGAACTTGTGTTTTATATGAGAACACAAGAGGATAGAAACCAAAAGCACAAGTAAAGTAATGTGAAAGAAACTCAGACTAAATATAGAAAAGATATTCTCAAGGCTAAACATGATCTAATACAATTGCTTACTTAATGCTAATATGCAGTCAACTCACCTCTCAATTCTGCTCTGTCTTTGCGGTACAACAGAATGTAAACGCATTTGTATTCTCAGCAGATGGAATGAGTCGATGATAAATATACAGCATATTTTTGTAATGGTTTCACATTATATATATATGAGGTAAAGAAACAGAATGTTCGAGTGTTGTATGCATTAAAGTTATGGTAACGAATAAGTGGTCTGGAGATCTAGAAGCAAATTATGTAAGAGGAGAAATAATCTTTCTCTGTTCTATTATATTTGGAAGTACCCATTTCAGGGCTCTCCTGTTCATTTTCATGATTTATGCAATGTTCTAGGCAGCCATGGGACCTTGCGAAGGCAGACATAAGGAGACAACTTGAGTACAGAAGCATCTAGGTCAGGGGTGCTCATACTTTTTCAGCATGCGAGCTACTTATAAAACAGCCAAGTCAAAATGATCTACCTACCCACTACTCAGAGAGCCATAAAAGAAAAATATTTGGAAATTTATTATAGTGAGAGCCATATAATATATTTAAGACTGAATTCAACTAAATGTGAGTATAATGTGAGTAGAAGCTGAAACAATAAATAATAAAAAATAAGCCCCTGAATTTATTCATAATAATGATGATGATAATATTCATTCAGCCTCTGCTACTAATAATACTAATAATAGTAACAACAACAACAGGTTCCTAGAGTAGAAGGAGACCTCCAAGGGCCATCCAGTCCAAACTCCTTCTGCCATAAGGGAAAAACACACTGAAAGCATTCCTCACAGATGGCCATTCAGTCTCTGATAATAATAATAATAACAACAACGGGTTCCTAGAATAGGAGGAGATCTCCAAGGGCCATCCAGTCCAACCTCCTTCTGCACCTGGGCGGCATCAGGAGCCTGCGGGGCGGGACTGAGCCTTCCTCCCACCCTGCCTGCCATCTACCAGGACACCCTACACGATCTACCAGTACATCGCGATCTACCTAATGAGCACCCCTGATCTAGGTTGTACATATTCAGGCTTCCATGAGAAAAACTTTGCCTAGACAAGAAGGACTTTCTTGCTTGTATCCCCATACTTAAGGTCTCTATCCCTCTCCAAAACTATTGACTCATGAATGTTAAACTCCCAAGAAACATTTAGCTTGGTGTTTAGGAGGTTGCCAAAATCTATATAGAAATGGCAACATAGGTATCCTTCAACATCAAATTACCACAGATCAAAGCGATTTATTTTTGGCAGTATTGTAAAAAAAACCAAGACCCCAAAATTGTCCCCGAAACCTGCGTCTCCAAGGGTGTCCAGAAACAGAGACTCTGATGACCTCTCTCCCAATTCCAGATGACTTCTCAATGCACTCATCAAAGTTTGCACAAGCACCGCACACATCCCAGGGAATATTCCACCACTGAATCCAGGAAAAGACATAATTTCTTCACAATATCTCGAGAGTCCCATAATGGGCTTACAAATAGCCACAGGGTTTTTCCAAGATTTCAATAAATCCTCATACCTGGGAATACTTCCCAGTCCCAAATGCTCTTTGTTGTCAAATCAGACCCTCTTCATAGGGCCTAGATTAAGACTGTGCTAACACCCTTAACACCCATTGTGTGGCCATTCAACATCCACTGTCCTGTTCCAGACAAAGAACAGAGCCATCAATCCCATTAATGTCAACCCAGCCTGCCAATCCTTTCCTCCCACACCTCTTTTCTGGGCAGACCAAAAAACAGCTATCAATCTTCAAATTGAGCAATAACAGTTTGTTAAATTTTCTGCCATGTCTGCTGGCCAATGAGCAGCGACAACAGATGATGCGCTGGGCCCCCAAATCCGTGGTTCTTACAGAGCTGAAATCACATAACAACAGCATCCTAGTCCTAAAAGTGACCAGTTGGCCCATGAGGATGCTGCCTACAGCTACTAGCTGGACGTCGACACAACATAACTCCTTTCAGTTTTGTCTCTGTCTAGTCTATCCAAAACGGCATTGAATACTGTGATCCAACCTGAGTCCCCTTGGGGAGATAGGGCGGAATATAAATAAAGTGTTGTTATTATTATTATGTCTTGACAGTTTAAAGGACCACAACAACAAACAGGTCAAATACTTTTGATATCTTGGTATTTGCTATAGATATAATTTGTCGTGGCCTGTTCTCCTACCACATTATTAAATCCATGTGAACCTAGAGCTATGGCAGTTTATCTTCACATTTTTGTTATTTCCACCCAGAGGAGAGCTCTGGCTACTGCAAGATGTAATGTGTTGCCATCAGGTCTTTTGGATGGAAGATACAAAAATACGGAATGTTCCAAAAACATTTGTTTTTTGTGACCTGGTTTCTGTCAAAACACTTGACCATTCTTTGATTGTATGCCCCAAATATGGTAAGATATGATGAAACACAGAATTTTTGCACAAGCCCATGCCCTGCCCTCTCTAATCTGATTATGCCCACACACAGTATTCCTGGTTACTGGTTGTTGAGGTTGGTTTGATACACTTTTACAATGTTTTTATGCTTTGCCATTCCTAATTGTTTTAATTAGAATGTTAAGGTTGTATTATATGTTACTAGCCGTTCCCTACCAGGCGTTGCTGTGGCCCAGTCTGGTGATCTGGAAAATAAAGTAATGAGAAAGAGTTGGTTTTTAATATATTTACTTTTTTTATGCTTGTGGGTAAACAGTATTTCTTACTGTTTCTTTGTCAATGTTGATGTGGAGATTGTCTGGTTTGCTTACTCTGGAACATGCAACATATAATTGTCCTTCTTTAGGGGTCCCTTTCAAATCTATGATACTATGTGTGTGAACTGGATAGCCTTAAGTATTTTCTGTTGGTCATGGGGATTATGTGTGGGAAGTTTGCCTCAATTCTGTCATTGGTGGGATTCAGAATGTTCTTTGATTGTAGGTGAACTATAAATCTTAGTAACTACAACTCCCAAATGTCAAGGTCTATTTTCCCCAAACTCCACATTTGGACATATGGAGTATTCCTGCCATGTTTGGTCCAAATCCATCATTGTTTGAGCCCAAGTGCTCTCTAGATGTAAGTGAACTACAACTCCCAAACTCAAGGTCAATACCCACCAAACCCTTCTAGTGTTTTCTGTTGGTCATGGGAGTCCTTTGTGCTATGTTTGGTTCAATCATTGGGGAAGTTCAGAATGTTCTTTGATTGCAGGTTAACTATAAATCCCAGCAACTACAGCTCCCAAATGACAAAATCTTTTTTTTTGAGTGATGGTCATTTCTTGGATCAGTAAGTGTCTTGTGGCCAAATTTGAGGGCAATTCATCCAGTGGTTTTTGAGTTATGTTAATCCCACAAACGAACATTACAGTGTGCCCTCACTACTTCGTGGTTTGCTTATTGCAGACTCTTTGTTTCGCGGATTTCAAAAAAATATTAATTCAAAATATATACCATGGTATTTTTGCTTTTTTGTGGGGTTTTTCTGCCGCTGCTCTCCAAGGTGCTTTCCCTCCTCAGTGCTCTCTCCCACCAGCCTTGAAGGGCCTTTCCTTCACTTTATTTTATGTTTATAAAGACTTAAAATAGTGTATAACTACTAAAATAATGTATAAATATTAAAATAAATAGAGTATCCCTACATCATGGTTTTTCACTTATTCAAAGAGGTTTTGGAACCTAACCCCAGCAATGAGGGAACACTGTACATTTTTATTTATATAGATTTTGTTAAGCGTGCTGATAAATGTTGTATACTGGGCTTGGTCCCGGTGTAAATCTTCCTAAGTCCCTTCGAGGACATGGTGGTAGGGTATAAAAATAAAGTTGTTATTATTATTATTCCATTTTTGCATGTGTCCTCAATGGCAAGAGTGTTATAAAATTCCATACATCCTGAACAATCCTGATGCAATTTTTTTGCGAGACTGTTGCAAGTTTTATTCTTGAGATTAGTAATTTGTAATCATTTTTTTCTTTTTTAAATCTGTGACTTTCTTTTGTTATACATGTCTGTGTTGAGATTTTGTTAGTGTATGCCAGTAAAGGCTGTTATTGCTGCTGCTGTTGTTGTATTCTAATATCGCTCTCATATGTTTTGTTTTGTTTCTTTCACTTATATGTTCCTATATTTAACAAAGTTCTTGAGTACTTGAGATACTTAATACAATGTACTTCTAATTTGTGTTTCATCACCCCCGCAACACAATCCTGTATTTATTTCTACTCAGAAATAAATTTCATTGGATTCAATGGAGTTCATTTCCAAATAAGTAAAGATTGTGTTTATTTGGATTTTACCATATAAATTAATATCTCTAAGTTCTTATCATTTACCATTTTATATACCTTATTTGTTTTGTAGGGATATTTCTCACACCTTGTAGCTTCAAAGAAAACAATACTGATGTGTAAGAGGATTGTCATAACTCTAGCCTTATGCAGATCTGGGGCCCTAGGCCACAGTTTGGAATTACCCCCCCCCCCTGCCTCGTGCCAGCCCATTAGAGAGGCCTATCCCCATCCCCCCCGCTCCCCCTCAGTCCTTCCTCCTCTTCTCCCCCGACATCCATCCACTCACTGCTGAGGCTCCTCCCCGCGCCAGGAACAACCGGAGGGGAGGGGGGCCCTTCTGCACCACACCGGCACGCCTGCCGCCCGGTGATCCCAAACAACTACGTTTCCCAGCATGCCCCGCGGCTGAGAGGCTGGTGCCATCGCTGCATCCCGGCAGCCCCCACGGCCTCGAAGGCGGCTCTGCGGCCTCACGCTGGGTGCGCGGAGGTCAGCAGCTGCAGAGAGTTGGGGCCTTCCTCCGCCTCAGGAGCCAATCACGACCAGCATGGGCTGAAGAAAGAGGCCTCCTCGGAGGAGGAAGGCCCCGACTCTCTGCAGTCGCTGCTCTCCGCACACCCAGCGCGAGGCCGCAGAGCTGCCTTTGAGGCCGTGGGGGCTTCCGGGATGCGGCGGTGGCGCCAGCCTCTCAGCCACGGGGAATGCTCCTCCTCTTCCTCCTCATGCTGCTGCTGCTGCCTCATGTGGAGCCCTGGTCACGTGGTGCGCCCTCCGCCGGGTCACGTGGGGGATGGCTCCCGGCTGTATTGTCTGTATTGTCTGCAGGGCGCCGAGGAGGGAGCCCCCCCCCTTCCTTCCTCCCTCCTGCCTTCCTTCCTTTTGGGTACCAGGCAGCAGGAGCCAATTGCGGCACGATTCTTAAACTATTTTATAACATTTTATTACTATTATTATTTTGGGCCGTTATCTGCGCCCCCCTTGGCTCGCGCCCCAAGGCCATGGCCTCGTTGCCTCTATGGGTAAACTGGTCCTGATCTGGGATCTCACATTTGAACACTTCAGGCATTTGATTATACTAACAGATTATGTCCAGAAATTTGAAATATTTTTTCAACCTCAATAATAGAAAAGTGTTAATTCAGTAGATAATACATTTAAAAGAGAAAACTGTTTGTCTACATATGAAGTGTTTAACCTGGGGTATGAAAATGAAATTCACAAAATAGAACAATATGAACTACATGAACAATATGAACTATCCAAGATAGTAAAATAATCACATTAATTTAGATTGTTCTTCTTACTCTGTGTCTGGTTCTATGAACCATTGAATTCGCATCTGTTGGGGTTTCTATCTTCACATGTCTTTTTCAGAACCTCCCAGGAATGAAAATCCCAATAGCTCTTCAACAACAATCTCTTTGCCATTGAACTATGAGAGTCTATTTCAACCTGTTCAACAAATCAATTTTATTCTAAAACTATACCTGCATGAATAAACAAGTAATTTTAAAGCATCAATATTTTTTGGTTCCAAGAGTTGCTGCCATTCCAGGACTGCAATTTATCTGAAGGACAGTTTCAAAATGCAAATTTGTGTTATGCACGTAGAAGAATTATTTCTGGTTGATTCAATAGCAGAACTGCAGATGGCAATGCTCCAAAAAATCAACCTTGAAAGTGTTTTCTATGGTTTGAGAAAATAATAGTGTTGCAAAACAAAATGTCCTCTCTCTCTCTCAGCAACCCACAAAAAAGTACAACTACAGTGATGGTAAGAACATGCTTTATATAGCTGTCTCCGCATCCACAGTGTCAAGTTGCATAAAGGGATAAACTGTACTCTGTTTAGGAAAACTATATGAATCTTTTGCATTGTTTTATAGCAGTTTCAGTCCTACAGGAAGGTAGTTTTAGAGGTGACGTTCTCCCCTATATCGCAGGCTCTCATGGTGTACATGGTGTACAGTTAAATACATTAAAAACATTGCATGAAGCCATTATCTGACAGTATTTGCACAATCATAGATCCCAGGAGCATACTGGGATGATCACACTCACTATTGCACATCTCTGTTATGCTTCAACTACAATGCTGTGCTGCTCTGTGGAAGTCCACAGCTGGACTTCCAGTTAGGAAGGAAACTTCAACCTCCCACAATTCTGTAGCTCGGTATGCTTTTTAATTAGTTTTTAAATGAACTTTGCCGTTTCTGCACATTCTATTTTTTTTTAAATTGAAAAAAGGCCTTTAATTACTGGGAGAGGAAGACATGGAGAGCTGGACAGTCCCATCCATGCTGGCACAGAAGTGGATTGGGCATGTTAGACAGGTAAGTCCCATAAGCATGACACAGCGGGGGGCTATTGATGGGGTTTTCCCATCAATAGTAGGGGACAGGTCTGCCATGCAGAGGTTTCACAGTGACAAGGGGTTGTGCACCATGTTGTGCAGTAGGGAAGGCCACCAAAGTTGATGGTCCTGCTTTTTGCCACCTCTGTAAAATAATTAATTTAACTTAATCAATTAAAAATCTTTAGAAACAATTTAAACTCTTATTAAGCAATCAAAACACATCTATATTGTTTAAAACCATGCAACTGTACAGCTCTGGGCAAAACATTAGACACTCAAAGGCTGAATTGGCATCATTTAAACCTGTGGTTCCCAAACTTTTTTGGCCTAACACCCCTTTTCCAGAAAAAAATTTACTCACCACCCCCCTATAATTTTTTTTAAAATTAATAGCAATTAAACGATTAAACATATGTATTAATGCAGTGGTTCTCAACCTTCCTAATGCCATGACCCCTAAATAAGGTTCCTCATGTTGTGGTG
>JARBWK010000009.1:65256416-65273792 GCA_030556195.1 Anolis apletophallus
CACTTTGTTGCATTTTCACTTGGATTTGCAACTGCAGATAGAGCAGAGAAAATGCTAACAAATATTTGAAATTTAATTTGAATTAAGACCTTATTTGCATAAAGTAGCATGCTACATTACTTTAGATTATTTAAGTTTATGGACTCTGTTGAACGAAATTGCCCATCTTAACAAGAAAAAAACATAGTTCCCCACTGCGTTAACACAAACCTTTTGGAATTGAGCTGTAATTCTGTAGTAATTTTGGATGTATCCTTCCTTCTTTATTATAATGTGTAAAACGAAGAATCCAAAAAGCCTGCAAGATTACATCTGGCAGACTGTACAATAAGATAACTGAAAACACAAGACACATGAATACTGCAATATTATTTAGAACTTACTTAGGCGATCCCTCGTTGTCCGAGTATGATGGCCTTCCAAGTGTAGTGTCCTGGAGGTGGGTACGTAGCTGGCTGTGGAGCTCTATTCTTGACCCGCACGTTGTTCCACAGTGAGGACATCAGTTTCCAGATGGAAGGCGTTCCCAGTCAGGGTTGGTTTGATGTGCCTTCCTCTTAGCACGTTTCTCCCTTTCACCCTCCATTCATGCTTCTTTGAATTCCACAGCACTGTTGGTCATATCTGACCTCCAGCTAGAGTGCTCAAGGGATACGGCTTCCCAATTCTCGGTGTCTATGCCACAGTTTTTAAGGTTGGCTTTAAGCCCATCTTTAAATCTCTTTTTCTGTCTGTCAACATTCCATTTTCTGTTCTTGGGTTAAGAGTAGAGTAACTGCTTTGGAAGACAGTAAGCAGGCATTCAGACAACATGGCCAGTCCGATGGAGTTGATAGCATAGGAATTTTAATGGGAGGGAGGAAGGGGGTCAATGTTTTTAGGGTTGAATACTGTTTTAATTGGAATGATTGTAGATGTGTTGAGGGATTGTATTTTAATGCCTTAATGTTTTAATGGGTTGTGGGGTTTGGGGTTTGACGCTGTTGATGTGGCATCGGTGTGTGCCTGCTGTGCCGCTCTGAGTCCCCCTCGGGGGTTGAGAAGAGCGGGGTAAAATCCTGAAATAAATAAATAAAATAGGAGCATCGTTTTTAAATGCTGGTGGGTTTTGCTTCTTCCAGCATGCTGACATTTTTCTCCTGTCATCCCAAGATATTTGCAGGATTTTTCGGAGGCAGTGCTGATGGAATCATTCCAAGAGTGTGACTCCTGTAGGCCAGTGTTTCCCAACCAGTGTGCTGTGACACACTAGTGTGCCGTGAGTGATCATCAGGTGTGCCGTGGGAAATTGGAACCTTCCTCCCCCCACCAAGGATGGCTTGCACAGGGCGAGAGAGGAGGAGGAGGCAGAGGCGCGTGCCTTTTCCTTCTCCCTTGGCCCCCGCGCCTTTTCTGTCTCCTCCCTCTGTTTCTGCCGTTGACGCTGCTGCAGCGGGTGCGCGTGGGGCAAAGGAGGAGGAGAAGGAGGCTGCGGAGAAACCTTGCCTTGGCAGCTCCCTCCTACTCTGCCACCACCACGACGCGTGGCCAGCCTCTACAAACACATTTCCTGGGCCAGCCAGGAAAGGAGCCGCACGCCAGCGAAGAGCGAATCCAAAGGGAGGAGGCAGAGACCTTGGGAATTTTCTTGTGGATCCCAGCCGGGCAAGGGAGGCTGGAGGGGAGGGAGCCTGGTTCCTAGATGGGCAGGAAAGGCGGGTCTGAGGAGGAGGGGGCCCACTTCCTCCCTCTCTTCTTTCCTTCCTTCCTCTCTGGGAAGAGCCATTGTGACTTTGGAAGGAAGGAAGGAGGGGGAAAGGGCCTCTCTCTCTGTCCCTCTCCCTCCCCCCCTCTCTCTCCAAAGCCCTGGAACCAAAGGACTGATCGTGCAGGCAGAGAGAGAGACTCAGGGAAGAACAATCCCATGGATTCAAGTGACCCCTGATAACTTTCTCCCTCCCTTGACAGGGCGCAAGGGAAGAGGAGGAGGAGGTAAAGGCGGTGGTCTCTTCCAACAGTAAGTGAAGTATACATCCCAGCAACTCTCCAACTCCCAAATGTCTTGGTCTATTTTCCCCAAATTTCCCCAGTGTTCACATTTGGGCATATTGAGGATTTGGTCCAGATCCATCATTGTGTGAGTCCACAGTGCTCTCTGAATGTAGGTGAACTACAATTCCCAAACTCAAGGTCAATGGCCTCCAAACCCTTATAGCAGGGGTGCTCAGAATGGTGATCGCAATCACCAGGGTGATCTTCGGGCCTCATCCTGGTGATCTTCAGGCCCCTGACCAGGTTTTTTTGCTGTTGGTCCTCTTCACACACCCCTGCACGCTGCAAAGAAGTCTTCCGTCGTTGCTCCTCCCCGCTCCCTGCTCGCGTGCTGCCTCCAAAAGCTCCAGAGTCCAAGAGGCAGAATGGGTCCCCTCTTTTGGATTCCTCCCCCTCCCTCCGTCCTTCTCCAGCCCCTCAGAGTCATAGGAGACCAAAGGGGGCGGGCCTGGATGACGCGATGCATGGCTGGCCCCGCGCGCATGTGCAGAAGCGTCCATTCTGCCTCTTGGACTTCTCGTGAGCTCTTGGAGGCGGCACGCATGCTGGCAGCGTGGAAATAGGAGCAAGGGCGGAGGAGAAGAAGAAGGACGCTTTGGGGTCATTTCCATACCGCATCTCAAAGGTCGGTCTTTTAACTTTGGGGTGGGTGCTTGATTGTTCTGTGGCATGTCTCTTTGTTTATTTTTAATGTTTAAAAATGGCCTTTTAGCTCCAAAGCCTCTCTGCTTGCTTTGTTCCTTGAGAAATATATGTTGGGGAATATGGAAATGTGGGAGAAATGGGGTGGTTGGATGTATTTTTGCATGCCCCCTTGTTTACCTTGCTGAGTATTAAATGGCCTTGCAGTTGAAAAGCCTCTCTTCTTACTTTCTGGCTGATAATATGTGTGGTAATATGGCAGTGTGGGAGAAATGGGGTGGTTGGATGTATTTTTATGCTGTGTTTTATATTGTTGTTATTAAATTGAAATGTTGATGTTTGACTTCATTTTATATAAACTGCCCGAGCCTGCTGGAAGGAGCGGTACATAAAAATGAATAATAAATATAAATAAATAAATAAGAAAATAGTTATACGTTTTACATTTCTGGGTAGGTGATCTTTGGGACTTGGTTTTTTAATCAGTAGCTCCCATGCTGAAAAAGTGTGAGCACCCCTGCCTTATAGTGTTTTCTGTTTTTCACGTTTGGTTCAATTTAATCATTGGTGGAGTTCAGAATGCTTGTTGATTATAGGTTAACGGTAAATCCCAAAAAACAAACAGGGTACTATATCCATACTTATGTTGCAAAATATAGTACTAATGCTGATATTGATAGTAATGCATTAAACATGAAAAAACCCATATATGTTGATTTTTTAGTATAATCCAGATTATCCAGCTATAAAATCAGGATTATATTCCACTCTAAGTTTATAATTGTCAAGTTTATAATTGTACTATACTTATGCTGACATTGATAGTAATGCATTTAATATGTAGTGTCCCTTATTTTTGCGAAAAAATCACATAAATGTCCCTTATTTTTTCTATCAAAATATGGGTAGGTAGATAATTTTGACTTGGTTGTTTTAGAAGTAGCTCGCATGCTGAAAAAGTGTGAGCACCCGCTGCACTAGATATTGTGTTCATCGAAACAGGCCCAAGTTTCACACTGAGTGTATAAATACATTTAAAAACATATTAACTATATGTATTACTGTGTTAGAGTGTCATTTTGGTTGGTGGTGTGCCCCAGGATTTTGTAAATGTAAAAAATGTGCCACGACTCAAAAAAGGTTGAAAAACACTACTGTAGGCAGTCCACATTTTGCAGGCATATGGCATGGTTGGGAGGACAATAGCAGTCTCTGGGTTTCAAGTCTTATCTAATTAGTGCTGGTGCCTTACAAAACTACAACTCCCATCACTCCATAGCTTTGAACCATGGCAGTTAAAATGGTGTCAAGCTGCATTAATTCTACAGTGTACCCTTAGATTACAGAATGCAGAGACATCCCTTGTTTTTGAAACAAATGTTTTCAAAAACCTAGACAATAATTTTTTAAAAATGGGGCAGAAAGATGCCCCATTGTTTATAGCAATTGTTGCCAAGGTGTTTCTAAAGAAAAACATCTTATTACTTCAGTTGCAGACTACCTAGCACTCTGCTTCCAGGTTTCTGTGAAATTCATAGATGTACCTTATTGATTTTGAGTCCTCCATGTTTTGATTTCCAGTCCACAATATGCAAATACCAAAGGTAAACAATAACTATTCATATATGAAGTATTGAGTGGGGACCATTGATTCAAATCCCCAAGCTATTATTCAACATTTATATGCGCCCCCTGGCCCAGCTGGCCCGCGACTTTGGTCTGGAGTGTTATCAGTACGCTGATGACACCCAGCTTCTGCTGAGAATGGACGGCAGGCCGGACTCCGTACCCGATTGTTTCCATCGCTGCCTAGAAGCCGTGACTGGTTGGCTGCGTGCCAGCCGGCTGAAGGTGAACCCGTCGAAGACGGAGATCTTGTGTCCTGTTCGCCCTGGGCTGGATGAGTTCCGGTTGACTACCCTAGATGGCGGCGGCTTAGCCCGTCATCCTTGGTTAAGAGCTTAGGTGTTCAACTGGACCACCTGCTGACAATGGAGACTCAGGTCTCCGTGGTCAGCAGGACGGCGTTCTTCCACCTACGACAGGCTAGGCGACTGGCACCCTACCTGTCCAGGCATGATCTGGCCACGGTGATCCAGTCGACGGTCATCTCGAGGCTGGACTACTGTAACGCCCTCTACGTAGGTCTTCCCTTGGCGACAATCCGGAAGCTCAAGCTAGTGCAGAATGCCGCTGCTCGCTTGCTGGCGGGAATGCCGGCAAGGGAGCACATTACCCCCACTCTCCGGCAACTGCACTGGCTCCCAATGGAGCACCGAATTGTCTTCAAGGTGTTGGTGTTAACCTTTAAGGCCCTGTACGGCTTAGGGCCTGCGTACCTGAGGGACCGCCTTGCCCCCATACATTCCCCCGAGATCACTACGTTGACAGGAACAAAATATGTTGTTGGTGCCAACTATCCGCTCCTGCCAACTGTCCACAACTAGGCAGAGAGCGTTCTCCGTACCAGCTCCCGTGCTATGGAACTCCCTTCCAAGTGACATCCGGACTATACAAGACCTAATTCCCTTTCGGAGGGCGGTTAAGACGCGCTGTTCAAACTAGCCTTTGACTAGACAACCGGTTTGGACGACTGACTTACAGCTGTCCAATACACTGGCGTTTTGGGCCTTTGGAAATGTACGCGTTTTTACCACCTCGTGATGTGATTCGTATTGTTTTAATGTTTTAATATTTTCCTGTTTTATTGTACGGCTGCATGGCCACTACATGCTGCCGATCTTATACGTTGTGACCTGCCCCGAGCCTGCAGGGAGGAGCGGAATACAAAAACCAAATAATAAATAAATAAATAATAAATTAACAGATTAGTTAAAGGAAAATACTTTCGGGTTTGACAAACACAAAGTGAATAAATCTCATTTTTTTTAAAAAATCTTTAGTTCAAGCTGAAAGACAGGCAGTATAAAAGGCTTAAAAAGAAAGAAAGGGTTTGGCCTCATACATAAGGGATACAAGGTTTATTAAACTCAACAGCTGCATTCCTTGCATTGACTCATGTACATGATTATAACAATGAATGGATTGGCAACAATGCCCTTTCTGCCTTCTTTTCAGCAGTTTCAGATCTTTTATTCCACTTTAAAATGACAGCTTAAGCCAACACAAAAAAGGAACAAAAAGGAACTTTTATCTAGTATTCAAGAAGCAGGACAAAAATATCTCTCACAACCAATTTGAATGTTACACTTTATAATGCAATTACTCATTGGAGTCAGAAGAAATGTATTCAATATTTGGGCTCATGGAGCTGGATCTCCCTTGAAAAACCAGGTTCATCTGAATCACCAAAGCCCATGATATGGTGCTATGTGAACCAAAGGATAAGATGGTGCCATCACTTTCTATTTGTTGATTCCATATAAGAAACCAACAGGCTCGGCACCAGTGATGATACAGTCGCTTTACTTGAAGAGTTGCAGGCTATCTGCAGGGCATGTTCTATGATAAACACAATCCTGTCTTCCAACATCTATCCATTACACCAGACAATACATATAACTGGAGTAGAAAGCCATCCAGTAAGGCAGTATAACATATGCTATAGATTTAGAGGAATTTCAAAAGATGTTACATAAAACGAAGAGAATCTGAGTGAGTGGCTTTTATCTGGCTTCACGGAAGATTGAGGACAAGGGCAAATACACATGCCTCAACTGATGTTTCTAAGTAGGGAGAATGAAGAGCTGTAGTAAATAGTAGAGAAAAGGTAAGTTTTAGATGAAAAACAGGACAAGGCTTCAAGAGTTTTGCAGCTGGATTGTGTGTCACAAGCAGTTGTTGTGATGGTCTTTTCCAACTCATGGTGACCCTATAATGGGATTTCTTCAAAAAGGGTTTCCCATCCCCTTCCTCTTACGCTGAATCTACACTGCCATATAAAATCCAGATTATATTCTTTGAACTGGATTATATATGCACTGTAGACTCATATAATCTGGTTCAAATCAGATATTCTGGATTATCTGATTTGATAACCTGGATTATATGGCAGGGTAGACCCCAGGATCTGATCCTAGATTATCTGCTTTGGACTGGATTATGTGAGTCTACAGTGCCAGATAATTTGGGGTTAGATCCTTGGATATAAGGCAGTGTAGATCCATCCTTAGACTATGGCCCCTTCTACACTGCCATATAATCCAAATTATCAAAGCTGATAATCCACATTATCATCTTTGAAATGAATTATATGAGTCTACACTGCCATATAATACAGTTCAAAGCAGATAATCTGGATTGTATATGGCAGTGTAGAGGGGGCCCAAGTGTGATTTGTACATGGTTATTCAATAACGTTCCATGTCTGGGTAGGAGGTCAAATACTGGTCTCTCAACTCAAAACCCCTACACTACATTGGTTCTACAATAAGATACAACCTGTCGAAATTCTTGTACACAGCTATTAAAAGTACAAGAGCCCTATCCTAATTTTGACATTGCAAACCTAGGCTGGATCTACACTGCCCTGAATCTCAGGATCTGATCCCAAATTATATGCTTATTCCAGATTGAGAGCGAATAAATTGAAATTAAATTCAGACAAGCCAGAGGTACCTCTAGTCAGTTGGAAGGCGGATCAGGGTGTAGGATTACAAACTGTGTTGGATGGAGTCACACTCCCCTGGAAGGCACAGGTCTGCAATCTGGGGGTTGTCAGGACTGGGAGACTTGAGCTTAGGAGAAGTTCAGGTTCCCAGCCTGCCATGAGATTGCACCGACCTTTGCCCCAGTTCTTTGGTGACCTTGGCTCCAGTTACATAGAGACTGTGCTGAGTCAGATGGGAGTGACGTAACTTCCAGGTGTATGCGGGGCTGCGGAGGAAGTGAGGCACCCTTCGGACTGTGGGACATGCTGACTCACCCGGATATGGTGCAACCCTGCTTGGACATTGCATGGGCAATGGGAGGGGGCTTAGGGTATATAAGGTGTGTTTGGGTGGCGGGCCGGTGCTTTAGCTTCACATGTGTCGTACCTACAATAAAATCGTGTTGGACCGTGCTTCAATCTACGCGTGATCCTTACCGAGTGTTGGAGAGTCGTTACAGGGGTGATCATGGACTCATTGCTGACCCTGGAACCCCAGGTGTCGGTTGTGGCCAGGAGCACCTTCACATATTTATTTATTTATTTGTCATGTTTCTATACCGCCCCTCTCAGACCGAAGGCGACTCGGGACGGTTTACACAAGGTAGTCTCTGCCCTCAATACAACCCAAGCAAACAAACCAAAAAAATAATCATATAACAACAAATTAACAATTAAAAACATACAAAACTTGTGCGCCAGCTGCACTCATACCTTGAAGTGCCAGATCTGTCCATGGAAGCCCTTGCCTTAGTCACATCCTGTCTAGACTACTGTAATGCTCTCTACATAGGGCTGCCTTTGAAGATAGTTCAGAAGCTTCCATTGGCTTAGAGATCAGCAGCCAGATTATTAACTGAAGCCTTCTCCGTGGTCCCCCCACACACACACCCCTGCAACTCCCACCCCAAATAAATAAAGCTGTCCCCATTCTCTCCTTCAAAAAATAACTGAAAACTTAATTTTGCTCAATACCACATGGAGAAGAGGAGGATGAAATGATAAGAGACCGTCACTAGACCTCTGATTGAAAAATAGCTATTGTATTCAGGCTTGATCAGATCATATTAGCCCAATTAACATCACTGGCTACATAATCAATTGTGAACTTATGTGGATGTTTGTAAAGGAATGTGGATGTTTATATGGAGATAGCTTTTTGTTAGATTATCCTTGATTTAATCTGTAAGTATGTTATAACTTGCTTTTATAAGTGGGATTACTTTGGGTTATTATGTTTTACCTGTTATTGTACTGAGACATTGAATGTTTGCCTTTTTATTTGCTTGGAATCCGCCCTGAGTCTCCTTGGGGAGATAGGATGGAATATAAATTATTATTATTATTATTATTATTTGAAGCACAAGAAGATGAGTCCACAGCAGACACGATCACTCTGCTGGCTGTTGTATTGGATCGCTCGTCGGACACTTGCCAAGTGTCTAGGACTGTGTGATGTATTGGTGAATAATGCGTGCAGATCCCAGTAAGGTGGCCTTCTGCAGCTGGCAGATCATAATTTTGTCAGTGCTGATTGTGTTTAAGTGCAGGCCAAGGTCTTTAGGCACTGCATTCAGTATGACCATCACCACTGGAACCACCTTTACTGGCTTGTGCCAGAGTCTTTGCAATTCGATCTTTAAATCCTCATATCATGTCAGCTTTTCCAGTTGTTTCTCTTCAATCCTGCTGTCACCTGGGATTGCGACATCGACAATCCATACGTTGTTGTTTAACATGATTGTGAGGTCAGGAGTATTATGCTCCAAAACTCTGTATTATTATTATTATTATTATTATTATTTGATACATAACAAGATTAGTACACAGCAAACAAGATCACTGTGTTGGCTTTTGTATTTGATCACACGTCGGACACTTCCCAAGTGATTAGGACTGTGTGATGTATCAGCGAATAATGTATGCATTGGAGTGGCCTTTTGTAGTTGACAAATGGCAATTTTGTCAGTGTCAGTTGCTTTTAACTGTAGGCCAAGTGCCGATCACCACTAGGACCATATTTACTGGCTTGTGCTAGAGAAGGGGTGCCCACACTTTTTCAGCATGCGAGCTACTTATAATAAAACCAAGTCAGAAAGATCTACCGAGAGAGAAGCAGGGCAGAGCAGGGGGAGGGGCGGGGCTTGGCGTGGCATGGCTCTGCCCCCTCCCCCTCTGGCTTTAGCTCTACCACAGCTTCTCCAGGCTTGAGGAGGGTAGTGCCAAGCCAGTGGTGGCATAGCTAGCCACCACTGGCTTGGCAGTACCCTCCTCAAGGCTGAAGAAGCTGTAGTAGAGCTGTAGCTGGGGAGGGGGCGGGGCTTGGTGTGGCCTGGCTCCACCCCTCCCCCTCTGGCTTTAGCGCTACCATGGCTTCTCCAGGCTAGAGGAGGGTAGTGCCAAGCCAGTGGTGGCATAACTAGCCACGATTGACTTGGCACTACCCTCCTCAAGGCTGAAGAAGCTGTGGTAGCGCTGAAGCCGAGGGAGGGGGCGGGGCTTTGCGTGGCCTGGCTCCGCCCTCTCCCCCTCTGGCTTTAGCACTACCACAGGTTCTCCAGGCTAGAGGAGGGTAGTGCCAGCCAGTGGTGGCATAACTAGCCACTATTGGCTTGGCACTACCCTCCTCAAGCCTGGAGATGCTTTGGTAGCGCTAAAGCCAGGGATGCTGAAACGCTGAGATGTGGAGTGTGTCAGCTCCCCTGGTGGCCAGATTTGCCTCTGTTTGTTTATATGTTCGTTTATATGTGTTTAATATGTCAAAAATGTATGTACTGTACTGTGATAAACGGCAGGGATTGTCTGCTTGTATGCGTACCTGTAATCCGCCCCGAGTCCCCTTCGGGCTGAGAAGGGCGGAAGATAAATAAAGTAAATAATTTTTTAAAAAATAAAATCATCATCTAGCAGTGTAGACTCATATAGTTCAAATTAGTTCATCTGGGAGCACATCCTGGGATATATGGCAATGTAGCTCCAGCCCTAGTGATAACTGAGGGATTTGTATTCCTTATTAAATAAATGGCTAACAAATGAACACATCTGAAATTAGAAACAGCTAAACTTGTGGCTACAATAGATATGTTAACACACACAAAGCTGAACTAAACAATAATAATCAGTAAATATAGAAATCGCATCAGTAGTCTGATATGCAAAATATGCTATAAACGGCTGCTATAACCCACCGAGCCGGGTGCCACTACCACAGGGCGTGGGTGGCCCCTATAGCCACTCAAGGGAGTGATGCTCCACTGAGCTAGGTCACAAAGGAGGTGGCAAAGCCATCCCTAGTCCCTATATACAACTATATGACACATGGAAGTATAACATATGCACCCACTCGAATAGAAAGGCACAGTGTACGTGGCACCTAAAACAATGAGAAAATACTCAAAATGGAAAGAATCCTGTAGGTGGGTACGGAGACCCAATACCGTCTCGAATGGACCCAATACCCCTGCAATGGCGTAGATGTAGATCCAGGTCCTGCCGAATGGACACCAAAAAGAGTCAAAGCTGGCAGCAGGCCCTTGAGGTGCTGGGGGGCGTTCTCAGGCCCTGGGGATGATTCCTCCGGTGGCAAGGACAGTTGCGCGCCTCCGCCGCGTCCTCCGTGAGTGACGTAGCAAGTAAATGATGCACGGAGAGATGACGCGGACGTCCCACGTTGATGACGTGCTGACGTTGTGGACGATGATAGGCCATCGTGCGGCAACAGAGGGATGCCTGCGGGCGGTGTCGGACGTGCCTCCGCTGCAACGACGCGATGACATATCAAGGCTGATGTCAAAGGGTTCCCGTCAAGGCGAGTGTGTGGAGGCTGGATTTAAAGAGCCCATGTACCAAAAACATGTGCCAAACATGCCAGGAATGCTGGAAGAAGTTCCAAATGGGTGGGTGCTGAGGCCAAATGGCCGGGAGCGGGACCTAGGCCCTGGAGCGGAAATACCCCACCCTGGGCACTGGGCCAGGAGGCCTCCCGTGCCCCCGTGCGGCCCCAGAGAGCAGTGGGCAGAAGCGAAGACTGGTCCCATAGAAGAGATCATACACAAACCGATGCAAAAGTATCAAAAATGGTTTATTGGGCTCACAGTATGATGCTGTGAATCCCAAGCGGTTCAAAATCAGCCGCAGCAACACCAATTCATGCAAGCCAGGTAAATACAAAATGAGTAGACTCAGGGGTGGGGCTGGCAGCTCCCACCGCTGTAGCACAAATGCCAACACAGCTTTTTGTGTGTTATTGTGCCTTGGGCAAGAACCCTTGTGTATCGTGTTTGTGTACAATAGATATGTGACATGTCTAGAAGAATCATATCTATACCGGGAAATAGCAATATAATGCCTATTTTAAAAAAGTAAATCTAGGAAATTACAAGCCAGGGTCAACGGTAGCATACAGCAGGTGATACCGTCACCCCAGGAAATGTATGTAGGAACATCTATTCTAGATAAATGGTTGGAAGGCATTGTTAAAGATAAAAGTTTTGAGTACATAGAAAGGAAAGCCCTGCTGAGAGAGAAACATCCATATTTCTGCAAAGATAACCTTTCTCAACCTTTTTCTAATTCTTTTAAAAATATCAATAAATACATGGACGGGAATGAGCCAATATACTTTGTTTACATAGATTTCAAAAAGTTCACCAAAGTCTCTTGACAAAATATATCAATCATGAGATAAAAGAGGAAGTCCTCTAATGGATTGACCAGAGGATAGTAGGCAGAAAGTAGGAATAAATGGTCAGTTCCCCCAATGGATCAATGTTAGCACCAGGACTCTTTTGTTCATAAATGACCTTAGATCTATGCAGGCATTTGCACGTTTACATACAGGGCTAAATTGGGAACAAGTTCATGAATGCTGTTGAACAATGACAGCAGCTTCCCACAACTTTGTGTACTGAGCCCTAAACAGACCTTTGCTGAGCAAAATAATGGATTTGTGAAGTACTCCAAGCCGAAAGGAAGTAACTAAAATTCAGGGTTTTAAAAAATGGATATTGAAACAAACACATTCCTACTTTATATATAAACAAATGCGATTCGAACTGTCAGTAACTCAACAAGAAAATCATCTTGGGATTGTAGTGGAACTGTCCTTGAACATGTTGATTTAATGTTTCACTGCCATTCAAAAAACAAACAAACAGTGAACTCCATATTGGGTATAATTAGAAATAGAATGAAGATAAAATTGATATTGCTGTTCTCACTTTCTGCATAATAATAAGCCCTCCCAGGAAATGGCTTATTTGAATTCACACTGCCAGATAATCCAGTTCAAAATCCCACATTTTCTGCTTTAAACTGGCATATATAGCAGTGTGGACTCAGATAACCCAGTTCAAAGTGGATATTGTGGGATTTTCCACCTTGATGTTCTGGGTTATCTAGCTGTGTGGAAGGGCCCAGAGAAGGCCTTTTCACTGCCATGGGTTCAGTGATATGGCATAACAGGAGTTGTAGTTTTATAAAGTCTTAGGCCTTTTTCTGCCAAAGAGTGCTGGTGCCTACCCAAGCTACAAGGGCCATGATTCCAGAGCATTGCGTTGTGGTGGTTCAATCAAGCAGTGTCAGGCTGAAGTAGTTTGGTTCTTCAACTGCCATGGCTGCATGATATGGAATCCTGGGACTACTTGCTTGGTTACATATCATTGAGCTATGGCTGTTCAAGTGGTGCCAAACTGCATTCATCCTACAGCATAGATGCATCCTGAGGCCCCTTCTGCACCGCACTTCACTGTTATTAGCAAGCCCGAAGTCTGAAAAATCTTCTGAAGAGACAGCATGACCAGGAAACCTTTGTGTAGTACTTGTAGACCAAAAATAACAACAAAAACTTACAATTGTTGCTAAGTTTAATAAAATATTTGCATTCTTAAAAAAGTAAATTTGTGTTAATTCTATATGAACATAATGTTGTAAGTAAACTTCTGGTTTGTAAGGTAACTCTTTTATTTACCTCTACCTTCTACCTTTTATTTTTCAGTGATTGGGGAAGGGGGCACCAGAATACTGTTCGCTTACTATTTAAAATGATCTTGGTCCGGCCCTGGCCTTAGGTTATTTCTGGGGGAGTCACTTCACCATCCCTTTAAATATGGTGTTGACTTCAAAACAAAATTAAAATGTGTCGATCATTACTATCAAAGCACAGTTTGCTAACAAACCATTTGGTATTTGTGTGGCCACTGTTGTGTTAAGTGTTTTATTTCCATACACAATAGTGAAAAAACACTACATGTATCAAAATGAACGAGCTGGAGCGTTAATAAGAACATATACTTTCCTCTTCAAAAATATTCCCTCTTGCCATATTCCTGGCTAATGATATATATCCTTGTGAAAAAGCTCTCTTGCCCCAAGCTGTGATGTAATTTTTAGTCATTCTCCATGTTAGTATGTTGAGAGCTGATATGTATTCTACAGTCCTTCTTCTCAGCTAAATGCATTATTCATTGATGAAGAAACTTTACTTAATGTACGTTTATGTTGAAAGTATTCAGAGCCTCCTTCATCAGACAGCAACAAGAATAAATTATCCCGTTAGAAGCTAAGCTATGTTACCTGTCCAACACTCGTAGATTTATGCCTGCTTTCACAATGTACTATGTAACATAAATCTTTCCATCAAAGCTGTAAAAACATACATGTGCAAATTTTCCCTCTTCATCATTTGGCAGATCATGAGCTAGACTCCCAAAGTATCTAGTGCTTTTTTCCCATTGACTATACTCTTTTCTCTGCAACTTCCACTGGCTCACTGCAGTCAAAAGCCCTGATTGCTATACAATTGGCCCTTTCATGGTTGCAACGATTAGAGGAACAGGATCCCCGTGAAATTGAAAAAACTGTGTATTTATTTACGATAGTTCTATTCCGCCTTTCTCAGCCCAAAGGTGACCCAAGGCGGCATACACATTGGCAGCGATTTGATGCCAGAACAGTCATATAATACAGTTTAAAACATTTAGCACACATTATAAAAAAACATACCAAAATCATTAAAAACATATAATCAACAGTGACTTCCCTTTAACTCCTTTTCCAGAAACATCATGTAAGCTGTTCCATGTTCACTCTTTCATAGTTACATGTTTATATATTATGCTGCATTTCCAACAGCTTGTTCAAAGTGCCAGTTTATTACTTTTTTTCGGAATGTCAGGAGGGAGGGGGCTGATCTAATATCCCTAGGGAGGGGGTTCCACAGCCGAGGGGCCATCACTGAGAACACCCCATATACTCGGAACGAAAATATGGTCTGTGGCCTCACCATTAGTACACTGTTGCCTCAAAACCATGTGGCAATGAGCGACTGGTCTTGCGAAACCTTCTTACAGTGTCGAGGAAATGGGGACGTCAGGAAAGGAGAGACTGGCTATTCACAAAAGATTACTACTATCACATTAGCTCTAGATTATTAAATATGATTTTTGTGGACTACTGGATGGCATATGTTCTTTATCAGAAATTAGAGCTGATGTGGTAGATCCAATACAATTTGCTGAATCAGCACCCCAAATAACCAAACTGAATCTAAAGTTGACCAAAAACTGATTCATAACCCTTTTGGTACTAATGTTGGAGAGTGGTCTCTGATCAAAGTAGGCCCTGGTCCAGCGGTCCCTGGTCAAAAAAAATGTTGGGAATCACTGGTCTAGATTTATTAAATCCTGTCTAGATACTGGAATTGATCTCAGCTCGTTAGTTGTTGGTAAACATTTTACCTTTTAATAAGGTTCCTGTTATTTTATATTTTCATTGTGTTTAAATTCATATTGTGTTGTTAAGATTGTCAAGTTTTATTTTTGGTTAAAGTCTATTTGGTATTAAATTTAGAGTAATGGTTGTTCTAGTTTATTCGATATGTCTTGTTTTGATGTAAATTGTTATATGTCTTTTTAATGGCATTGAATGTTTGCCATATGTGTTGGAAACCGCCCCGAGTTTCAGACCCATAGAGAATAGACAGTACGATAGCTCTGTACACACTGATTTTGGTGCTTTGTCTCAGGTGCTTGTTGCTCCAGACTCTTTTGTGAAGCCTTCCAAATGAACTATATGCCTTTGCTAATCTGTGATCTATCTCTTTATCAATCTTGGCATCTGAAGAGATGATGCTTCCTAGGTAGGTGAACTGCTGAACAGACTTAAGCACAGATTCGCCTATGCTGATGTGGGGATGATGGTGTTCTTCCTGTGGTGCGGGCTGGTAGAGAACTTCCATTTTCTTCAGGCTGACTTCCAGCCCAAACATCTCTGCAGCTGTTTCAAAGCAGGATGTCAGGCCCTGCAGGGCTGCTTCTGAATGGGCGACAAGGGCAGCACTGTCAGCAAAAAGCAGCTCACGGACTAGATAGTTATTAGAAAGGGCTCCGAGAGAGCATCGCCGTATCTGACTTGACCGCACTAGCCTTCACGTAACAGAATAATCATTTTGAGGAATATGCCAGTATAATGTGCCTAATCAGTTTTTATTCAAATCTCAATTCACAGCCATAGTGGTTGCCTTTTTACAAAATCCATTGTTGAACTGAAGCATCTCAACATTGTTTCAGAACAAGTTAATCTACTTCAATCCACTCTCAATTTGGGAAAATCCTCCCCAATCTAGTTCAGCATTTGGATTTTTGTTTTAAATAGTTGCACAGCCTTACTTGACAAGATCTCAGATTCCTTTACTGTTGCAAAAGATTATTCAAAAGTTCCAGAGAGGGGTGCAATGTATCTAGAACTACCTGCCTTTACTAGAGATGAGCCAAAACATCACTCTGCCTCAAAATAGAATTTGTAAAACAAAATGTTATAAGCAAATGTGTTGAAAGTATACCGGTCACCGAATTTAAAATGTGTTGACTTGGAATGAATATAAAAATGGACAATAAGCCACTCTTCCCCGACATTAGAGTTTTGAAAACTAGTTTAAGCATTTAATATTTTATGCTTCTGTGCAGTTTATAAATGAGAATTGTGACACTTAACAAATTAACAAAATGAATACCTTCTGCCTTGGAACTACTTTAAGTTCTCCGTACAAATATTAATTAGTAAGTTATTCTGCTTCTGAAGTTACTAATATATTTACTAGTTTCAAATATTGTTAGCTAAGCATTCCTTCCTAATTAAAATGTCTACACAATTATCATGCTTCAACCCTACTGAACTCTTTAAGGAAGAAGGGGCTCCAATTTCGATCTCCTGTTCCATATGCAATCAGTTTTCATTCGGCATACTGTTATCCTTGTGGGGACTAGGAGAGTCAGGTGGGAAGCGTGTTAAATATGCAAAAGAAATATGAAGTCAGGGACCGCTATCTTTTACAAAGGAGTTCTAAAGTTTTCAAGATTAGAACATTCGAGCAGTCTTGTCTCTAGGTACAGCTGCTCAGTAAGACATGCTCAGTAAGGCAAGATAAAGATAAAACATTCAGCTTAATTAATTTTTAATTTCCTGCATTCCCAAATTAAGAGTAAAAATTGATTTAATATCTTCTGTTATCTTGAAAGCTTAAAAACTACTCCAAAGACTACTTGTTTTTACCAATTTTGAGAAAATATGTACATACATATATAAGCATAAGTAATATAAATTGATCTAATGTGAATTGCCCGAATGGCTGAATGAATATTAAAATTCACAAAAGATGAACATAAAAGGGAATTGTTAGTTGCTTACCTATAACTGCATTTCCCTGAATGGTCACCTGTGGAGTCATACATCCCTGTATAGTCTGCGCCTGCGCAGAGCAGCATCGGAACCTTCTGGAAAGATTAAATAGAAGTTAGTGGCAGCCCCGCCCCTGTATATAGCCCGTGGCGGGCTAGTACCTCACTTCTCTTCCACCGCAAAAGCAGCAGGACGAGGCATGACCAGAGGGACTGTGGGAGGGCATGTATGACTCCACAGGTGACCATTCAGGAAATGCAGTTACAAACAAGCAACTAACAATTCCCTGTCATGGTCACTGTGGATCATACATCCCTGTATCAGAGTACCAAGCCACTAACCTTGGGTGGTGGACGTCATGCCACCGCTGAAAAGAGGACTGCTCTTCCAAAATCAGCCTGTCTCCTTGAGGCAACATC